>CM057347.1:149991832-150543260 GCA_030015575.1 Agapanthus africanus | reverse complement strand
GCTACTGATGGCTTCTGCCCATTCAACTATATGGCTGGAAGTCACAGCACATGGCCCATTGTAATGATAATTTATAATCTGTCGCCTTGGTTGGCTATGGACCAATCATACTTTATGATGCCTCTTCTTCTCGACGGACCAAACTCACCGGGGAACAATATCGACGTCTATCTCCGACCTCTGATCGAGGAGTTGAAATCTTTGTTCATTGATGGTGTAGAGACATATGATTAAAACAAAAATACAACCTTCATACTGCGTGCGGCTTTAATGTGGACAATTAATGTCTTTCCTGCGTATGGAATGCTATCAGGTTGGTCCGTACATAGTCACAAAGCATGTCCTCATTGCCATGAACACACAACATCAAAATTCTTGAATTTTAGTAGGAAGGTTTGCTATTGCGGCCATCGACGTTTCCTGCCTCCAGACCACCCCTATTGGTTAGACACGGTTCACTTTGATGGTCATCATGAGCTTCTTGGACCTCCATCCCCATTTTCTGGAGAGGACGTGACTGCTAAATAGGATGGTTACAATAATGTGACCTTCGGGATGGATCCGACGAAACAGGTCAAACCACAATATTGGAACAAGTTAAGCATTTTCTTCGAGCTTCCGTACTGGTCTACAAATTCAGTGCGTCATTGTCTGGACGTCATGCATATAGAGAAGAGAGTATCAGAGCACATACTTAACTTGCTTCTTTGTAAAGACGGGAAATCGAAAGACAACATGAATGCTCGGATGGATCTACAAGAGTGGGGAATAAGAAGTGAATTGCACCCTAGACCGGTAGCGGGTAAACCGGGCAAGTTTGTACTTCCCAATGCCGCTTATCATATGTCACAACCGGAGAAGAAAAGATTCCTGCAGGTGTTGCATGATTTGAAAGTCCCCACAGGTTTTTCAGGATCATTCAGCAAGAAAATAAAAATTGTGAAGGGCAAGATCGATGGGCTGAAAAGTCATGATCACCATGTTATCGTGGAGCACTTTCTTCCATTAGCCCTCAGGACTTCTTTCCCGGACTCGGTTGGTCTAGTAATCAACGACCTATGTTGTTTTTTCAAGGAGTTGTGTGCTAAAACACTAGAGGTTGCGACGCTGGATAAACTAGAAAATTCTATTGCGTTGATACTTTGCAAGGTTGAGCGTATTTTCCTACCGTCATTCTTCGATATCATAATACACTTGACGGTTCATCTTGCAACTGAGGCGAAGTTAGCCGGACCGGTACAATATCGATGGATGTATCCCGTCGAGAGGTACGTGTAATTTTTCGTTTCGCGCAATTTATAAATTTATTGTTGTCCTGTATGCCAGTATTTATTTATTCAACATATTCTCATTAGGTACCTCTACACTCTTAAGAAGTATATACGCAATAAAAATCGACCAGAGGGTTCTATCATGCAAGGTTATCTTCTTGATGAAGCAACCACATTTTGTTCCTGCTATCTGGACGAGAACATTGAGACAAGGCTTAACCGACCACGAAGAATTCAAGACGGGCCATATGGTAAAGCCGAGTATAAGAGGGTAGACACTATGTTTATCAACAAGATATACCGGTTTATCTTGCTTAATTGCACATGTCTTGAACAAATTAGTGAGTAAGTTCTTTTGGATTAATTGTTATATCTGTGTTTGTGTGTATATGAAATGATATAATATTAATGTCATAATTATTTGTCGAAAACAGAATTCATTTTAACGAGGTACGTGAGGGGCATCCTGATTGGAACGAAGAACGTTTGGAAAAATACCATCGGGATAATTTTTGTGATTGGGTCACAGATCATGTAAGTTATTCGAATAACATTTTATTGCTATCAGTTTTAATCTAAACTTGTATCGTTATGTATTTGTCGTAAAATTTGTTTTGTTAGATCCACGATCCGAACTTGTCTGCATCATTTGAGAGTGATTCAAGATGTTTAGCTCAATTTCCTAGTATGGAGGTTGCATATTACAAAGGATTTGGTGTCCTTGGATACAAATTCGAAGTTAAGGACATAGAAACATCTAGAACCACTTAGAATAGTGGGATTGCGACGGTAGGATCGGACGGTATGATTTACTATGGGTACTTAAATTGTATATTCGGCAATCACTATTCCGGACGATCAGAACCCTTTTATATACTCCAGTGTACTTGGTACGATCCGCGAACCGATACGGACAGGTGGAGAAGCAATCTTGGGACTTGGAAAGATGAATATGGATTGACCAGTGTGAACACACTTCGATTTTACGGTCAGGACGATCCGTTTATCTTTCCGAACCAAGCGTTCCAAGTATACTACTCACAGTGTTTGAAGTATCCGGGATGGAGTGCTGTATGCCGATGGAAACCCAGAGATGTTTACGATGTCCCAGAATTCGAGGACAACGATGAGGATGAAGAAGAAAGAAGGCTTAAAGTGCTCCGTCCGTCTGTTTCGAAGGACGGGTTGTCTTCGACCGATCATGAAGTTACGTGGGTTAGAAATGACATCGACGATGAAATCCAAGTCGATATGTATAATGCGCCGACGAAACGAAAGAGGTTATCAGTAATGTTATATTATTACTTCACATTTTACGCTCTATACATATATAGTCAATACTTTTAATGATTGTCTAATGCGTCGACGAACCGTTTATCTAGATTTGATGACGATGTCAGGAGCAGCGAGGGGCGGCAGGAGCTCCAGCCGCGGCAGAGGCAGAGGCAGAGGCAGAGCGGTTCTGCCGCCCGGAGAGCTCCGTAGTGAGCTTCAGAGGGCCGGTCTTGCACCCAGATCGGAGAACCCTTCGGATGCCTCCTTCCGTGTGGATTTTTCCACATCTCCAGGTATACTGCACGCATATCCATTTTGAATGTAATATTACAGATATTCATGCCTATTTATGTCAATATTACTTATATTGTCAATGTTTGATTGTCTAGTTGTTGGTGATGCATCCATATCTGGGACAGAGGCCACTCCCGCTCCTCCAGGTATGTTTATATATCATATAGTGCATGTATATTGATTTAGAATGCTATATCATAAATACACACATTCCTTTTGATCTTACTTAGCAATTTTTATTATTGTCTAGCTGTAGGTGGTGACACCACCGCACCTGCGGGTATGTTTATATATCCTATAGTGCATGCATATTGATTTAGAACGTTATATTATTGATCTACACATTCTTTTTGCAATTACTTATATAATCTATTTTTAATTGTATAATTATAGGTGGTGCGTCCACATCTTCCACAGGGGCCACTCCTGCCGCTTCCATACCCTCCGCATCGTCTGCAGGTTAGTATGAATAAATTTAAAATATTTATTCATTTTACATATGCTCTATAGAATAAATATGAACTTCATGGAAATTTAGCGTCGATGTTTATTTTCTAGTTGGAGGGGATGCGTCGGCATTCGGGACCCCGATTGTTCCTCACCAGAGGAACTATCGTCCAGCTCGTGCTGCTGCCCGGGCCCAGCCTCGTGCGATAGTCACCGGAGGTATATATCACACTTGAATTTTCATTTAACCTTGATTTCTTAATACAATTTTGTCTTAATATTGATTGTCTTGATATTTCGTGCAGACGCAGGGCCTCCCCATCCCCAGAGGGGGACTCGAGGCCCGAATCAGTCCCATAGGCTAAGGCCTGACAGAGCTAGGGGGAGGCAGCATTCCCCTTTTTTTACCCTTGACTATCGCTATACCGGTCCTCATGCCGAGAGGTTCGGCCGGTATATGGGGGACGAGAGCCGGCTCGTGAAGAACTATCCACTTCACGTTGAGTGGGGCGAGCAGCACCGGCGCTCATTCGCCCTCTTCTTTGATCAGGCTCGGGTACGTATTAACGGCCTATTTTCATTTGATTTATCCAATATATTTATTATTAACACTTGCAATCTAATAACAATGTTTTTTTTGTATTTTCAGTTGGATTACGATTTTCAGCCTGTAGCCGACCCTAATCACCCTGAGAGGGTGCTCGACCTTCATGCTCTGTACAATGACCTGATGAATAACATGCAGACTAAGGTCCGATACAACAGGAATGAGCTGAAGGCCGACTGCTACTCCCTGTGGATGGCGACCCCCGAGGCAGAGAGAGCGGCCCTCCTATCTACTCCGGCGTTTGCGAGAGTCGACGTAGAGACCTGGCCTCTATTGTGCGATTATTTAGACTCCCAACGCAAACAGGTATGTATTTTAAATGTAATTCATTATTTATGATATAATTTATTTCTTTGTGTTCCTTAATTAGAAAACTAAATGTTAATGCGTTGTGCAGAAACAGGCCGCTCAGAATACAGAGAACAGGAAGTCGGCGAAGAGGGGTCGCCCCACTTACACTGGTGGCTCGAGAAACATTACTCGAGCCATGGAGTTATCGGTAAATTACAATAGACCGACCTTTGTGATATTCTGCAATATTAAGAGTTATTTTCTAATATTTCTAATATTAAGAGTTACTTTCAAATATTGCAGACATCTCGGACCGTGGCGTCAAGTGGTACACTGAGCGTGCTGTCCGCATATCTTGCCGTCCACGGCACCTCGACAGATCCCGCCACGGGCGAGCTTCGATATCCCGACGTCGCTACCCAGGAGTATTGCGTAAGTGTTAATATTTTTTTGACCCAAATTTGAAATTTTAGTTTTGGAAGGTTCAAGTTTAAATTTTATACTTATACTTTACTGTTTAATGTGGGTGTAGGAGCGGGTGGTTGAGCAGGCCCAGGCCTCGGGGATCGATTTTACCGGACAGAGCGATCCGAGGCTGCTGACCCCAGTTCTGGACGCCGCACACGGAGGGCACCACGGAGGATGGGAGAGAGGACGGGGACTGGGCCCTAGCAGGGCCCATATGAGGTTGGACTCCACCCCGACGGTTACTTCTTCCGTCACCAGTGACCGACGTGTCCATCAGGAACTGGAGAGCCTGAGGGCCACCGTTCAGGAGTTGAAGGAGATGCTGGTTTGTATACTACTTTATAGTAAAATATCATGTCATATTATATAGATATCAACATATCCATAATTAGTACGTAGCTTGAGCTTATTTGGTTTTAGACTTAAGTTTGATTAATCATACATACATATGTAATTAAAATAAACAACGGTTTTCCAAACTAGATATCCAAACGGGGTTTCGAAATAACTTAATAATGATACGAATTCGAATAATACACGCTTCTTACACGCTTCTTACACACGTTATGTCCAGACGCGACAGGGTACATCGACCGAGCCTCCACATGCATCTCCTTCGGCTGCGGCTCCGCAAGCTACCACATCGGCTGCGGTTCCGCAGACAGCTCCTATAGCTCCACCACCCGCTCAGACTCCCGCAGCCGCGGCTCCGTAAGCGACTACCTCAACGGCGGCTGCGCAGACCACATCGCCAGCTCCACAGGCCGCTCAGACTCCCGCTCGCGCCGAATTGCAGAGTTTATTGACCGAGGAGCAGGCGCGCGTTATTCTATCGTTATTCAGAGGTGGAGCTGGACCGAGCTAGGGTAGATTTTTGGTTCTTATTTTTTGAAACATGTATTTATTTATATCATACACATTGTACTACATTTTGAAACGATATTGATATTGGTTTATATTTATATCATATTCAGTTTTTGGGTTTTTTTTAAATATTATATGCATGAGATATGATTATGAATACTGCGATATATGTTGTGTGATGATTAATTTTATATTTGATTGATGTATATATTATTGTGCACAGGGCGGGAAAAAATCAGGCAACCCTTTTTTTAAAAAAATACAGATAATGTGTACCTACGGATTAATCCGTAGGTACACATGTTGCCCCTACGGCTATATCCGTAGGGGCAAAATATCAGCAATAACTGATATTTCCCCCTTGATCTCAGTACCAGGGGGTTGGGAGTGCCCCTACGGACATATCCGTAGGGGCCATTGCTTCGCCCCTACGGAGTTATCCGTAGGGGCAAAATATCAGGATTTCTGATATTTTGCCCCTATGGATAGGTACCTACGCAGATATCCGTATGGGGTAGTACGTGGCCCTACGGCTATGTCCGTAGGTACATTTAATATATTAAAAAAACTGTAAATAATATAACTTTTTTTACCCTACGGCCTACTCCGTAGGTGCAACAGGACCTACACAGAAATCCGTAGGGGCAAGATTTTGCCCGTATGGGCAAGTTCAGGGTTTCAACTTGCACCTGCGGCCTTTGCACCTACGGGGTCTTTTTTCGCCCCTACGCATATCTCCGTAGGGGCAGTGGGTTGCCCCTACGGATAAATTCGTAGGAGCAACCCTTATTTGTATTAGTGATACTTGTTATGTTCACATCACTATACCTTGTCGCATGATATACTGGATATGCTCACATTTCTTCTATATGATTGCATACATCATGCTTTACGATTATATGCATTGAGATGCTGTTTTCATGAGATTTCTGGATTTGAGAACTGTGGTTATTTCAAAGGAAAGAATATATTATTTTAAAAACCCAGTTTCTCCTGATATGATATTTCGTGACGTCTACTATGTGTTTTCTCGGTTCTGAGATTGGCATGTGAAACCCGATTTGAGGAGCGGTAGGCATCGTCTGCGGGTATATGGTGGACCCGGTGAGATACCCCGGGGCAAGAAGACTCGTATTGTTAGGCGGTGAGCCTGGCAGGGGAGCACTACCTACCAGTGATAGTATTTGGACTCAGCGGTTATCCGGAGGATACCGACCGGAGTCATGAGATAGATATGATGGCCGACCAGAGTATGCGGTGCCAAAGGTCCGATCTGAGGATGCGGCGCCTAAGATATGAGGATTTACGTATCGATGCTGGACACGGGTTTCATGATGTTTCGAGTGTCAATGTGGGACACTCGGGTTCCATGATTTTGATGTGTCATTGATGGACACACGTTGATTGATATCCTCATATTTACATACATATGCTTTCATGATAATTACATGCATGATGTGTTGTGTCATTAATGGACACGTTGATATTATCCACATGCTGATAGGCATTGATTATATTGTTGGCACATATGCAAATACGGTCACCCTAGATATCATAGTATTACCTTTATGATATAGTTAACCTATGAATCGTTGTTTATTTCGATTTCTACCTGATAATGTTTTCTACACACGAGTTGGCAACTCACCCCCGTTGTGCCACAGTTCTTGCACGTTGACCGCATGGATCAGTAGCGGCATCGCTGGCGCACAGCTTGCATTCGGGTGATTTGCTTTGGTAGGTGGTAAATGTTGGATCGTACCACTCTTGTATTTACTATTCCGTTGTATCTAGTTAACTCAATCAATCAGAAACTAGTATTTGTATATGTAGTAAGACTTAGCAAGACTTATAGTTGCGAGACTTAGAGCGATGGGTTATATGTTCATTTGGTAGGTTGATGTCTTGCTTTATTCATTATCTTTGTGTTGATCTTCGTCGTTGGGCGTCGTATACTTATATTATGACTTGCGTGGTTTTGATTCCGCCGATTGGCGAAGAGCTAGCTCCCGCTTGGGGATGCCTTTTAATATTATCATGTATATGTGGTTTTGGATCAAAATACACAAAGGAGGTGCTGCCTAAATTTTTAAAAGATGAAACACGTTTTTCAACTAATATAATCCACTTACATTTTCATGTTCCATTATCTATGTATTTAAGAAAACTTTTGATTTCATCATACCCTTATTTCAAAACTTCACCTCTTTTATTTTCTTTAAAAGGTTTAGATTTCTGGGTTTCGGCTTACTTGAATTACATTACGCCTGTAGACGTGGCGTGATTTAAGTGCCGGTCATGAGCTAATATTTTCGGGTCGTGACAAAATTGGTATCAGAGCGCTTGGTTTAACCTTGGTTCGAGTCTAAGTTTGACTATGTGGAGTCTGGGGCGTTATCTATTTCGGAACCTAGGCTTGACCTTACGGAACTTAGACTTGAACAGGGGGTATTAGACCCAAACTTTCGTTACATAGGCTGGCCCTGATTGATGGAGTAGGTTGCTTGGGTAAAGTGACATACAGTACGTATGTTCCGTGGCATAATTACGATACGATACTCCACTTAAGAAACCTTAGGATGTACATATCTTGAGACTTGTGATTCTCTTCGTTCCCTTGATCATACATCCATTTGAGATCCTTGATTCTATTCGTTTCCATGATCATACTCTCATTGATTTCGTTCCTCCTTATGGTCATGTATCCATTTTGGGATCTGTTTATTCCTTTCATCCTTTGATCTATTTTCGTCGATACTTGATTGAGGTTCCTGTCACCATGGTTTGAGCGCAGATTGAGCTGCTGCTAGTGATGCGGTCAGGGCGAGCTCATCATGGACGAGGACTGACCATCGTGTTTTCTGATGACATGGGAACGTATCGATTTAGTGTTTGTATTGTGACTTCTCATTTGAGGCGAGTGTTCGGTTTTGCACCGAATGGTCGGGCCACTGATAGAGGCTGCCTGTTGTGAGAGGACTGTTGATGTACAGCCTACCTCAGAGATTGTGATGTCGTCTACCTTGCAGAAAGATGACCCAGCTGTTGCTGAGATTGATTGGATGTCGCTTCCAAAGGTTACGAGCTGAGATCGCTGGAGCTTTCAGGCAGAGATGTGACAGAAGATAGCTAGTCTATCTTGAGTTGAATTGAGCGACTGAGATGATTCGCCTGATTTGATACGCCGTCGCAGGCTCAGTGGAGTTGATGATTTCCAGTATGGAGAATCTTTTTCAGATCTAGAGTAGATCGATCCAGAGATGACGTTGTTCGTTGGATGATCCGATAGGAGATTAGTAAGTGGACCAGCTTCAAATAGAGGACCTCACCCAGATACATTGTGAGTTGATCAAGGACGGATAAGTATTGAGTGTTCCTCCGATGGTTGGGACGAGTTCCCGAGGACGTGTTCAGCTAGATATCTTCTACAGAGTGATGAAGATACCGAGTTCGTAGTTTCGAGTCCGTGTGAGAGATTCTGAATTGACAGTAGCTGAGAACATTTGCAGTACGCTGATAGCATGACGTGACGTCGAAGTGGACGATAATAAGGACGAGTGGAACAAGAGGATCGTGCGTGATGTTAACGAGCTGTTTTTACTCCCCGTTGAGATTAGAGATCTGATATGTATACAGAGGCGTTGGGATACAGCCAGTTCCCGAGGAGATGCTGTGCTTAGAACATAGATGTCCAGAAAACGAAAAAAGATTATGTAAGAGTACCAGCCTCCGTATAGTTCGGTATAGGCGAGATCGGAAGAGACTGTCACGCCCCGGTTCCCAGAGTACGCTAAGATAGGCACGTGACATAGCCAACCATGCTACCCGTGGATAGGAATTATCCTTCCACGGTCACATTATGGCTGTAGAGATATCAAGAACAATAATAAACTATCTAACACATGTCCATAAGCCAAATAAAATGAGTCAAGAATAAAAATAATGCGGAAGCAAAAGATCAAATACAAGAATAACTGGAATTTATGTCCCATAATGCGGGATCACATCAGGAATGAAAATACTGAAAATAAAAGAACTAACTACTAACGAGTCCTCACTGCTTAGCCTGCTGACTGAAGTACTCCTGCTCGAACTGCAGCAAAGGTAAGGAATCTGGGCCATGCAAAACCCAGACGTCAGCGCGTCATAATATCAAGCAATATTTTTAACAGGGGTAGTATGACATGCAGGTATGAGTATGAGCAAGAATATAATGAGAATATATAACGGTGAATGTGTCAGTATAAGTGACGTGCAGAGATATCTAAACTGTGCTACGAGGTTATCTATTCTAAAGTCTTCGAACCCAAATAATGTAATCCTCATCGTAACTCGTCGGTGATTATTCCGTAACGCCCGGAAAGACGGCAAACAATAGGTATTCCGTAACGCCCGGAAAAACGGCAAACAATAGGTATTCCGTAACGCCCGGAAAAACGGCAAACAATAGGATGGCCCTTTGAGTTACGTTCGGTTACAATACTGATTTCCCATACCCCCAAGTTATATATGTTCAAGTCAAGTATTAAATAATCTAGAGCTAATGCCAACACAGGATCATGCAGGTACAGGTTTGTCTAGATAGACAACAGGAACGGTCCGTAAGGACAACAGGTCAGGTTTGTTGGCATTAGACACAAAATCAGGTTACAGGTAAGACCATGGTACTTCAGGTCAAGCCAGATAATATATAAAGGTGTCATGTTATGTCAAGAGTTGTATGGTACCATGTCGTGTCAAGTAATAGGTGTGATATGTAATATCAGGGTGCACAAGATGTCATGTGGGAGCGCACAATCACTTTAGCATAAGCATGTGTATACATCACAAGCATGGGTACTAATAGAACAATAAACTGGAACATGTAATATGATAAGCAAATAGGTGCAGATTAAACTACTTGGATGTACGGTTATCTGTTTGAGTTTAAGGGATGGTTTCAACCTTACATGAATACAGTATGACAAATATGGAAGTTAAAATCATGTTAATATGTATTAAGTAATCTAGAGATGCAATGATATGTATAATATGTTCAATGGATGCAATTATAACTAAAACAGGTTAAAGAAGCACACGGGTGTCCAATGGAGTAAAACTATAGAAAGGGTGCCATAGACTATGTAACTAGTTATTATGTGATTTAAAATATAAATGTGGTTACTAGGTTTAGTAAACTAAATGCAACAGTTAGGTTTCAAATTCTGAATCTAAAATATGTAAACGGAACATCGCACTGTTAACTTGGAATTCCTGATTTTAGATTCTATCTATAGATTTAATATGAAATTAGATAAATAAATATAGGAATAGTATTAATAGCATGTAGCAAGTTTCACTTGCCTTGACGGATCAAGAAATGGGTATACGGAACGTCACACGTCGGCGGGATAAGTTGCGACACGCGCACGGTACACGGAGCGAATCCACACAATGTACAGTGGGCTCACACAGGTCTGGTATCTTAGCTGGATCGTAGGGGTCATCGACGGCACGGCCGGATTCCGGCAACCCAAAACGACAGTGAACACAACAGGAATGACAAGCGAAAAGAAGTGAAGAAGAGGAGAAAAGAAAATCTTACGGTGGTTAGGCGTCCTGGGGTTCCAGGGAAGTCAGTAAGGGCGACGACGACGGGGTTTGCCGGCATGGTGATTCTCCGGCGAAGGGCAGTGGGTTTCTTGGATGTTGTTGTGGTCGTATGGTTTGAAGAGGGTGGTGGTAGCAGTTTGTGGGGTCAAAAAGTGGAGAGAGATGTTAGGAGGTGACGAGGGTGACGACGGCTAGTCACCGGCGAGGTTGGGCTCGCGGGAGGTTGCTGCAGGTGGCCTCGTCGGGTGCAGTGGGTTGTCGGGAAACGTCGGAATGAAGAGAGGAGAGAAAGAGATAAAATCGTGCGAGAGGAGAGAGAGAGAGGGATTCAGAGAGAGAGAGAGAGAGGGAGAGATCGAGATGAGAGAGATATAGAGAAGAGAGAGATCGAGAGGAGTGAGAGGGAGAGAGATGAGGAACAGTGGGGAGAGAGAATTTTGGATTCTTCCGCGGAGAGATAAAGAGAGAATAGAGAGGAGAGAGAGAGAGAGAGAAAGAGAAAGATGTGAGAGAGAGACAGCGAAGGGGAAGAGAGAGAAGGAGAAAGGGAATAGAGAGAGAGAGAGTTGTGGGGTCCAGTGAAAAACAAAGGGGAGTTCTGATTGGTTGGGGAAATGAGAATTAGTTTAGGAAAAATATAATAGGATTTTAAATAGTTTTTGGAATATATTTGCCGGCTGTAAAATATCTTTGAACGGTTTAAAGAGATTAGAAAATAATTAGAATTTAAATTTAAAATTCAAATAATTGAATTTTAGCGGAAAATAAAATATTTTAGAATTGCGCCCTGGTCGTGTCAAAAAATTTGGATTTGAAATATGAAAATTATTAGCAAGTTCCAAAAATTAAAATGAAGGATTTTGTAACAGAAATGCATACCCCTAAGAACGGATGCACGTACGTGCGCGTAGCCGTCCAAACACGTCCGTTTCGCTGAACGGGACGAGAACACGATGCAAAGACGCTACCACAGGGTTAGGGGTATCAAGTAGGCCATGTCATGTATTTTTAAATTATTTTTAAGGGACTTAAATTGTTATATGCAAAACATGTGTGGTTAGGGTATTCTATAACTATGAAACAACAAGCTCAAACAAGCAGGTCGAATATATATATATATATAGTGAACTACCATTCACATCCAAATACGGCAAATGAAACAAACCCCACAAACAACACATACGGCAAAAGAAATTGGTATAATTGAACTCGGTTGTTACATTATACCCAACTACAAAAGAATTTCGTCCTCGAAATTCCAAGAACACAAGAAGGATAAACGACCAATAACTACAAGAAAAGATGGGGAAACTTCTGCCGGATTTCATCTTCTCGTTCCCAAGTTGACTCTCCATGTGGGAGATTACCCCAAGAAACAAGTACAAGAGGGATAACGTTGTTCTTAAGAACCTTTTCCCTTCGATCCACAATCGCAATCGGCCGCTCAACAAAAGTCAAGTTTTCTCGTACAGTCAGCTCAGATTGATCCAATACATGTGTTTCATCTCGAACATATTAGCGGAGTTGAGATACGTGAAACACATCATGAACATTCGCTAAAGATTGCGGCAACGCCAATCGATACGCTACCTCACCAACACGCTCCAAGATCTCGAAAAGTCCAATGAATCGAGGACTGAGCTTTCCTTGACTTCCGAAACAAATCACCCCTCTAGTCGGTGATATCTTCAAAATACCAAATCACCCACGGCGAACTGTAGAGGTCTTCTCGACGTATCTGCCCAACTCTTCTGTCTGTCTTGTGCTGCTTTCATATGATTCCGGATAGCGTTAACTTTCTCAACGGTCTGCCCAACCAAAACTGGTCCAAACAATCTTCGTTCACCGACATCGTCCCAACAAATAGATGAACGACACTTGCGACCATACAAAGCTTCGAATGGAGCCATCTGAATCGTCGCCTGAAAACTGTTGTTGTAAGAAAACTCCACTAAAAGCTACTGATCCTCCGATGAACCCTTGAAGTCTAACATGCAAGCTCTCAACATGTCTTTAAGAGTTTGGATCGTTCTCTTCGACTTGCCATCTGTTTGAGGGTAATAAGCTGTGCTAAACTTCAATCGCGTCCCCAAACCTTCCTGTAAGCTCCTCCATAAGTGTGCTAAGAAACAGGTGTCACTGTCGGACACGATGCTCGCCGGTACTCCAAGCAATCTTACAATCTCCTGCATGTATCGTTCTGCCAAAGTTCCTATTGATTGACCAACTCGAAAAGGTATGAAATGAGCTGCCTTGGTCAATCGATCAGCAATCACCCAACCTTCAATATTGCCCTTCGGACTCCGCGGTAAAGTCGTCACGAAATCTATGGTCATATGCTCCCACTTCCACTGAGGAATCAGAAGTGGTTGCAATAAACCAGCAACCCTTTGATGTTCAGCCTCAACTTGCTGCACTCTGCTACAAAACGAGCAATCTCCCGTTTCATGCCTTCCTAAAAGAATTGCTGTCGTAAATCTCGGTACATCTTCGTGCCTCCTGGATGTACGGGAACATGCTGAACTGTGTGCCTCCTTCATGAGTTCCTCATGAATATCTGTAATACCCGGCAAGTCCAAGAAAGCTTCTGATCTCTACAACATTCTTCGGAATCGGCCAATCTCGAACTGTTGCAATCTTTTCGGGATCAACGGGGATTCCATCTCCAGACACGACATGTCCCAAAACTTCATTTCTTTAAGCCAAAACTCGTACTTGCTCATCTTTGCATGCAAATTTTCTTGCTTCAACGTCTGCAGTGCGATCACCAAATATTCTGTATGCTCTTCACTGCTCTTGGAGTAGAGCAGAATATTATCAATAAATACCACTATAAACTGGTCCAAGAATGGTGAAAAGATTCGGTTCATCTAGTCCATAAATATCGCCGGTGCATTCGTTACTCCGAAGTGCATCACTAAATATTCGTAATTTCCATACCGAGTTCGGAACGCCAACCTGCAAATATCTTCTGTTTTAACTCGGACCTGATGATATCTGGATCGCAAATCCAGTTTCGAGAATACCCCCGTGCCACAAAACTTCTCGAACAATTCGCCAATGCGAGGGGTCGAGTACTTGTTCTTAATAGTCTCCCGGTTTAAATCTCGATAATCGATGCACATCCTCCTTGTGCCATCTTTCTTCTTTACTAGAAGAACTGGAGCTCCCCAAGGTGAGTTACTGCTTCGAATCCAACCCTTCTCAGGTAATTCAGTAACCTGCTTCTTAACTTCTTCCAACTCTACTGGTGCTATTGGATAGTACGCCCTTGAGATTGGCGCTGCACCAGGAGCAAGATCAATTGCGAACTCCACGTCTCGCGGCGGTAAACCTGATATGTCTTCGAACACATCCATGAAATCTCGAACAACAGCTGGCGCTTCACATTTATCAACCTCCATTGACGAAAGAACATTATTTGTCAGCCTAGCCTCAAACTCGACTGGCCTGACAGAACTGCTAATTCAAACATCCTCTGGATGTCCGGGAATCTGGAAATTCGCTTTCCTTGCTCTACACTCGATGTCATCATGGAAAGTGCCGAAAATCCATACCCAATGCGACTTCATACTGCTGGTAACAAACACCAAGGAATCTACACTAGCTCTCGTTCGCCAACAACAACAGAACAATCCATACACCCTCTTTTAGCTAAGACTTTCCCGTTCCCAATGTGTATGTCCCAATAACTAAACAGGGTTGTGCAAGTCATCGAGTGTATAGTAATAAACTTGGACAACATAAATCAATGGGATGCACTAGAGCTGAAAAACGCTAATGCGAGAAAACCATGAACAAGTAAGGTACCTGAAATGACTTCCTCTGGAGCTTTAGCCTCTTCAGCCATCAGGGTAAAGGCTCGAGCTTGATTGGGTCCCTGAGTTATCAGCTTCTGCTCCTGAAACTGTCTCTGCGGTGGCTTCTGAGTATCTTCATTCAACCGTAGCTTCGATGGACAAGTATCAATGGTGTGACCAGCTGATCCGCAATTAAGACACAGTCCAAGCCTCTAATGACAAGCTCTTCGATAACGACCCAGTCTTTGGCAGTAATCGCACAACACCCTTCCCTTTTGCTCGGGCAAAAATGGCTTCTTCATTGGTACAACGCCACGCCTGTCCACCAGAATACCTTTACGTCCATGTGCTCGGTTCGTTGCAAATGCCGGCTTCCATGCTGTAACTGTTGGATATAGTGCCCTCAAGGTCAATTATTGGATCGCAGGTATGTGATTGCAATGATTGCGGAGGACCTATACCGGTAGGACAGTCTTACTCGAGATGATAGTATGCTATCTGGTTTGCCTTTATCAGTCGTGTATAGGTTCAGGTGACTGATCACGATTACACTTTGATAGAGCCCTTAGGATCTTGCTTGACTACCAACAGTATTAGGGCGATCATATACGTGATAGTTGGGTGGTCTATAAGCATATCCTTAATAGTGGTCCCTAGTCATGGGAGTTTCGAGACAGGGCATCGATACTCCGAAGTAGACTAGTGTATACAGTCGAGACCCCGACGAGGGGCGGTGGCCGGTCTCACAAGCCACTGGTGTCAGTTAGTTCACCTAAGATGTATACAGGTGCTCATTGGGTTATGAGTACACCGGACAGGACTCGCCGGGAACCTGCTAGTTGGTATTATACATATCGTCAGATAGCAGTTCCCTGGTGACATGTATGCAGGTTAGTTCATCGACCTGAGGTCGTCATTTGTCTCGTGTGAGTTCCCACTGTGCTTTGATTTCTACCCTCCCACGGCTCAAAGGAGTCGTGCAAACAGGTAGTTTTTGGGTACAGTCCCGAGCCACATGGAGGCACGTGAGCGGATCGGCAGGGGATTCGTCTCTCCTGGTATTGGGGGTGGAGGTCGCGCTGTGTCTAGGAAAGCCATTACACCAAGTCCTTGGCCAAGGCAGGTGAGATTTACTGGTAGGTACTCCAGTAGTATCTCAGAGTGTTCAGGGCTTGTCTCCGACACGACTGATACAGCTATTGGGGGTCTGACGCTACTTGCCCCCTAGGCCGGATATGCGATACTCATAGACGAATGGACCGGACTGTATATACATTGTCACTGTTAGGCTCAGTAGGGTTTCCGGATGAGTTCGCTCATCGGCCTCCCTTGAGGTCAGTCCATGGGCAGCCGTTACGCATAGCTAGTGCCGCTGACGGTTTGTGGTTAAACCCACTGCCAGGGTACTGACGAGTCATTAGAGTCCCCCACAGACAGTTTCCCAAGTTCAGACGAAACGTTGTAGAGGCCGTATGGTTTTATGGTAGGGTTCGAAAAATGCACGTGCGTTTACGCACGTGTTATTTTTCGGGCAGATAATACTGGTGGGCTTTGGTTTAAGCCGGATCCATGTATTATACAGAGTGGATATAATATCTTTGTCTCGGTTGCATTTGTAATCGGTCGTAATACAAATGCGGGTATATTTATACAGTTATGGGGTTATCCTGAAATTTGTTTCGGGATCACTTTTGGAAGTTGCCAGTTTCCAGTTTTCTATCAGCCGTCTTTTAACATTCGGTTAAAGACGGATTTATCTTTTCTTGAGATGAGTGTGGAAGGTTCTAGAAGTTTCTAGAAGAGGTGACTAGGTTAGAATGGTGTTGAGTTTTCATTGGTTGCTTTCTTTGTGTTCACACTTTGTGTTCACACTATGTGTTCACACTTTGTGTTCACACTTAATATATTTTCTTATTGTCACCTCCCCCTCTCCTACACTCACCCCCCACCTCTATATATGTGGCCAGCCCCTTCCCCCTCTCTCACTCTCTCACACTTGATGTTTTATCTGGTAAAAAGATTATGATAGATTTTGGGGTGTATGGAATTTCACAGCTCATTTCATTCCATCACCCGATTCCCACGGCTGCTTCATTAACCGTTCGTCCATGGTTTTGGACGAAGCGAGACAAAGTATTCCAGTCATTCTCTACATCAATCTTGGTCGTCTCTTTTAGCAAACTTGACGACCGAGTTGCCTCGAGTCAGAGGCGGGAGCCCGTTTAAAGATCCGATGATGTGGTGCCACCTGGACGACGAGATCGGAGATCGACGAGATCGGAGCAGCCGCAACGGAACGTGGGATGATGGTTAAAGAACGGAGGACTCGGATCGTTCGGTATAACCTTTCTTCCCTCTTTGTAGATTGTTAGTTTAGCGTTAATGGCAGATCCGGGTTATAGTATGCGGTAGCACCAGTTATAAAAGTTTTTGTTCCGCATTTTGGCGTGTGAAAGATGGCCGGGGTGCTACCGTAGACTTACATGGTATCAAAGCCACGCCATTAAGCTTTACTAACTTGTGCTAACACGTTTAAAAGATCGATCGAACAGATTTTCAAAAACTATAATTTTCAAGTTTAAAGTTTCTGTTGAATTTAAATCTGGTCTAAAAATTTTTTTGAGCATCTCAGAAAGTCAAGCAGGCTTTTTAAAGAACACAGAAGAAATTCGACCCACTGATCCGACCATACGGCCGCGGAACCGCCGCCAAAGCCATGCTTTGGCCGCGGAACCGCGGCCGTCTAGGTGAATCAGTGGACCATCTTTCTTCTGTGGATTCTACTTAGGAAATTTTGGTTTCTGGAACTGTTCATTTGGGCCCAGTATTTTTTACTGTACAGCAGATTTGCGTGGGGCCCACTTCGGGAAAATTTAGTCGATCGAAATTTAAACATGTTATTTTACAGTGCTTACATTATATCTCCGACCGGGAATGTCATTTGATCGGTAAACCGCGTCTGATTGCTATAGTTCTTTTAGACGGGTTTGCGAACGTGACATTCGCGTTGATGTTCTGTGTTGTGCTGTGATGTTGCGGATTTTTCGTGGTGGATAGCAGTGTGCAATGATAGTGCAGTATGGTTTTTACATTTTATATTGCGGGGAGAGCGTCCAACATGTGGACTGCCGTCACTGCCTGTTGTATATTATTCTTTTGGGGCACGACCAGGTTGCGGTCGATGTACCTGTTGTACTATTTTTCATTACTGTACTAGGTTTTGCCCCGCGACGGAGTGCACGGATAGCCGGGTTCTGAGGGGCAACGGGTCCGCATCTCATGGCTTTGAGAGGAAGAGGGGCCTCACTCTAGAATTGGCAGACTATTCGCCGCACTCGTAGTGGGTACAGGTTGACCCAAGGAGGGGTGCCCAAGATTACCGGATTCTGCGAAGTGCTGGGTGGTCCATTCACTATGTTGTAGGGGGCTGCCTCGCTTCAGGTTTTGGCGGGTAACTTGCCGCACCCGTAGGGGTCTAGGTTTCATTGCACAAGCTATCCACACGACAGGGGAACGTCGGGTTTCAGCAGCGGCTCTGTGAAACTCGGGGATCCCAGATTATCTGTATTGTTCTGTGATGCTTATTACTTTTCTGTAATGTTGCATATTATCACGCCTGGAGCGATTATTGTATATTGGTTTATATACTATTAGATGTTGTATATGTTTTACACCCGCGCTAGTTCAGTCCCCGCTCTGTCGTTAGTTAAGTAACCTAACGGGTGATGACGGGACCCAGTGACGAATGCGGATGGCATATACGTACATTTTATTTTCGTTCTTTTCTGGTGTGATTATTGATGGGACTGCGTTGATTCTGATCAATGCAAAGTAAAACAAACCTATTTGGATGTTGTTGGAACAATTTAAAAAGTGTTATTATAAGGACGTTTCCTTTTGTTTTGCACAGTGGTATTCGGTTGGAATATCCTGCACCTCATTCGACGGGGCAAGGGCCGATATCCCTTCACCGGGACTGACCCCTTGGGCAGAAGTTTGCGTCAGGGTAATAACTTCACTATAGTCGATTACATGTTGCTTTGCATCGCGGTATTTAGTGGAATATCCTGCACCTCATTCCACGAGGAAAGAGCCGAGATCCCTTCACCGGGAGTGACCTCTTTAGCAAAGGTTTTCGCCACTATATTTTTATAAAAAGCTATCAGGTTTCTTCAACGAGATCAAGTTCATTACGTTAAAGGTTTTTCGCCAAAAACCAGCCGTAGCCCTCCGTCATTTCTTATGGATGGTCAGTAATATTCAAACTATGTTTGTTGGCTTTCGTCAAGGCATAGTGTTTGGTAGTTGCTGGGGTATTCATTTATTGCATAGATAGATGAGTTGGTTTGGGACAGTCGTATTACCTTGTTGGCTTTCGTCAAGGGTATGTACGGGTGGGTTCGAATTAACAAGATAATGATGGGCAGAACATGACATGTGACTTATGATTTGTTGGCTTTCGTCAAGGTCATAAGAACATAGGGTAAAAATCACATCGGGAGTTTCTAAAGAAACTGAAACTTGCCAGGCATGCGCATACCTTCTGGAGTGTGATAACGCGAGTGGATTCCGTCACGTTATCATGCGACGAGAGTTGGATCCCGATTCCCACTGATGAGTTGGTTTACTCTTCGGGTGATCCCGATTGATTCTTCTTTCAGGTTTGGGGGAGAATTTGACAGTACAGTGGGAGGTTTCCGGATTAGATAAAGTGATAACCATTCTGATCTAGGTTAGAGTGCATGCAGAGTGTTTCTTTTCTCTCTCTCTTTGGAAGCGACCTTTGATCGACCCTAGACTATGACTCAGTGATCAAGTTGACCGAACCTTCTTAAAATACTAGCTTTTGGATTGTCTATGTTGCATAAGACATTGCCACTCCTTCTTCTACCCTTTGCATTTCTCAGAACACCCGTATTACTACGGACATCCACTTCCATTGGGTAGATCCATCGTATGGTTATATACGAACTCGAAGGGACTTCTTCGAGGATGGATCAAGGTTCAGGAGAAATAGAATTGGTTTATTCAGTTGTCTTTTATTATCACCTTCTCTCAGGTTGCGAGGGCTCCTTGGTTTAGGAGAGTACACCTATTACGCTTATTGGATAGTCTTCTTCCAAACCATAGGCAGGTGCCGAAAGGTAGGGAATGAAGAAAACCAATCAGCCTACGTAGGGTGTACAGAAGGTAATATGTAAAGACAAAATAAAGGGATTAGAAAGAGGGCAGAGTAAGTTGCGACTGTTATCATTCACGACCAAACCACGTACTTCATCGCCACTCCTATTTCACTTTTAAAAGAATAAGATATTATTCAGTTGTCTTTTATCATCACCTTCTCTCAGTTGTGAGTACTCCTTGGTATAGGAGGGTACACCTATTATGCTTACTGGATAGTCTTCTTCCAAACCATAGGCTGGTGTCGAACGGTAGGAAGGGAAGAAAATCATTTAGCCTAACGATAGTGTACAGAAGGTAACGACTAAAGACAAATAAAGGGATTTGGAGAGATGGCAAAGAAATATACGGTTAAAGTCATGAATTGGATTATGGAAAAGGCATTACTATGAATACCAGGATACCCCTACGAAACATTTTCATGTTTCAGTGCATTGTTAATGAAAAACTGTTTTCCCGATTAGATACTTACTCCAGGGTGTGTATTCACCAGGTTTCATTCTCATATCTGTATGGTTTTACAGATGATGAGTGGGAGAAAGTTATTGGGAATTAGGTGATCATCCTCATTATATCGGAATTCGTTGTAATTGGTGATATTTGATGAAATCGCCAGGGTACAGTTTTCAACCTACGACGCACAGGTTTTGAGTTATTTAACTCAGCGGACTTATACAGAGTATTGTATGTTGCCCAGTGTCCATCAGGACAAAGGGGTAGGTCCTCGTACTATGTTCTGTTTACTTATGACTTCTCTAGTTTTTAGACAAGTGTTTCGTAGAAATACAAGGTCTAAGTTTTGAGAAGTTGTGGGTATAAGAATAAAGTAAAGAACCAGATGACGCAAGTATCGGGATTCTTCAAAGAGATCGAAGATGTAGATACTTATGATCGGTATTCAGATGATAGTAAAAGTTTTGAGAAACTTGTTTCTCTTTCGGGTTACTCATAATTGGGTGGATTCCTAAGTTGAGTAATGCTGATTAGCCTCTCTCCATTAAAGTTGATATGCACTGGAGACAGCTGCATGATTTGAATCTGGTTCCAATTAAATAAGTGCCAAAGTTTCTATATTGGATATAGAATGGTTCGTATCTTAACGAAGTTAAGGTACGGGGAGTTGTCCGGCTTATGCTTAAAACCAGACTCTGGATAACTCAGGGCACGTTTCTGTAATGGCAGTTTGTGGGTTGGCCCAGGCTATGATGAGGGTTGACTTTCTACCATCTGGAAGATCAATAGTGATATTGTTCTTGACTCGCCACAGTTTTAGTAAAATGGATTTTTTTCAGAAAACAGTAGTGGGAGTATGGTAGAACTGGAAGTGATTCCAGAACCGCAAACGATTACGGAAAATTTAATAGGACCAATAGATTCAATCAGGTTTGATATTCCATTAGCCACTCCACAGATTTGGTGGGTAACCTCAGACACCCGAGAGGTACTCCGGTAGCCTCAAGGACGGTGACAGGGAGGTTCATATCTACCCAGACTTGACACTACTGTTGTTCCAGGCTATGAGCCCCGGTAGGAGGGTTGTTGTGGTCAGTGGGAGCAGCGGAAGCATAGTGGGCAAGTAGCTTATGTCTATTTATAGACTAGAGCAGTTATAGCGGAGATTGATCATCTAATTTTGATGTGACAGTCATGGGTTTGACTTCATCAGAATAAGGGATGGATCAGTTAAGAAGGTAGTAGGGTGTGATGTCCTGGTATTTGGATGACATACACAGAGTAGGAAGTAAAATTCTTATACTACGATCGGTTGTACTGTGGTCGTCGCACAGTTGTTTCTCCAGACAGGATATGGATATAATATTTGACATTCTGGTTTCTAGATCTATGGTTTTAGATCTGGATTTGGGTAGTTTCCCAATGTGGGTACTTCGACAGTATTCTAATGGTTTTTAGAATAGATGACTCCTGGCATGGTGGTGTACCTGCAGGTGATGGAGTCACCCTCTCTAAAGGTGTCTTACAGACTAAAGGGGAGAGGGATGTGCATGATTGGCAGATCACTTGCTTAGGCAATTGAGTCAATCATGAGATGTCAAGTACCACACCAAATGTTGTTTTTGCACTAGATGCAATAAGTTTGTATTAATCCAATCCTGGAGAAACATAAGGAAGCAGTTTTAGAACATAGGTGCATGTTCTAAGGATTTGATGACGGCAGCCTCCTTCGGGAGACGGTTATCATTCCAGGCTTCAAAGGTGACATGGATGACAGAGTGATTGTCAGAGTTATAGTTTTCCCTCTGATAAAGAGGGACAGTATTTTGGACAGGTGGTCCAAGAGGATACTGTGGGAGGCATGGTGCCGGATACTGATTAGGTTCAGTTTTCGATACAGTCTAAGAAGTTTGGATTTGGAGTTCATTTATGAACTAAGGTCCCATCAGATATCCAGACATATTCTAAGATAGGTATTACTCAATTCGGGAGATGGCTTTCTCCGCGAACTTGAGATTAAGAGAGGCATAGAAAGAAACATCCTGGCGGATCCACTCACAGAGGCTATTTCTCGAACACAATAGTTTTACAAACGGGCTTTGTGAAACTGATTAGTAGAGGAGTTGGGTGTTGGTTTCACACGGGCTGTGAGTACGCAACATCGCAATAATTAGCCTTAATTGCAAGTGGGAGATTGTTGGATATAGTGCCCTCAAGGTCAATTATTGGATCGCAGGTATGTGATTGCAATGATTGCGGAGGACCTATACCGGTAGGACAGTCTTACTCGAGATGATAGTATGCTATCTGGTTTGCCTTTATCAGTCGTGTATAGCTTCAGGTGACTGATCACGATTACACTTTGATAGAGCCCTTAGGATCTTGCTTGACTACCAACAGTATGAGGGCGATCATATACGTGAGAGTTGGGTGGTCTATAAGCATATCCTTAATAGTGGTCCCTAGTCCTGGGAGTTTCGAGACAGGGCATCGATACTCCGAAGTAGACTAGTGTATACAGTCGAGACCCCGACGAGGGGCGATGGCCGGTCTCACAAGCCACTGGTGTCAGTTAGTTCACCTAAGATGTATACAGGTGCTCATTGGGTTATGAGTACACCGGACAGGACTCGCCGGGAACCTGCTAGTTGGTATTATACATATCGTCAGATAGCAGTTCCCTGGTGACATATATACAGGTTAGTTCATCGACCTGAGGTCGTCATTTGTCTCGTGTGAGTTCCCACTGTGCTTTGATTTATACCCTCCCACGGCTCAAAGGAGTCGTGCAAACAGGTAGTTTTTGGGTACAGTCCCGAGCCACATGGAGGCACGTGAGCGGATCGGCAGGGGATTCGTCTCTCCCGGTATTGGGGGTGGAGGTCGCGCTGTATCTAGGAAAGCCATTACACCAAGTCCTTGGCCAAGGCAGGTGAGATTTACTGGTAGGTACTCCAATAGTATCTCAGGGTGTTCAGGGCTTGTCTCCGACACGACTTATACAGCTATTGGGGGTCTGACGTTACTAGCCCCCTAGGCCGGATATGCGATACTCATAGACGAACGGACCGGACTGTATATACATTGTCACTGTTAGGCTCAGTAGGGTTTCGGGATGAGTTCGCTCATCGGCCTCCCTTGAGGTCAGTCCATATGCAGCCGTTACGCATAGCTAGTGCCGCTGACGGTTTGTGGTTAAACCCACTGCCAGGGTACTGACGAGTCATTAGAGTCCCCCACAGACAGTTTTCCAAGTTCGGGCGAAATGTTGTAGAGGCCGTATGGTTTTATGGCAGGGTTCGGAAAATGCACGTGCGTTTACGCACGTGTTATTTTTCGGGCAGATAATACTGGTGGGCTTTGGTTTAAGCCGGATCCATGTATTATATAAGTGGATATAATATCTTTGTCTCGGTTGCATTTGTATTCGGTCGTAATACAAATGCGGGTATATTTATACAGTTATGGGGTTATCCTGAAATTTGTTTCGGCATCACTTTTGGAAGTTCCCAGTTTTCAGTTTTCTATCAGCCATCTTTTAACATTCGGTTAAAGACGGATTTATCTTTTCTTGAGATGAGTGTGGAAGGTTCTAGAAGTTTCTAGAAGAGGTGACTAGGTTAGAATGGTGTTGAGTTTTCATTGGTTGCTTTCTTTGTGTTCACACTTTGTGTTCACACTATGTGTTCACACTTTGTGTTCACACTTAAGATATTTTCTTATTGTCACCTCCCCCTCTCCTACACTCACCCCCCCACTTCTATATATGTGGCCGGCCCCTTCCCCCTCTCTCACTCTCTCACACTTGATGTTTTATCTGGTAAAAAGATTATGATAGATTTTGGGGTGTATGGAATTTCACAGCTCATTTCATTCCATCACCCGATTCCCACGGCAGCTTCATTAACCGTTCGTCCATGGTTTTGGACGAAGTGAGACAAAGTATTCCACTCATTCTCTACATCAATCTTGGTCGTCTCTTTTAGCAAACTTGACGACCGAGTTGCCTCGAGTCAGAGGCGGGAGCCCGTTTAAAGATCCGATGATGTGGTGCCACCTGGAGGACGAGATCGGAGATCGACGAGATCGGAGCAGCCGCAACGGAGCGTGGGATGATGGTTAAAGAATGAAGGACTCGGATCGTTCGGTATAACCTTTCTTCCCTCTTTTTAGATTGTTAGTTTAGCGTTAATGGCAGATCCGGGTTATAGTATGCGATAGTACCAGTTATAAAAGTTTTTGTTCCGCATTTTGGCGTCTAAAAGACGGCCGGGGCGCTACCGTAGACTTACTGTAACTACTGGCTGCGGTGTACTCCCGGTCTTTATAGATAGACTCTGCTGCTCTCGGGCTGCTGTAAGTACTTGTAAGAAAGTGGTCAAACCCAAGAAGACAATCTGCCTCTGGATGTCCACATCCAAACTGCGCATGAACCTTCTTGCCCTATCAACATTGCTGGCAACCAAAGGTCCAGCGAATCTACTGAGCCGCGTCCACTCAGCTGCATGTACATCTACAGGTGCGCCGTTCTGTTTCAAACCGACGAATTTTCCCTCCATTTCCTCCCGTGCAGTCCGCGGGAAGAACTTCTCCAAGAAACTCTTTGAGAAATCAGCCCAACTGATCGGCCTGGGAAAGCGGGTCTCTTCCACAAGCCACCATTCACGGGCGTAGTCTACCAACTGGATGCGTACCACATCCACCATCTTATCCTCTGGGATCTGTGCCGCAACAAGTAAATTCTTCGTATCAACCAGCCACTGTTCCGCTGGCAATGGCTCCTCCAGGCCAGTGAAGACAGACGGACCCAGTCTCCTGAAATCCGCCACGGTACCCATACGATCCATCGGTCTGGCCACAACATTACTCACTGACTGCTGAATGGTCTGCAAACCATCCAGAGAAGATTCAGCTTGCTGCTGGATCAGCTCGGTCTGTCGCTTTTGGTTTTCCAACATCCCACGTATTACTCCAAGCATGGCGGCTTCGTCAACACGCCTTTGGTACGTCTTCAGATTCTTGTAATAGTGATCTGTAATGTCACCTAAAGCATGTACATGATGATAAAGACAAACCATATAGCATACTATCATCTCGAGTAAGACAGTTCTACCGATATAGGTCCTCCCTCAATCATCGCAATCGCGTGCCTGTGATCCAATAATTGACTTAAGGGCACTATAGTTAATGGTAACGGCTACCCAGGTATTGAACGAATAAAAGATCAAAAAGCAAACTTGTCCAAACTCCCATAGATCCTATAAGAAACACTTACCATACAGTCTGGTCTCTTCGTATGATATGTCGCATATCGAGTCTGGCGGGTGGAATAGTCAGACCCCAATAACTCGATAAGTCATGCCGATGTGTGGCTATAACCAATCAAGAAACTACTGATAACAGTTATCAGTAAATCTCATCAGCCCTGGTCTGGGACTTGCGGTTATAGACAATCGCGCATAGCACATCATCAACTCCTAATAACAGGAAAGACAAAACCCCTCTATCGCTCACTGCCTCCATGTGACTCGAGACTGTACCCAAAAACCACATGTTTGCATGACTCATTAGTGCCGTGGTATGGTGGAAATCAAAGTACAGTGGGAACAACACAAGTCTCTACGATCTTGGGTTTATAGACTAACCTGTACAAGTGTCACCAGAGAACTGCTATCTGACGATAGGTATGGTACCATCTAAGAGTTCTCGACGAGTTCTGTTCGGTGTACTCATTCTCCAATGAGCACCTGTGTACAATCTTTGATGTCAAACATCAATGGCTATGGGATCAACCATCGTCCCATACAGGGTTAAGAAATGTATAACTAGTCTGCTCAGGAATATCGATGCCCTGTCTCGATACTCTCTCGACTAGGAACTGTTAAGGATGTGCTTGTGGACTACTCAAGCCCCACTAGTATGATCTACATCATAGTCCTGGCAATCAAGCCAACATCCTAAGGGCTTTATCAACATGTCGTAAACTGAAATACGTACACATGTTTAGATAAAGAGCAACCAGAAAGCACACTATCATGTTGAGCAAGAAAGTCCTCTAATATATATATATATATATATATATATATATATATATATATATATTTCCAAGCATCCACTATAATCTACAATAATAGCCTCTAGGGCATACATATTCCTTACAAACCCGACATGTCGTGCTGACGTCAAGCTCATGTCCAACTGAGAAACTACTGATAACATTTATCAGTAAATCTCGATTCCCTGGCCAAGAACTTATGGTCATAGCCAGCTATGAACAGTGCGACATCAACTCCCTGTACCGAAAGAAACGAATTTCCTCGACCACTCACCGCCTCCATATGCTTTGGGACTGTGCCCAACTAAAATCTGTTTGCACGACTCTTTAAAGCGATAGTAGGGTAGTAATCTAAGTACGGTAGGAACACACACAAGATACTATAGCGATCTCAAGTCTAGGGACTACCCTGTACTCATGTCACCAGAAAACTACTATCTGACGATTGGTATAGTACCATCTAGAAGTTCTCGGCTAGTCCGTCCAGTGTAACTCATCCAGTGAGCACCTGTATATAATTATCGATATCAAACACCAATGGCTATGGGTTCAGCCATTGCCCCATACACGGTCATGAAACGTATACACTAGTCTAAGCTGGAGTACCGATGCCGAGTCTCGATACTCCTATGATTAGGGACTTTTAAGGATGTGCTTATAGACTACCCAGGCCCCATTACTATGATCCCTATCATAATCCTGGCTGTCAAGCAAAGATCCTAAGGGCTTTATCATCATGTATTAGTGATACGTTATTATTGGATATGTATGCCCTAGAGGCCTTCATTGTACAGGATGCTAGAGATATATATGTACAAGACAATCTTCCTCGACATGATAGTACGCTATTTGATTTGTCTTTATCTTAACATGTGATGTGTTTTACTTTTTATGTCATATTTTGTATACATAAAGATAAAGCCTGTAGGATCTTTGCCTGACTACCAGCGTTGTGATGGCAATCATACTTGTAGGAGCTGGGTAGTCGATAGGTACATCCTTTAAAGTGTCCCTAGTCATAGGAGTATCGAGACTGGGCATCAATACTTTAAAGTAGACTACTGTAGACATATCTATACCCCGACGTGGGGCGATGGATTGGTCCCGTAGCCATTGGTGTGGTGCACCTAAGATTTTATACAGGTGCTCACTGGGTGTGAGTACACCGGACATGACTCGCCGAGGATAGTGTAGGGTTCCTAGGCATCCTAATGAAGTCTCACAAGGCATCAACCATGCCAATTTCAAAAATTATGGAAGCCGAGAAACCCTAACACGGATCATAGACTAGAATTCTAGGCGAAAAACTAAACTAGTTAGCAAATAAACTAAAGGTTGGAAACTACAACTTTGTAGATCCGGATATCCACTTGCTTGGCTCCATGTGGTCGTCCCCTCGCTGTCCATCACGAACCTCAGACTCTCGCGACGGCTTCATCGGAGAAGTGAGCGGTATAGTTCGACGGCTTCGTGTCAAAGACGATCTACGTCGAGGTTGCACTAGTTCAAGCTCCGACTTCACAAACTTGTGAAACTTGTGAAGAAAACACCCAAAACCACTTGGCAAGAGGTAGAGGATGAAGAAATAGGAGATGGGTTCACTTTTGATTTGGATTTCTCTCACTAAAACTCAAGTTGCCATTGATGTAGCAAGCTTGAAGAAGAAGAAGAAGATGATGGTTATGATAAGTTCTAATAAAAAGAAAATAGAAAATCAATACTTATCATAACTTAAACTAGGGTTAAGTGTAGAGAATAAACCATGGTCATTTGAGTGGGTTAGGGTTAAGCATGAAGACAAGAATGGTTAGCAAAGTCAAAGCTTCATGAAGCTTCAACATAAAACAAATAAAGCCACCATTCTTATCTTAATCCATTTCAAATAAATAAATAAACAAATAAATAAATAAATGAATATGCAAAACCCTAATTATCAAATTAACCATGGATTAATTCTATACACTTAACTAAATGATCAAGTATCATCAAACATGATACAAAAATGTCCACGAAAGCATATCACATATACAATGTGCAATCCAAGTGAGAAAAATCCGTTTAAAGTGAACCAATACTAGTTAATGCAAAGTAATATATCAAATATATAATTATACATTAAATCATTAAATCAACACTTGATTCAATGATCCGGTCATGTCGCACATGACCGACTAGTATTCAATGTATCGGCTTATCGAATCGATCTTCGATTCGATAACTAGGTTATATCGAATATGACCATTCGATACATATATCGCGAGAATGGAATACGGTATCACATACACGCATTATTCTCGGTCCTGCACATATCTCATATGCGCTCCTATTTCGTTTCGCTTGAACCAGGAAACCTCTGTGTAGGACTCTAAAGACTCGTCAATACGCCGGTAGCAGATGATGATCATATCAAACACCCACAAGCCGCAAGCGGTCTGCCAAACGTAACGGCCACCCGGGTATTGAGCGATCAGAAGATCGACGAGCTAGCCCGCTCACACTCCTGCGAATCCGACCAGTAACACTTACCGTACAGTCCGGTCTCTTCGTCTGATATGTCGCATATCAAGTCTAGGGGTGGTAAACGTCAGACCCCAATAACCCGATAAGTCGTGCCGATGTGAGGCTCATAACGGGTCGAGAAACTACTGGTAACACTTACCAGCAAATCTCTGATCAGCCCTGGCCAGGGACTTCCCTGTTACGGCCAATCGAGCACAGCGCAACATCAACCCCCAATACCGGGAGAGACGAAACCCCTCCTATCGCTCATTGCCTCCATGTGACTCGGGACTGTACCCAAAGACCACCGTTTTGCACGCCCTCATGGACGTGGTAAGGTGGAGATCAAAGAACAGTGGGAATCACACAAGACTCTATGACGATGTCGGGTCTACAGACTAACCTGTACAAGTGTCACCTGAGAACTGCCATCTGACGTGAGGTATAATACCATCTGGGAGTTCTCGGCGAGTCCGTCCAGTGTACCCAGTCTCCACTGAGCACCCGTATACTATCTCTGATGTCAAACACCAATGGATATGGGATCATCCATCGCCCATCACATGGGTCGAGAAGCGTATACGCTAGTCTACTCTGGTATATCGATGCCCCGTCTCGATACACCCACGACTAGGGACCTTGAAGGATGTACTTATGGACTACCATGTCCCCACTAGTATGATCTGCATCATAGTCCAGGTAGTCAAGTACAAATCCTAAGGGCTTTACCAACATGTAACTATAAGACAGTATAAAGAGACTAGTGTACATGTTAAGATAAAGAGCAACCAGATAGCATACTATCATGTCGAGCAAGAAAGTCATCTCTATATATGTCCAAGCATCCAATATAATATACATCATCTGTACAATACTGGCCTCTAGGGCATACATACAACTAACAATCTCCCACTTGCACTAGGGCCAGCTGCTGTAGTATCGCATACCGAGCATCCCGAAGAGTCTCTCAAACTGTATCTGGGGAATGGCCTTCGTGAGTGGATCCGCAGTGTTGTCCTTCGTGTCAACCCTCCTGACCTCGATCTCCCGGCGATCAACTATCTCCCGGATCAGGTGATACCGCCTCAGAATATGCCTGGATCGCTGATGGGACCTGGGTTCCTTGGCCAAAGCCACTGCTCCATTGTTATCGCAATACAAAGGTATTGGATGCTCAATGGATGGAACCACACCATGTTCAGTAATGAACTTCTTGACCCAGACAGCTTCTTTAGCAGCATCGTTGGCAGCGATGTATTCAGCCTCCATCGTCGAGTCTGCCACGGTTTCCTGCTTGGAACTCTTCCAGCTAACCGCCCCTCCGTAAAGGGTAAAGACAAAACCCGACTGCGACTTAGAGTCGTCCTTATCACTCTGGAAGCTGGAATCGGTAAAGGACTCCACTTGGAGTTCTCCGTTACCATACACCAAGAACATATCTCTAGTCCTTCGCAAGTACTTGAGAATGCTCTTCACAGCTGTCCAGTGATTCTCTCCAGGATCAGCTTGATACCTGCTCACTATACTTAGTGAGTATGCAACATCGGGTCTAGTACATAGCATCGCATACATGATAGAGCCTACTGCCGAAGCATAGGGTATCTCTTGCATGCGAGCTCTCTCCAAATCAGTCTTGGGAGACATCTCTTTGGAGAGAGTGACTCCAGAGATCGTGGGCAAGTTCCCACGCTTGGACTCTTCCATACTAAACCTCTTTAGTAAGGTGTCAATGTACCTGGATTGGGACAATCCCAAAATCCGTTTGGATCTATCTCTATAGATCCTAATTCCCAATATACAGGAGGCATCACCAAGATCTTTCATTGAGAATCTTTGTGATAAGAAGAGCTTGACCGCTTGCAGCATAGGAATATCATTTCCTATCAAGAGTATGTCGTCCACGTACAATACGAGGAAGACAACCTTACTCTCTGCCACCTTCTTGTAGATACAAGGTTCATCTGGATTTTTGACGAAATCAAACTCTTTGATAACGACGTCAAAGCAGATGTTCCAACTCCGCGATGCTTGCTTTAATCCATAAATGGATTTAAGCAGCTTGCACACCTTTCCGCTGCTCCCACTGTCTACGAAGCCCTCTGGCTGAGTCATGTACACGCACTCTTCTAAGTCACCATTTAGAAAGGCGGTCTTAACATCCATTTGCCAGATTTCGTAGTCATGAAAGGCAGCAATGGCAAGCATGATTCGGATGGATTTAAGCATAGCCACTGGAGAAAAGGTTTCGTCATAGTCCACACCTGGTCTTTGACGAAAACCCTTTGCTACAAGTCTAGCTTTGAAAGTCTCCACTTTCCCATCTACACCAAGTTTCTTCTTGAAGATCCACTTGCTCCCAATGGGTTTTACCCCTTCAGGAGCAACTTCCAAAGTCCATACTTTGTTGGTGTACATGGATTCCATCTCGGACCGCATAGCATCCAGCCATTTCACTGAGTCCCTACTCGTGATGGCCTGCTCGAAGCTAGTTGGGTCATCATCCTCCATGATGCAATCCTAGCTCCCACCATCCATGAGAAAACCGTAGTATTTCTCAGGTTGGCGAGGAACCCTACTAGATCGGCGGTGTGGCTGGGGTTCATCGGGAACTACGGAATCCTCTGGTTCCACCAGATCTTCTGTTGTAGCTTCTGCAGCTGGAACCTCTTCCAGTTCTACCTCATGACCACTAATCTCTTTTTCAAGAAATTCCTTTTCTAAAAAGGTGGCATGCCGAGAAACAAACACTCTTTGTTCCTCAGGGTGGTAGAAGATATACCCTCGCGAATGTTTGGGATATCCAATAAACTTACACAGAATAGACCTTGCCGCGAGTTTGTCCGGATTTTGCGTTTTTACATAGGCCGGACAACCCCATATCTTAACATAATTAAGACATGGTCTCTTTCCTTTCCATATCTCATATGGAGTGGTCGGCACGGTTTTGGTGGGAACCATATTCAATAGGTCTGCAGCTGTTTCCAGTGCATATCTCCAGAAGGAAATAGGTAACTCAGCTGTGCTCATCATAGAGCGCACCATATCTAATAGGGTGCGGTTCCTCTGCTTCGATACACCGTTGTGCTGTGGTGTATATGGAGGAGTTAGCTGAGAGAGAATCCCATTCTCTTTTAGGAAGTCCAGGAATTCATTGCACAAGTATTCACCTCCTCGATCAGATCGAAGGATTTTAATACTTTTTCCGGTTTGGTTCCCGACTTCTTGTTTATATTCTCTAAATTTCTCAAAAGCTTCTGATTTGTGTTTCATCAGGAACACATATCCGAATCTAGAGAGATCGTCAGTGAATGTAATGAAGTACGAAGAACCATCCCTGGCATGTGTAGACATGGGACCGCATACATCACTATGTATCAGTCCCAAGAGTTCGGTAACTCTTTCTCCGTGTCCCGTAAACGGAGTTTTGGTCATCTTGCCTTTGAGACATGACTAGCAAGTGTCATAAGATGAAAATTCAAACGGATTTAAATATCCATCTTTATGCAACTTAGCTAGTCGTGTCGCATTGATGTGGCCCAGTCTACAATGCCACAAGAAGGATTCGTTGAGTTCAGAACTCTTCCTCTTGTGTGTGTTTGTTATGCTCAGAACTGTTGATTGGTTTAGAACATAAATGCCATTGCACAACGTGCCTGATCCAACCAACTTTTGGTTACGGAAAATGTTCATAACATTGTCCTGTAATACAAAATTATATCCCTCTTTACTTAATAAAGAAACCGATATAATGTTGCATATCAGGTTCGGCATGTAATAGCATTCGTTCAGAACCAATGTATTACCAGTTGGTAATACAAGGTGATATTCCCCGACAGTCTTAGCTGCAACAATTGCACCATTTCCAACTCTAATGTCTTTATCACCTTCTCCAAGTTCTCTACCTTTCCTGAGCCCATGTAACTGATTACATATATGGGACCCTGACCCGGTATCCAATACCCAGGACGTAGAGCAAATAGACAAACAGTTCTCAGTAACGAACACACCCGAAGAAAATGCATCAACATGTACTTTCTTCATTCGGGTGGCATGGGAATCCTGGTATTCCCCTATTTCCTGTTCATTCCTATAACTCTTATAAGAAGGAACGGAACCAACGTTCCCCAGCACAGTATAACATGCGGGTTCGGTCAATACATCCATATTATTATCTTCATTAGGGCATGAAATGGTCGCTACCTGGAGAGAGAGAGAAGAAAACACTTTAGCGTATGCTCGTGCAAGATCAGATTGGTTATTATCTTATCTAATCAGGATGGCTCCCACTGCTTTTTATCAAATCTTCCTTCAAACCCTAAAAGGAAAGACTAGCCGGGATTAATTACACACTACAAGTTCGCCAATCTTTCAGCCAGGCCAGTGTCGGTACTTTGAGGGAGGTCCCCCGTGCTTTCGCACGAACCTAATTAATGTAAACCTCATTTTCCCAGAGGCGTAACCTCGTTAACACCTTTCTAGACACCTACTTGATCGGCTAATTGTAATGTGTAAAACTCTCCCAGGAGTAACTCTTACTCGCAGTGGGTATCGGGATCCAACTATCTCATAGAAGGTATGCAATCTGATTGCAAATTTCAACACTTGAAATTCCCGATAATCTTTTGCCCCTAGCGTCCTATGACCTTGACGCAGGCCAACAAACCATAGTGCGCTAGTCAAGTTCAACCCGTCATTTCCTGATTGAATTAAACCCACCCGTACGACCCTTGACGCAGGCCAACAAAGTCGCACGACTACCCTAATCCAATCTGCATCATATGCATAAGCAGATAAATACTAGTTAGCTACCGCACACTACGCCTTGACGCAGGCCAACAAACGTAGCACGAATACTAACTACTACTCATCTAAAATGACGGAGGGCTACGCCAGGTTTTTCTGAAAACCTATTGCGTAACGAACTTGATATCGTTGTAGAATCAAATGAAGTTTTGAAATGGAGTGATTTTGAGGCTTTTCTAGTTTTGCTAAAGGGGTCACTCCCGGTGAAGGGATCGTCGGCCCTTTCCTCGTCGAATGAGGTGCGGGATATATCATATATATCACTGTGCAAAGCAGAAACTATAGAAGCAATCAAAACAAACCGAGTGTGTAGCATCTGCCAGTTATTGCTAAAGGAGTCACTCCCGGTGAAGGGATCTCGGTCCTTTCCTCATCGAATAAGGTGCAGGGCATATCACATATACCGCTATGCAAAGCAAGAACTGTAGCTACCTATTTTATTTTAAAATTCGATTCCACAACATCTTAGGTTTCTTATCTTTCATTAATCACATTAATGAAGTCCCATCATTTAAATACCTAAACATCACATATAGATATGACGTACACTTATGCCATCCGCATTCGCCTCGATGTCCCCTCGTGCACCGTTAGGTTAGGTAACTAACGACAGAGCAGGGCAGGGCTAGCGCGGGTGTAAAACATAAGTAACGTCTATATAATATATCATATATACTATATACTATATCCATCACAGAATCACATCACAGATATCACAGCAGAAGAAACATATGAAATATTGGATATACTAGGACGTCCGTGTTTTCAATACGAGCCAGTATAAAACACGGATTCCACGGTCGTGATGAATAGCCAATCCCACACCCCTAGACCCCTACGAGAGCGGCAAGAAACCCTGCCAATTCTAGGGTTAGGAGACCCGGACTCGACTCCTCGAGTTGGTCTCCCACTGGACCCCAGAACCCGGTTACTTGTGCTCCCCTCCTTGGGTCTATCCTAGTGCAGAAAAGCAAATAATATACAAAGGGTGACAACTCCCGCAACCTGGAAGTGCCCCGAATAAAAGAATATTACATACAAGTTTTTACATGAATGAAAATGAAAAACACTCATCTCACATAAAAAACCCCGGCTATTCAAACACGACGATCCAATATAACATATCCAGCAACACATAACATCACATGTCATCAACGTAAGTACGTATGCATACCCCAATTGTCGTTGACGTATAGCAACGAAACCGGCGATATGAACATACTACACTTACGGTCACAGAAAAGAAAGTGTAAAACTACAACAGTTGGAATCCGCAACCTCTTTAGACATCACATGCCTAACAGTTACAAACCCCGCATTTTAGTCTCATTATCGAAAACTCTTTTCAATATCGTATGGGACTAAACTGCTAGATTTATAACATTCATCCAGTTATCTCATAACTTTTTGTGAATTCCAATTATTGTATCCAATTCCGGATAAATAGAATATATTAAACTTTCCGATCGAACATTCGAACACCCAAGTTTTCCCGACACTGATCAACACATGAAATAGGTTCAAAAACATTCACTTCATGCCTCAGTACCAACGGTCCATCCGTAGAAGGGTCAAGCCAACGCCTCACATGTGGCACGCCGTACTGCCCCAAACCCGAAGGTTCAAAGGGCAGTTCAAGACGGTCACATAATCGAGTTAAGGTTTGTTGTCTTCTAGAGGGACCATCGCGTTACTTGCACTACTTCGAACATCTTTTAACCACAGAAAAATCCAACACTTGGAATTTTTCCGGCAGGGGAAAAGTTAGGTATTTGTATCCGGTCAAACATTTTAACATATTCTACAGTTATCTAGAAAAACACAAAGACGAAATTTGATACTCCGATCGAAACACCGAATCCCCAAAACAATTCCAGAAAATTCAACTCTTGAATAAATATTAAAAATTCCCAGAAAATCCAGCATCATAAAATATGAGTTACTGTGCAAACATTATTGCGCAATATGAACAGTGAGCGGCGGAAGCGCGGCAGAAGGCATGCTTCTGCCGCGTTTCCGCGGCTGTTTAGATGAATCAAGAGATCGTGTTTCACTATAACTCTTAGATATCCCTGCTGAATTTTTTAGGCATTTTTAATCTGGAAAAATCCCGGTTTTTAGAAAATGTACAGAGAGCATTAAAGATTTGGGGTTTCGGGTTCGTTCGGACTTCAAATCGCGTCTAGACTTCGTCTAAGGCTCTAGCTAGGCTCTGATACCACTGTAGGGTTCCTAGGCATCCTAATGAAGTCTCACAAGGCATCAACCATGCCAATTTCAAAAATTATGGAAGCCGAGAAACCCTAACACGGATCGTAGACTAGAATTCTAGGCGAAAAACTAAACTAGTTAGCAAATAAACTAAAGGTCGGAAACTACAACCTTTGTAGATCCGGATATCCACTTGCTTGGCTCCCTGTGGTCGTCCCCTCGCTGTCCATCACGAACCTCGGACTCTCGCGACGGCTTCATCGGAGAAGTGAGCGGAATAGTTCGACGGCTTCGTGTCAAAGACGATCTACGTCGAGGTTGCACTAGTTCAAGCTCCGACTTCACAAACTTGTGAAACTTGTGAAGAAAACACCCAAAACCACTTGGCAAGAGGTAGAGGATGAAGAAATAGGAGATGGGTTCACTTTTGATTTGGATTTCTCTCACTAAAACTCAAGTTGCCATTGATGTAGCAAGCTTGAAGAAGAAGAAGAAGATGATGGTTTTGATAAGTTCTAATAAAAAGAAAATAGAAAATCAATACTTATCATAACTTAAACTAGGGTTAAGTGTAGAGAATAAACCATGGTCATTTGAGTGGGTTAGGGTTAAGCAAGAAGACAAGAATGGTTAGCAAAGTCAAAGCTTCATGAAGCTTCAACATAAAACAAATAAAGCCACCATTCTTATCTTAATCCATTTCAAATAAATAAATAAACAAATAAATAAATAAATGAATATGCAAAACCCTAATTATCAAATTAACCATGGATTAATTCTATACACTTAACTAAATGATCAAGTATCATCAAACATGATACAAAAATGTGCACGAAAGCATATCACATATACAATGTGCAATCCAAGTGAGAAAAATCCGTTTAAAGTGAACCAATACTAGTTAATGCAAAGTAATATATCAAATATATAATTATACATTAAATCATTAAATCAACACTTGATTCAATGATCCGGTCATGTCGCACATGACCGACTAGTATTCAATGTATCGGCTTATCGAATCGATCTTCGATTCGATAACTAGGTTATATCGAATATGACCATTCGATACATATATCGCGAGAATGGAATACGGTATCACATACACGCATTATTCTCGGTCCTGCACATATCTCATATGCGCTCCTATTTCGTTTCGCTTGAACCAGGAAACCTCTGTGTAGGACTCTAAAGACTCGTCAATACGCCGGTAGCAGATGATGATCATATCAAACACCCACAAGCCGCAAGCGGTCTGCCAAACGTAACGGCCACCCGGGTATTGAGCGATCAGAAGATCGACGTGCTAGCCCGCTCACACTCCTGCGAATCCGACCAGTAACACTTACCGTACAGTCCGGTCTCTTCGTCTGATATGTCGCATATCAAGTCTAGGGGTGGTAAACGTCAGACCCCAATAACCCGATAAGTCGTGCCGATGTGAGGCTCATAACGGGTCGAGAAACTACTGGTAACATTTACCAGCAAATCTCTGATCAGCCCTGGCCAGGGACTTCCCTGTTACGGCTAATCGAGCACAGCGCAACATCAACCCCCAATACCGGGAGAGACGAAACCCCTCCTATCGCTCATTGCCTCCATGTGACTCGGGACTGTACCCAAAGACCACCGTTTTGCACTCCCTCATGGACGTGGTAAGGTGGAGATCAAAGCACAGTGGGAATCACACAAGACTCTATGACGATCTCGGGTCTACAGACTAACCTGTACAAGTGTCACCTGAGAACTGCCGTCTGACGTGAGGTATAATACCATCTGGGAGTTCTCGGCGAGTCCGTCCAGTGTACCCAGTCTCCACTGAGCACCCGTATACTATCTCTGATGTCAAACACCAATGGATATGGGATCATCCATCGCCCATCACATGGGTCGAGAAGCGTATACGCTAGTCTACTCTGGTATATCGATGCCCCGTCTCGATACACCCACGACTAGGGACCTTGAAGGATGTACTTATGGACTACCATGTCCCCACTAGTATGATCTGCATCATAGTCCAGGTAGTCAAGTACAAATCCTAAGGGCTTTACCAATATGTAACTATAAGACAGTATAAAGAGACTAGTGTACATGTTAAGATAAAGAGCAACCAGATAGCATACTATCATGTCGAGCAAGAAAGTCATCTCTATATATGTCCAAGCATCCAATATAATATACATCATCTGTACAATACTGGCCTCTAGGGCATACATACAACTAACAGACTGGCTAGATGGTTTATACTTAACGTCAGATAGCAGTCCTCTGGTGACATGAGTGCAGATAGTCTGTCGACCTAAGGTCGTCAATTATCTCATGTGAGTTCCCACTGTTCTTTGATTGCTACCCTACCATGACTCTACTGAGTCATGCAAACAGGTTTTAGTTGGGTACAGTCCCGAGCAACATGGAGGCAGCGAGTGACTGTTGAGGATTCGTCTCTCCCGGTATAGGGTGTCGATGTCACGCTGTGATCGATTGGTCAACACCATAAGTCCCGGGCCATGGCTGATTGAGAATTACTGGTGGTTGGACCAGTAGATTCTCAGATGGTCTTGAGCCACACCAACATGACTTGTCTGGTTATTAGCGGTCTGACGTTTTCCACCCCCTAGACCTTGCATGCGATATTCTCAGACGAACAGACCAGACTGCATGGAGATTGTCACGGATAGGCTCAGTAGCGGTTCGGATGAGTTCGCTCGTCGGCCTTCTTTATCGACATGTACCTAGGTAGACGTTACGTACAGCTAGTGCTACTGATGAACTTGTGGTTAAACATACTGCCAGCATATTGTCGAGTCTTTAGAGTCCAAATACAAAGGGTTTCCCTGGTTCAAGCGAAACGATGTAGATGCCGTATAGTCTTACGGTAGGGTTTCGATCATTTCTGTGTACTGGCTACACGGATGATGTTTGGATGGATAATTCTAGTGGGCTTTGATTTATGCTGAATTCTACTATTATATTATTAAATTATTATTATCTCATTGTATTCGTATTTTTTAGAGTACGAATACGGGTATGTATATACGGTGAGGGTATTCTTGTAATTTCATAAGACATGCTTCTAAAAAGAGACACCTCATTATTAGATTTATCTATTTTTAGAAATGGATTAATGAGGTGGAATTTGGAGATATTTGTGGCATGGATGAAAGCATGGCTAAGTCATTTGTTTATTTATTTGACTTTACTATTCAAGAATGGTTGCTTATTTTCTATGGAAAATAATCCATGCTTGATGATTGCAAACACTTAGCCATTCTCTCATCCTTCACAACACTTAGCTCATTTGAATTTTGCTCTCTCTCTCTCTCTCTCTCCAAATTTTCTCCTCCTTCTTCCTCAAGCCATAACCCTCACATGAGTTGTGAACCCTAAGGCTTTTGAGATAAAAATACTCCATTCATCTTTCTCTACATCTTCTAAGTTGTATAGTTTAGCAAACTACGCATCTTAGCTACCTCATACTTGAGGTTGAAGCTGGAACCATAGTCTCTCGATTGGATCATCTTCGATAAAGAGGAGACCGACGATCGGGTTCCATTCAAGCTACCTAAGACCCAAGAAGTGGAGAAGAACCTTCAAGCAACCAAGGAGCAAAGAAGACAACAAGAAGACCCGAAGGACTAGATCAATGTGGTATAAACTCTCACTAAGTAGTTAGAATCTCTTCGTTGTTAGTCTTAGCTAGTTATGTTTTAAGAAAGATCCTGGGTTGTCTTGGTCGATGTTGCGAAGCCTTGATTTTGTGATAAAGAAAAATTCGTTTTTTGTGTATTCCGCCTCCCCGGGGACTCGCGGTGTGCGCGATATCGACTTACAATGGTATCAGAGTCACTTTAACCTTAACTAGCTAGTTAGAAAGTAGTTAGAAATTCAATCGACGAAAAATTTGCCCAAAATCAAAATCCAAGACTTGCATGCTGTCGATTTTCAAAACCGCTCGAAAAATATTTTCAGTGACCTTAAAAATACGTGCATGAAATTATATGAACTGGGGAAAATTTTGGGATCGAAATCCCCACATTTGACCGCGGAACCGCTGCCAAACATGCCATTTGGCCATGGTTCCGCCGCCGAGTTAGGGCCGATTCACCCACAATTTTTTCTGGGATTCAATTTTGTGGAATTGTGATTTTTGGCATATTTGTATTTTACCCAGATTTGTTTGTGTACAGGTTTGTATATGGGGTAGACACTGAAAATAGATTCGATTGAAATTCTAAGTTACTTAACTAATCCGGGTTTTCTGTGTTTGCTTATATGTTGCTAAATGTCTGCTAATTGCTATACGTCGATTAGTGGGGGTTGCACATATCTGTGATTTGGTGATGGTTTGTGTATATGGAGTTTTGAATCGTCGTGAATGAATAGCCGGGGTATGTGAGAAGAGTGTTTCTTTTCTTTCATCCATTTAAATTTATAAATTGATGTAATATTACTTTTGCGGGGCACATCCTGGTTGAGGTTGTAGCCACCGTTGTATTATTTCTTTTACTGTTTCTTGCACCTATGATAGACCCAAGGTGGGGTGCACAAACAACCGGGTTCTTGAAGTGCCGAGTGGCCTACTCATTTTATTGAGAGAGGTTGCTTCACTTCGGAAATTTGGCGGGTGGTTTGCCGCACCCGTAGGGGTCTAGGGTAGGGTTTGGCTGTTCATTACGACCGTGGATTCCGTGTTTCGTTATAGGCTAAAACGAAACACGGAAATCCTAGTATATCAAATATATTCATCTGTGATTCTGTGATCTGGAATGCTTATTATTGCGTAAGACTTATATATATATATATGTGTGTGTTATGTATAATAAACGTTGCTTATGTTTTTGTAGGGTTAGCTTATCACATTAGCAAGGTTTAGGAAGGCATCACACATGCCATATTGAAATTTTTGGGGTGCTAAAAAAACCCTAACCAAAATCTTAACAAGAGAATTAAGGTTAACTTTCATGTAAACATCTTTACATCTAAGAGAGAGGGATTACAACCTTTGTAGTCCGTTCAGTGTACCCAGTCTCCACTGAGAACCCGTACACCATCTTTGATGTCCAACACCAATGGATATGGGATCATCCATCGCCCATCATATGGGTCAAGATGCGTGTACGCTAGTCTACTCTGGAGTATCGATGCCCTGTCTCGATACACCCTCGACTAGGAACAGTTATAGGATGTATTCGTTGACTACCCTGGCCTCACTAGTATGAACTCATCATAGTCCTAGTAGTCAAGTACATATCCTAAGGGCTTCATCAACATGTGATCACAAAACAGTATTTGTTAACACGTTAAGATAAAGTGAAACCAGATAGTATACTATCATATCGAGCAAGAAATTCCTCTCTATATATATCCAAGAATCCATTATAATATACATCACATGTACAACAATGGCCTCTAGGGCATATACATAACTAACAATCTCCCACTTGCACTAAGGCCAGCTGTTGTAGTATCTCATAACCAACATCCCGAAGAGTCTTCAAATTGTATCTGAGGAATGTCCTTTGTGAGTGGATCCGCAGTGTTGTCCTTCGTATCAACTCTCCTAATCTCGATCTCCCGCTGATCAACTATCTCCCGGATAAGGTGATACTGTCTCAGAATATCTCTGGACTTCTGATGGGACCTGGGTTCCTTGGCCAAATCCACAGCTCCATTGTTATCACAATACAGAGGTATTGGATACTCAATGGACGGAACCACACCAAGTTCAGTGATGAACTTCTTTATCCAGACAGCCTCTTTGGCAGCATCGTTAGCAGCGATGTATTCAACCTCCATCGTCTAGTCTACCACGGTTTCCTGTTTGGAATTCTTCCAACACACTGCCCCTCCATTGAGGGTAAAGACAAATCCAGAGTGCGACTTAGAGTCATCCTTATCACTCTGGAAGCTCGAATCGGTAAAGGACTCTACTTGGACTTCTCCGTTACAATACACCAAGAACATCTCTTTTTTCCTTCTCAAGTACTTGAGAATGTTCTTCACAGCTGTCCAGTGATTCTGTCCAGGATCTGCTTGATACTTACTGACTACACTTAGTGAGTATGCTACATCGGGTCTGGTACATAGAATCGCATACATGATAGAGCCTACTGCCAAAGCATAGGGTATCCCTTGCAAGCGAGCTCTTTCCAAATCAGTCTTGGGAGACATCTCTTTGGAGAGAGTGAGTCCAGAGATGGTGGGTTGGTTCCCACGCTTGGATTCTTCCATACTAAACCTATTTAGTATGGTGTCAATGTACCTGGATTGGGACAATCCCAGTATCCGTCTAGATCTATCTCTATAGATCTTAATCCCCAAAATGCAGGAGGCATCACCTAGATCTTTCATTGAGAATCTATGTGATAAGAAGAGCTTGATCGAGTGCAGCATAGGAATATCATTTCCTATCAAGAGTATGTCATCCATGTACAATACGAGGAAGACAACCTTGCTCTCTGCCACCTTCTTGTATATTCAAGGTTCATCTATGTTTTTGATGAAGTCAAACTCTTTGACTACCACATCAAAACAGGTGTTCCAACTCCGCAATGCCTGCATTAACTCATAGATGGATTTAAGCAGCTTGCACACCTTTTCGCTGCTCCCACTGTCTACGAAGCCCTCTGGCTGAGTCATGTATACGCACTCTTCCAAATCACCATTTAGAAAGGCGGTCTTAACATCCATTCGCCAGATTTCGTAGTAATGGTATGAAGCAATGGCAAGAATGATCCGGATGGACTTAAGCATAGCCACTGGAGAAAAGGTTTCGTCATAATCCACACGTGGTCGTTGACGAAAACCCTTTGCAACAAGTCTAGCTTTGAAAGTCTCAACTTTTCCATCTACACTAAGTTTCTTCTTAAAGATCCATTTGCTCCCAATGGGTTTTACCCCTTCAGGTGCAATTTCCAAAGTCCATACTTTGTTGGTGTACATGGATTCCATCTCAGATCTCATTGCATCCAGCCATTTCACAGAGTCCCCACTGATGATGGCCTGCTCGAAGCTAGTTAGGTCATCATCTTCCATGATGCAATCCTCGCTCCTATCATCAATGAGAAAACCGTAGTATCTCTAAGGTGGATGAGGAATCCTACTAGATCGGCGGAGAGGTGGGGGTTCGTCGGGAACTACTGAATCCTCTGGTTCCATTAAATCTTCAGTTGCAGTTTGTGCTGCTGGAACTTCTTCCAGTTCTACATCTTCGCCACTAATTTCATTTACAAGAAATTCCTTTTCTAAATAGGTGGCATACTGAGCAACAAACACCTTTTGTTGTTCACCGTGATAGAATAGATATCCATTTAAATGTTTAGGATATCCTACAAACTTATAAAGAGCTGATCGTGCCTCGAGTTTGTCCGGATTTTTCCTTTTGACATAGACCGGGCAACCACATATCTTAACTCGTTTAAGACATGATCTCTTCCCACTCCATATCTCATATGGTGTGGTAGGTACAGATTTTAATGGAACCTAATTCAATAGGTATGCTGCTGCTTCAAGCGCATAACCCCAAAAGGAATTGGCAACTCAGCAGTGCTCATCAAAGAGCGCACCATATCTAATAGGGTGCGATTCCTCCGCTCCGATACACCATTGTGCTGTGGTGTATAGGGAGGAGTAAGCTGTGAGAGAATGCCATTCTCTTTTAGATAGTCCATGAACTCATTGCTCAAGTATTCTCCTCCTCGATCACATCGTAGGATCTTAATACTTTTGCCCGTTTAGTTCTCCACTTCGTGCTTATATTCTCTGAATTTCTCAAAAGCTTCATAATTGTGTTTCAACAGGAACATATGTCCGTATCTTGGGAGATCGTCAGTGAATGTAATGAAGTACGAAGAACCATTCCTGGCATGTGTAGACATGGGACCGCATACATCACTATGTATTAGTCCCAAGAGTTCTGTAATTCTTTCTCTGTGTCCACAAAACGGAGTTTTTGTCATTTTGCCTTTGAGACATGAATGGAAAGTTTCATAAGATGATAATTTGAATGTATTTAAATAACCATCTTTATGCAACTTAGCAAGTCGTGTCGCATTGATATGACCAAGTCTACAATGCCACAAGAAAGATTCATTCATTTCTGAACTTTTCCTCTTGTGCGTGTTCTGTTTATTAAGAACTGTGTTTTGATTTAGAACATATATGCCATTATTTAACGAGCCTGATCCAATCAACTTTTGATTTAGGAAGATGTTCATAACATTATCCTGTATTAAAAAATTATATCCTTCTTTGCATAATAAAGAAACTGATATAATGTTGCATATCTTGTTCGGTATATAATAGCATTCGTTCAGAATCAATGTATTATCACTTGGTAATACAAGGTGATATTCGCCAACTGTTTTAGCTGCAACATTTTCACCATTCCCTACTCTTACGGAATGATCACCCATTCCCGGTTCTCTACCTTTCTTTAGCCCATGCATTATATTGCATATATGGGATCCTGATCCTGTATCTAATGCCCAGGACGTAGAGTGAACTGAGAAACAGTTCTCGGTAACTAACACACCCGAAGAAGATACATTAACATGTTTATTCTTCGTTTGGGCGGCGTGTGAATTCTGGTATTCCTCTATTTCCTGTTTAGTCTTATAACAATTATAAGAAAGAACGTAACCAACGTTCCCCTGCTGAGTATAACAAGCGGGTTCGGTCAATCCATCTATGTTATTATCTTGATTAAGGCCTGACATGGTCGCTACCTAGAGAGAGAGAGAGAAGAAAAACACTTTAGCATGCGCTCTTGCTAGATTAGATTTGTTATTATCTTATCTAATCAGGATGGCTCCCACTGTTTTAATCAAATCTTCCTTCAAACCCTAAAAGGTATGATTAGCCGGGATTAATTACACCATACAAGTTCGCCAATCTTTCATCCAGATCAGTGTTGGTACTTTGAGGAAGGTTCCACGTGCTATTCGCACGGACCTAATTAAAATAAATCTCGTTTTCCCAGAGGCAGAACCCCGTAAACACCTTTCTAGACACCTACTTGATAGGCTAATTGTCCTGTGTAAAATTCTCCCAGGAGCAACTCTTACTCGTAGTGGGTATCAGGATCCATCTATCTCATAGAAGGTATGCAATCTCATTGCAAATTTCGACTCTTGAAATTCCTGGTAATACTTTTGCCCCTAGTGTGCTATGACCTTGACAGAGGTCAACAAACTATAGTGCACTAGTCAAGTTCAACCCGTCATTTCTTGATTGAATCAAACCCACTCGCACGACCCTTGACAGAGGTCAACAAGGTCGTACGATTACCCTAACTCAATCACATCTCATGTTTTATAGATAATTACTAATCAGCTACCGCACACTACGCCTTGACAGAGGTCAACAAACGCAGCACGAATACTAAATAGTCTTTATCTGAAATGACGGAGGGCTACGCAGGTTTTTCAGAAAACCATGAGCGTAATGAACTCGATATCGTTGTAAAAACAAGTGATTTTGAAAAGGAGTGTTTTTTATGCTTTTCTAGTTTCGCTAAAGAGGTCACTGCCGGTGAAGGGATCTCGGCTCTTTCCTCATCGAATAAGGTGCAGGATATTTCATAAATACCGTTGTGCAAAGCAAGAACTATAGAAGCAATCAAAAACTAAACCGTGAGTTTGTAGCATCTGCATGTTTTGCTAAAGAGGTCACTCCCAGTGAAGGGATCTCGGCTCTTTCCTCATCGAATAAGGTGCAGGATATTTCATAAATACCGCTGTGCAAAGCAAGAACTATAGAAGCAATCAAAAACTAAACCGTGAGTTTGTAGCATCTGCCAGTTTTGCTAAAGAGGTCACTCCCGGTGAAGGGATCTCGGCTCTTTCCTCATCGAAAAAGGTGCAGGATATTTCATAAATACCACTGTGCGAAGCAAAAACTGTAGCTACCATTTTTGAAAATTTGATTCTACAACATCTTTTAGGTTTCTTTTATTTTATTAATCTCATTAACAAAACTCATCATTTAAGCTTCCTAAGCATCACAGAAGAAACGAAAGTAGCAATATCTATATATCAAAATATAGTATAAGCATTCGTCTGAAGCAGTAATATGATCTCATCACAGAACATTGCAGCAGAAGTCAACATATGAAATATTGGATATACTAGGACATCCGTGTTTTATTTTGAGCCTTTATAAAACACGGATTCCACAGTTGCGATGAATAGCCAATCCCACATCCCTAGACCCCTACGAGAGCGGCAAGTAACCCTGCCAATTCTAAGGTTAGGAGACCCGGTCTCGTCTCCTCAAGATGGCCTCCCACTGGACCCTAGAACCCGGTTAATTATGCTCTCCAACATGGGTCTATCCTAATGCGGAAAATTAAATAATATACAGCGGTGACATCATCCTCAACCCAGAAATGTCCCAATAAAAGAATATTACATACAAATGAATTTTACATAAATGAAAAAGAAAACTCTCATCTCATATAAAACCCCCGGCTATTCAATACACAAAGATCCAATATAATATATCACAGCAACACATAAACATCACAGATAATTATGCGAAGTTGATAATTCGACAGACACAATGAATTCCCAAAATACCCCAGTGAGCTCAACACTTGAGCAGAAAATAAAAATTCCCAGTTGCATGCCCCAGCACCTATGGACCGTCGCTGAAGTGCCCGTCCCAAGCCTCCACAGTGGCGCCGCGGAACCGCGGCCAAAACCAGGTTTTGGCCGCGGTTACACGGTCACTGTACCGAGTTAGGGACTCTTTCTTCAGGTTGGTCCATAAAATTCCCTGCATGATTTTCTGAGAATTTTTAATATGAAAAATTTTAACTTTTGAAAAATTTCCAGCAAGGGGTCAATTCTCGGTGTTTCGGGGTTCGATCGGACTTCTAATTTCGTCTATACAATGCCTAATGCTCTAGCTTGGCTCTGATACCACTGTAGGGTTAGCTTAGCACCTTAGCAAGGTTTAGGAAGGCATCACACATGCCATATTGAAATTTTTTAGGTGCTAAACAAACCATAACCAAGATCTTAACTAGAGAATTAAGGTTAACTTGCATGTAAACAACTTTACATCTAAGAGAGAGGGATTACAACCTTTGTAGTTCGTTCCTTTGCTTTATAAGCTCCGAGTAGTAGTCCCTTCGCCACGATCCATGAACTTCCGGACTCAAGAGAGGCTCCACAAGTCGAATGATCCATGCTTGCTAGAAGTCTTCCTTTTCGAAGATGATCTACCTTGAAGAATCTCAAACTTAAGCTCCCACTTATCTAATCAAGTATTAATATAGTGAACACCCTAATCTAAGTGGCTAGAATAGATGTGGATGATGAAGTAGGAATTTTTCTCTCTTTTGTTTTCAATTTCTCATATTAAATCATCAAATCACAAAAAGCTAGAAAGCTTTTTCAAGGAAGAAGAAGAAGAAGAAAGCTTTTGTGATGAATAATGAATTATTGCTATGGTTACAAATCAACTATGAGTTAATAAATGAAGGCCTTAACTCATGTAGAGAATAAACTAGAGTTAAGGGTTTGGGTTGGGTTAACAAAATATCTTCACAAAATATCAAGCTAAAAAACAAAAAGGAAAGCTTCATCAAGCCTCATGAAAAAGCTAAGCCAAAAACAAAACCTAATTTTATTTAAACTTAACAACCATGTTGCATTTGTAACCTAACTTGTTACAATATTATATATCACATATACAATATATTTTGTAACAAAAGAAACTAATACAATTAACATATATCGCATATACATCAATATATTATCCAGTGAGAAAATGAATCAATAAAGCGAGCTTATATTAGTTAACGTAATGTAATATATCACATATATAATTATACATTAAATTATCGAATCAACTCTTCATCCGACAATCCGGCTATATTGCATATAACCGACTAATATAACATGTACCAATTCATCGAATCAACAATTTATCCGATGACCCAGTCATATCAAATATACCCGGCCAATATCTCATATCGCGAGAATAGAATACGGTATCTCATATCATATTATTCTCGGTCCCGCACATATCACATATGTGCTGCTACTCCATTTTGCCTGAGCCAGGAAACCTCTGTGTAGGACTCTAATGAATCGTCAATACGCCGGCAACAAGTGATGATCATATCAAACACCCACAAGTTGCAAGCGGTTAGCTAAACGTAACAGCCACCGGTGTATTGAGCAATCAGAAGATCAACAAGCAAGCCTGTACATTCTCTTGCAAATTCAATCAGTAAACAATACCGTACAGTCCGGTCTCTTCGTCTGATATGTTGCATATCTAGTCTAGGGGTGGTAAACGTCAGACCCCAGTAACCGATAAGTCGTGTCGATGTAAGGCTCATAACTGGTTGAGAAACTACTGATAACTCTTACCAGTAAATCTCCATATCAGCCCTGGCCAGGGACTTCCAGTTATAGCCAATCGAACACACCACAACATCAACTCCCTATACCGGGAGAGACGAAACCCCTCCTATCGCTCATTGCCTCCATGTGATTCGGGACTGTACCCAAAAGTCACCGTTTTGCACGCCCTCTTGGACGTGGTAAGGTGGAAATCAAAGCACAGTAGGAATCATACAGGACTCTATGACGATCTCGGGACTACAGACTAACCTGTACCAGTGTCACCGGAGAACTGCTATCTGACGATAGGTATAATACCATCCAGGAGTTCTCGGCGAGCCCGTTCAGTGTACCTAGTCTCCACTGAGCACCCGTACACCATCTTTGATGTCCAACACCAATGAATATAGGATCATCCATCGCCCATCATATGGGTCAAGATGCGTGTACGATAGTCTACTCTGGAGTATCGATGCCCTGTCTCGATACACCCTCGACTAGGAACAGTTATAGGATGTACTCGTTGACTACCTTGGTCCCACTAGTATGATCTCATCATAGTCCTAGTAGTCCAGTACATATCCTAAGGGCTTCATCAACATGTGATCACAAAACAGTATTTGTTAACACGTTAAGATAAAGTGAAACCAGATAGCATACTATCATATCGAGCAAGAATGTCCTCTCTATATATATCTAAGCATCCATTATAATATACATCATATGTACAACAATGTCCTCTAGGGCATATACATAACTAACAATTTTGCACCCGCGCTAGTCCAGCTCCCGCTCTGCCGTCAGTTAAGTAACCTAACGGTATATGATGGGCCCCGTGGAGAATGCGGATGGCATAATTGTACGTTCTATTTTCGTTTCTTTTTCTGCAATGATAAGGTTAATTGATGGGACTGCATCAATTTTGATTAATGCAAGGAAATAAACCTAAAATCTGATATCGTTGGTACAATTACAAAACCACTCGATTTTCTTCAAAAAGCAATTTTAAAAGCGGAGCTTAAACCACTCCTTTTCAAAAGCTTCTAGTTCCTTCAACTATATCAAGTTCATTATGTTAATGGTTTTCACCAAAAACCAGCCGTAGCCCTCCGTCATTTCAGATAGGTATCTACTAGTATTTATGATATGTGTTTTGATCTTCGTCAAGGTATAGTGTTTGGTTGCTAGTGGGTGCTTATCTGTAGCATAGATATATGCATTAATCTAAGACAGGCATACAACTGTTTTGGCCTTAGTCAAGGGCTTGTAAAAATGGGTCTGGGTTAATCTTGATAATGATGGGTTGAACTTAACTTGCGACTCATGATATTTTGACCTTCATCATGGTTATAAGTGCTCGGGGCAAAAATCACATCGGGAGTTTCAAACATAAAGTAAACTTGCTAGTGCTGCATACTTTCGTGAGTGTGGTGTTTTTGGTAGGCTTCCTTGAAATTCATCACATAATGATAGTTAGGTCATAATCCTACTGTCAGTATTCGCTACTCTTCAGGAGATTTTTTCACTTAACAATCAATATTATAAACTAAGTAGGTGTCTAGAACGGTGTTAGCGGGGCAACGCCTCCAGGGAAAAGAGGTTATGTAATTAAGAAACTTCGTGAAAGCATTTGAAAACTTCCCTCTAAGTACCGACATTAGCCTGGCCGAAAAGTTAAGCAAGTATTATGATGTGCGATTAATCCTGACTAATTCTTCTTTTAGGGTTTGACGAAGAATTCAAGGAAACAGTGGGAGCCATCGTGTTTAGATAAACTAATAACCAATCTAAACTTTCAAGAGCATATGCTGAGTGTTTCTTTTCTCTCTCTCCTATTTGCAGTAACCATGACATAACTTAATCTAATACTAGATAAAAATAAACTCGCTAGGCCAAACTATGAAGACCGGCTGAGAAATGTCCAAATGGCCCTTACATATGATAAGGTCACATAAGTCCTTAAGGTGAAAAGCTCCCCCTGTTCCCGGTCCAGAATCTTCGGTCGCGGATATTGAGGTCCGTAAGACCTGAGATCTTGATTGCGCAAAAGCCAAATGCCTCATGCTGGCCTCCGTAGATAATGAACATCAGAGGCGGCATGAGAAGATGGACCTTGCTTCCATATTTCTCCATACCAAAGAATTATATGGAGAGCAATCTCGTATCGCAAGATATGAGACCTCAAAGAAACTGTTTCAAGCGAGGTTGGCTATCAGATCATCTGTTGGAGACCACATGCAGAAGATGATTTCTCTAATTGAAGAGCTCACGGACCTTGGAACTACGTTAGAAAATGAGTTGTACATCGACTTGATCCTACAGTCCTTTCCCTCCACCTATGCCTAGTTCATATTGAATTTCAATATGAATAGTATGGAATTTTCACTTCCTGAGCTCCTCAACATGTTGAGGATGGCAGAAGGCACCTTGAGCAAAACCAAGGAAACAACCGCTCTGTTTATTGGAGGATCTTCTTCTGCTAGATCCAAGGCTAAAGCCAAGGGAAGAAGAAGAAGGCCACCACCAAACCGAAAGGAGGTGTGCAGAAGGTGCAGGGAAAGGAAAAGATAGGTGGAAGCCATAAATGTAAGTCTACGGTAGCGCCCCGGCCGTCTTTCCGGGGCCAAAATGCGGAAACAAAAACTTTTCCTTAACTAGAAACCGGCACTATCGTTTGCTTAAAACCCGGATCGAACCATTAATCTACAACTAGCTATCTAGAGAGAGGGTTGTAAAGCTATACCGATCGATCCGTGTCCTTCGGTCTTTGGCTACCATCCAAGCTCCTCGCGGCATCACTGATCTCTGGTCTCCTCGTCGGAAGGGCGCCACATCGAGAAGTCTTTTTACGGGCTCCCACCTCTGAACCGAGGCAACTCGGACACGAAGTTTGCTAGCCGACGTGTCCAAGATTGCTGTAGACTAAGTATAGAACGCAATGCCTCAAGGGTCAATCGAAGTTGCCTTTAGGAGTGGAGATGAAATGGAAAATGAAATCAAGGATTTTCCTTTGCATAATGAATCAAATTCACCTTCACAAAAATGATGGGGCTGCCTCTAATATGGATCGACCATTATAGGCAGTGGGAAATATCAAGGGGGTGAGAACAAGGAAAGAATGGGTGAGCATAAGGAAAAGGTGGTGATAATGAGGAAAAATGGTCACAACAATATCCACCTCAATCCTTTCATAATAAATGCATGAAAAAGGTGCACAAAAGGAATCAAAAGATGCTAGAACCATCAAGGGATCTATGGAAATTCTAGAACCCCAGGCACCACAAACCCCCCCCCCCCCCCATTTGCTAATTGCACATTTGCAAATAAGCCCCTCCAAGGAAAATTTAGCTAAAGAACAATAGAAAAGGAATTTGGCCAAAAAGAGAAAGCAAGCTGGCAACTTCAAAAAGAGATCCAGTAACAAATTACAGGATAACCCCGCGACTGTATATACATACCCGCATTTGTATTTCGACAGAATACAAATGCAATGAGACAAAATCTACACTGTATAAAACTAGGATCCGGCTTAAACCAAAACCCGCTATTATTACCGTCCGAACCATAACACGTGCACAAGTGCACGCGTACGTTCGAACCCTGCCATAAATCCATACGGCATCAACAGCGTTTCGACCGAAACTTGAGAAACTGTTTGTGGGGGACTCTAAAGACTCGTCAATACTTTGGCTGTGGATTTAACCATTAGCACGTCAGAGGTATTAGCCGTACGTAACGGGCTACCAGGTATTGACCAAAAGGGAGGTCGATGAGCGAACTCATCCTGACACCCTACTGAGCCTGTCAGTGACAATATCCGTGCAGTCCGGTCAGTTCGTCTATGAGCATCGCATGGCGGGCCTAGGGGTTGGTAAAAGTCAGACCCCTAAAAGCGGTACAAGTCGTGTTGGAGTGTAGCCCAGAACACCCTGAGATACTACTGGAATACCTACCAGTAAATCTCCTGCCTTGGCCAAGGACTTCGTGTAATGGCTCTCCTAGACACAGCGCGATCTCACCCCCAATACCGGGAGAGATGAAACCGCTGCCGATCCGCTCACTGCCTCCATGTGGCTCGAGACTGTACCCAACTAAAACCTGTTTGCACGACTCCTTTGAGCCGTGGTAGGGTAGTAATCAAAGTATAGTGGGAACTCACATGAGAAAAATGACGATCTCAGGTCGATGAACTAACCTGTACATATGTCACCGGGGAACTGCTATCTGACGTCAGGTATAATACCAACTAGCTTGTTCCCAGCGAGTCCTGTGCGGTGTACTCATAACCCAATGAGCACCTGTATACATCTTAGGTGAACCAACTGACACCAATGGCTTGTGAGACCGGCCACCGCCCCTCAGCGGGGTCTCGACTGTATACACTAGTCTACTTTGGAGTATCAATGCCCTGTCTCCAAAACTCCCACGACTAGGGACTACTTTAATGATGTGCTTATAGACCCCAGCTCCCACGTATATGATCGCCATCATACTGCTGGCAGTCAAGCAAGAATCCTAAGGGCTCTATCAACGTGTAATAGCGACCTGTAAGGTCACCTAAAGCAGTACACGATGATAAAGATAAACCAGATAGCATACTATCATCTTGAGTAAGACTGTCCTACCGGCATAGGTCCTCCCTCAATCATTGCAATCACGTGCCTATGATCCAATAATTGACTCTGAGGGCACTATATCCAACAATCTCCCACTTGCACTAAAGGCTAATTATTGCGATGTCGCATACTCACAGCCCGTGTGATACCGAACACCCAACTCCTCTACTAATCAGTCTCACAAAACCCGTTTGCGAAACTATTGCGTTCGAGGAATCGCCTCAGTGAGTGGATCCGCTCTGATGTTTCTTTCTATGTCTCTCTTTTTCTCAAGTTCACGGAGAAAACCATCTCCCGAAATGAGCAATACCTGTCTTAGAATATGTTTGGATATCTGATGGGACCTAGCTCATAAATGAACTCCAAATCCAAACTTCTTAGACTGTATCGTCGACTGAACTTAATCAGTATCCTGCGCCATGCCTCTCTCAGTATCTGCTTGGACCACCTGTCCAAAATACTGCCCCTCGTCAGAGGGAAAACTATAACTCTGACAGTCACTCTGTCATCCAGGTCACCTTGGAAGCCTGGAATGATAACCGTCCCTGAAAGAGGCTGCCGTTATCATATCCCTAGAACGTCCACTTAAGTTCTAAAACTGCTTCCGATCGTTCCTCCAGGGTTGGATCAATATCAACTTATTGCATCTAGTGCAAAAACATTTGGTGTGGTACTTGACATCTCATGATTGACTCAATTGCCTAAGCAAGTGATCTGCCGATCATGCACATCCCTCTCCCCTTTAGTCTGTAAGACTCCTTTAGAGAGGGTGACTCCATCACCTGCAGGTATACTGTCGTGCCAGGAGTCTTCCATTCTAAAATACCTTTAGAATGCTGTCTAGGTACATTGATTGGGACACTTCCCAAGTCTAGAGCTAAAACCATAGATCTTGTAACCAGAATGTCTCATATAAAATCCATGTCCTTTGTGGAGAAACCACTATGTGACAAACAAAGTAGAACCGATCGTAGTATAGGAATTTCACTTCCTACTCTGTGTATGTCATCCAAATACCAGGACATCACACCCTACTACCTTCTTAACAGATCCATCCCCTATTCTGATGAAGTCAAACCTATGACTGTCACATCAGAAATAGATGATCTATCTCCGCTATTTCAGCTTTAGTCTATAAATAGACATAAGCCACTTGTCCACTATGCTTCCGCTGCTCCCACTGACCACGACAACCCTCTGGCAAAGTCATATAGACGTACACTTCTAAAGATAGTTTACAACGACGCTATACTCATCCTCCTGCCGGGTTTCTTAGCCTGGAACAACAGTAATGTCAAGTCTGGGTAATCAAGAACCTCCCTGTCACCGTCTTTGAGCATACCGAAGTTCCTCTCGAGTGCCTGAGGTTACCCACCATATCTGCGGAGTGGCCAATGGAATGTCAAACCAGATTGAATCTTTAGGTTCTTATTAAATTTTCAGTAATCGCTTGTGGTTCTGGAATCACTTCCAGTTCTACCATACTCCCACTACTGTTTTCTGAAAAAATCCATTTTACTAAAACTGTGGCGAGTCAAGAACAATATCACTATTGATCTTCCAGATGGTAGAAAGTTAACCCTCGTCATAGCCCGGGTCAACCCACAAACAGCCATTACGGAAACGTGCCTTGAGTTATCCAGAGTCTGGTTTTATGCATAAGCTGGACAACTCCCCATACCTTAACATCGTTAAGATATGAACCGTTCTGTATCCAATATAAAAACAGAGGCACTAATTTAATTGGAATCAGATTCAAATCATGCAGCTGTCTCCAGTGCATGTCAACTAAATGGAGAGAGGCCGATCAGTATTACTCAACTTAGGAATACATCCAGATATGAGTAACCTGAAAGAGAAGCAAGTTCTCATAATCACTACTATCAACTGAATACCATACATAAGTATCTATATCTTCGATCACCTTGAAAAATCCTGTTACTTGCAACATCTAGTTCTCTACTTTATTCATATACCTATAACTTCTCAAAACTTGGACCTTGTGTTTCTACGAAACACTTCTCTAAAAACCAGAGAAGTCATAAGTAAACAGAACATAGTACGAGTACCAACCCCTCTGTCCTAATGGACACTGGACAATATACAATACTCTGTATAAGTCCCCTGAGTTGAATAATCTCAAACCCTGTGCGTCGTAGGTTGAAAACTGTACTTATGGTTAAGAAGAATTACACCGCTGTTTAATGCTCCTTACCTAACTGTCCACTGATATAGGTAAATGTCATAGACATAATTTCAAAAAGTTATATCTCACTTTATAAAAATAAACGTACAGATATATCAATTTGAAATTGGTTCATTATAATGGATATTCAAAACCAAATATTTGTCGTCCGGCAAACAACCCAGGTGATTTCCTCAAATATCACCAATTACAACGAATCCCGATATATTGAGGACAATCACCTAATCCCAATAACTTACTCCCACTCATCATCTGTAAAACCATACAGATGTGAGAATCACACCTGGTAAATACATACCCTGGAGTAAGGACTAATTGGGAAATCAGTTTTCTTTTAACAGTACACAGTGAAACTGAAACATTGAAATGTTTCGTAGGGGTATCCGGGTATTCCTAGTAATGCCTCTTCCATTATCCAGATTCACAACTATAACCGTATATTTCTTTGCCATCTCTCCAAATCCCTTTATATGTCTTTAGTCATTACCTTCTGTACACCCTCTTAGACTAAATGGTTTTCTTCCTTCCCTACCTTTCAGCACCAGCCTATGGTTTGGAAGAAGACTATCCAATAAGCATAATGGGTGTACCGTCCTAATCCTAGGAACACTCGCAACCCGAGAGAAGGTAAAGATAAAAGACAACTGAATAAACCTTATTCCTATTTCTCCTGAACAAGAATCCATCCCCGAACAGGAACAAGTTCCTTCGAGTTCGTATATAACCATACGATGGAGTATCCAAATAACTGTGGATCTTCATAGTGATACGGAGTGTTCTGGAGAAATACAAAGGTGAAGTAGGAGTGGTAATGAAATACTTGGTTTGGTCGTGAATAGCAGTCGTAATTTACTTTGCCATCTGTCTAATCCCTTTATTTTTCTTTACTTAATTCCTTCTGTACACCATCGTTAGGCTAATTGGTTTTCTTCATTCCCCACCGTTCGGCACCTGCCTATGGTTTGGAAGAAGACTATCCAATAAGCATAATAGTTGTACTGTCCTAATCCAAGGAGCACTCGCAACATGAGAGAAAGTAAAGGAAAAGACAACTGAATAGTCCTATTCATTTTCTTCAGAACCGGAAACCATCCTCGAATCTGGAACAAGTTCCTTCGAGTCCGTATATAACCATACGAAGGTTTTATCCAATGGAAGTGGATGTTCGTAGTAATATGGGGTGTTCTGGAGAAATGGGTAAAAGTAGGAGTGGTAATGAGGTATGCAACTCTGACAATCCAAAAGCCAGTGTTATAAGAAGGTTCGGTCAACTTGGTCACTGAGTCATAGTCAAGGGTCGAGTCATGGTTGCTGCCAAAGAGAGAGAGAAAAGAAACACTCTGCATGCACTCTAACCTAGATCAGAATGGTTATCAATTTATCTAATCAGAAAACCTCCCACTGTAACCTCAAATTCTCCTCCAAACCTGAAAGAAGAATTAGTCGGGATCACCCAAGGAGTAAACCAACTCATCAGTGGGAATCGGGATCCAACTATCATCGCATGATAACGTGATGGAATCCACTCACGTTATCACACTCCAGAAGGTATGCGCATGCCTGGAAAATTTTAGTTTCTTTAGAAACTCCCGATGTGATTTTTACCCCATGCTCTTATGATCTTGACAAAGGCTAACATATCATAAGTCACATGTCAAGTTCTACCCGTCATTATCCAGGTTAATTTGAACCCACCCGTACATACCCTTGACGAAGGCCAAAATAGTAGTACGACTGTCCCAAACCAACGCATCTATCTATGCAGCAGAAAAGTAACAAATAGCTACCATACACTATGCCTTGACGAAGGCCAACATACATAGCATGAATACTAAGTGCTACCTTTCTGAAATGACGGAGGGCTACGAATGGTTTTTGGCGAAAAACCTTTAACGTAATGAACTTGATATCGTTGAAGGAACCAGATAGCTTTTTATAAAAATATAGTGGCGAAAACCTTTGCTAAAGAGGTCACTCCTGGTGAAGGGATCTCGGCTCTTTCCCCGTAGAATGAGGTGCAGGATATTCCAACTGAATATTACGATGCAAAGCAAAAGTAATCGACTATAATGAAGTTATTACCCTGACGCAAACTTCGGTCCAAGGGGTCACTCCCGGTGAATGGATCTCGGCCCTTGCCTCGTCGACTGAGGTGCTGGATATTCATAACCGAATACCACTGTGCAAAACAAAAGAGAACGTCCTTGTAATAACAGCTTTTTGAAAATTGTTCCAACAATAATAGAATAGGTTTGTTTAGTTTGCATTGATCCGAATCAATGCAGTCCCATCAATTGATCACACCAATAAAGAATGAAAATATGATGTACGTATATGCCATCCGCATTCGCCACTGGGTCCCGTCATCACCCGTTAGGTTACTTAACAAACGACAGAGCGGGGACTGGACTAACGTGGGGGTAAAACATATACAACATCTACTAGTACATATATATCAATATATAATATTCGCTCAAGGCGTGATAAAATGCAACATTACAGAAATGTAATAAGCATCACAGAAAAATACTATTAATCTGGGATTCCCGGGTTTCATAGAGCCGCTACTGAAACCCGACGTTCCCATGGTCGTGTGGATAGCCTGTGCAATGAAATCCTAGACCCCTACGGGCGCGCGGCAAGTTACCCGCCAAAACCTGAAGTGAGGCAGCCCCTTCAACAAAGTGAATGGACCACCCAGCACTTCACGGAATCCGGTAACTTGAGCACCCCTCCTTGGGTCAACCTATACCCCCTACGAGTGCGGCGAATAGCCTGCCAATTCTAGAGTGAAGCCCCCTCCGTCTCAAAGCCATGAGATGCGGGCCCGTTGCCCTCTAGAACCCGGCTATCCGTGCACCCCACCGCGGGGTAATCCTAGTACAGAAAATAAAATATACAATGGGTACATCGACCTCAGCCCGGTCGTGCTCCTAAAGAATAATATACAAACAGGCAGTGACGGCAGTCCACATGTCGGACGCTCGCCGCGGAATATCAAATGTAAAAATACAACCAAACTGTACTACCATTGCATCCAGGCTATCCACCACGACAAATCCGCAACATCACAGCACAACACAGAACATCAACGTGAATGTTACGTTCGCAGATCCGTCTAAAAGGGCTATAACAATTAGACAGGATTTACCGATCAAATGACATTCACGGTCGCAGATATAATGTAAATACTGTGAACTAACATGTTTAAAATTTTCGATCGACAAAATTTCCCGAAGTGGGCCCAAAGCACAATACCCAGTACTCAAAAAAATTTGGGCCCAAACAAAATTTACCAGAAACCCCATTTCCAAGTCAGGAACCTCTGTAGAAAAAATGGCGCACTGATGCTACAGTGCTGCCGCGGAACAACGGCCAAAACAAGGCTACGGTCGCGGTTCCGCCGTGCTACAGTGACAACAGCATACCAAATTTTCTCAGATTTCATAGAAAACCCTGCCTGAATTTCTGCAATGCACCTAATAATTTTTTGACGACAAAAAAAAAAAATTTGACAGAAACTCAGAATTTGGAAATGCAGTTTTTGGAAATTTCGTTCGATCGAAGTTCTTAACACGTTAGAGCAAGCTAGTAAAGGTTAATGGCGTGGCTCTGATACCATGTAAGTCTACGGTAGCGCCCCAGCCGTCTTTCTGAGGCCAAAATGCGGAAACAAAAACTTTTTCTTAACTAGAAACTGGAGCTATCGTATGCTTAAAACCCAGATCGAACCATTAACCTACAACTAGCTATCTAGAAAGAGGGTTGGAAAGCTATACCGATCGATCCATGTCCTTCGGTCTTTGGCCACCATCCCAAGCTCCTCGCGGCATCACTGATCTCCGGTCTCCTCGTCGAAAGGGCACCAGATCGAGAAGACTTCTTACGGTCTCCCACCTCTAAACTGAGGCAACTCGGACAGGAGTTTGCTAGCCGACGTGTCTAAGGTTGCTGTAGACTAAGTGTAGAATGCATTGCCTCAAGGGTTAATCAAAGTTTCCTTTAGGAGTGGAGATGAAATGGAAAATGAAATCAAGGATTTTCCTTTGCATAATGAATCGAATTCACCTTCACAAAAATGATAGGGCTGCCTCTAATATGGCTCAGCCGTTATAGGCAGTGGGAAATATCAAGGGGGTGAGCATAAGGAAAAAATGGGTGAGCATAAGGAAAAGGTGATGATAATGAGGAAAAATGGTCACAACAATATCCACCTCAATCCTTTCATAATAAATGCATGAAAAAGGTGCACAAAAGGAATCAAAAGATGCTAGAACCATCAAGGGATCCCATAGAAATTCTGGAGCCCCAGGCACCACAAAACCTCCCCAATTTGCAAATTGCACATTTGCAAATAAGCCCCTCCAAGGAAAATTCAGCCAAAGAACAATAGAAAAGGAATTTGGCCAAAAAGAGAAAGCAAGCTGGCAACTTCAAAAAGTGATCCGGTAACAAATTACAGGATAACCCCGCGACTGTATATACATTCCCGCATTTGTATTCCAACCAAATACAAATGCAATGAGACAAAATCTACACTGTATAATACTAGGATCCGGCTTAAACCAAAACCCGCTAGTATTATCCGTCCGAACCATAACACGTGCACAAGTGCACGCGTACGTTCGAACCCTGCCATAAATCCATACGGCCTCTACAGCGTTTCGACCGAAACTTGAGAAACTGTCTGTGGGGGACTCTAAATACTCGTCAATACTTTGGCTGTGGATTTAACCACCAGCACGTCAGAGGTATTAGCCGTACGTAACGGGCTACTAGGTATTGACCAAAAGGGAGGTCGATGAGTGAACTCATCCTGACACCCTACTGAGCCTGTCTGTGACAATATCCGTACAGTCCGGTCCGTTCGTCTATGAGCATCGCATGGCGGGCCTAGGAGGTTGGTAAAAGTCAGACCCCCAAAAGCGGTACAAGTCGTGTCGGAGTATAACCCAGAACACCCTGAGATACTACTGGAATACCTACCAGTAAATCTCTTTCCTTGGCCAAGGACTTCGTATAATGGTTCTCCTAGACACAGCGCGTTCTCACCCCCAATACCGGGAGAGACGAAACCCCTGCTGATCCGCTCACTGCCTCCATGTGGCTCGGGACTGTACCTAACTAAAACCTGTTTGCATGACTCTTTTGATCCGTGGTAGGGTAGTAATAAAAGTACAGTGGGAACTCACAAGAGAGAAATAACGATCTCAGGTCGATGAACTAACAGGTACACATGTCATATGGGAACTGCTATTTCACGTCAGGTATAATACCAACTAGCATGTTCCCAGCGAGTCATGTCCGGTGTACTCATAATCCAATGAGCACCTGTATATATCTTAGGTGAACCAAGTGACACCAATGGCTTGTGAGACCGGCCACCGCCCCTCGTCGGGGTCTCGACTGTATACACTAGTCTACTCTGGAGTATCAATGCCCTGTCTTGAAAACTCCCACGATTAGGGACCACTTTAAGGATGTTCTTATAGACCCCAACTCCCACATATATGATCGCCATCATACTGCTGGCAGTCAAGCAAGAATCCTAGGGGCTCTATCAACATGTAATAGCGACCTGTAAGGTCACCTAAAGCAGTACACGATGATAAAGATAAACCAGATAGCATACTATCATCTTGAGTAAGACTGTCCTACCGGCATAGGTCCTCCCTCAATCATTGCAATCACAAGCCTGTGATCCAATAATTGACTCTGAGGGCACTATATCCAACAATAAAGGATGAGCGCTTCTATTGTCGGAAAAAAAGGATATTGAAAGAAGGACAGCAGGGCCCTAAAGGCCAAGAATCTGTGTACGAAGCAAATTGTGGCTTCGGCTTCAGGTTTTTTTATGATTGAAAATTGTTTCTCTATAAACTTTACTTCCTGTGTATTGTATACCGGATGTTCACCGCCGGAAGACGGACCAGGATGTTGGGATGTCTGGCCTGAATTCTGGGGCCAGATACTATTTGGATTTATCAGTCCACCTCTCCAAAGATGCCAAGTTGATTTATGGCACCTTATATCGGAGGTTTGGACGGATGCTGCCGTTGTAGAGTGACTTTATCGTATTCCCCTTCGTTTGTGATGGGTTTTTTGATTATGGGGACGCTCTTCCCTACAGGCGCAAGCCCCTACAGTTTATTATGTTAACGCATTCCGATAACCACTTTCTCCTGCTCTGGAAGTTCACTTCGTATCGTGTGTGATTTTGTTTGTTTAGATTTTGGTTGCCCGTGGATTGTATACGGAGACTAATTTATGCCATCTCCCGTAGGACGTGGATTAGTCCTTAATCCGTATATTTTTAGATTTGGATTTGGGTTGACTTAAGAATCGTTAATCTGGTTTGAGATTAAGATCGACTCAAAATGTATGAGCGTTCGGGCTCAATTATTTTAGTTTAAGAACACCGCGGTCCATTATCACCATGTTTAAGGTGAGGTGTTAGCTTATGGACGTTTTGGTCCTTAATCGCCGTATTTGGATGCGAATATTAGTTTAAGGACATTTCGGTTTATTATCGCCGTTTTGAGCGAATATTAGTTTAGGGACATTTCGGTCCCTTATCCACCTTGCACGCACGTATATTTCTTATGTGACGAAGTGAACTATGGTGTTATGGAATGTGCCAAATTTAGGGCACGATCTGCCTTAAGGCATGTATGTAAATTTGGAAGAGCATCAACGAAAGAAGTTGTTGGTCGTCGGGACCCGCCACCTCTCTGAAGACGTTGAAGAATTACAATGACATGTATCAGAGGTGTGAAGAGATGTACCTTTAAACTAAATCTCTTATTTGAGGGAAAAGAGGTTATTGTGGACTTAAGAATTTTTGGTCATATTTGAGACCCTGGAAATCAAGAGTATATGGGCTCGATTGAAAAAACAAAGAGGTTTAACCTCAGGAAACTTAACCAATTTTGGCTGAGATTGAATTTCTATAATTACCCAACAATGTTGAGCACTGGGACATACAACGCTCACGTATGAAACACATGGGGTGCTGGATTAGTGCTAAGCAATAGAGTCATGTGGTACTCACGTGTGAAACACGTGAGGTGTTCAGATGTGAGCATTTTTAGTCATTTTTAACTAATTGTCACGACCCGAATATGTGGAACGTGATTGGCACATAAATTACGCAACGTCTAGAGGCGTAACGCAATCTAAGTAAGCCAAAGCCCAGAAATATAAACCATTTAAAGAAAATAGTGTGATGGAAAACTTGATTAAAAGTTAAGTTATCATAGAAAATCACATTGAAAGTCTTATAATGAGCTCAAGTTTTTATAAAAATTTCGGCAGAGTTTCCTTTGTAATTATTGGCCCAAAACGGGTACAAACATGAATATATATAGGTAGTAAACAAAGGCATCCCCAAGCGGGAGCTAGCTATTCGCCGAACGGCGGAATCACAACCACATGAAAGATAAATCATAATAATGCGAAATAAGCATATAAAAGCAAGAAAATAAGAAAGCACCATGTCGGCTCGAGTGAGCTCGACACCAGAAACAGAATATGTACAAATCTCACGGCTCACGATCTTATTCCAATATACAAATAGTAGAAGTGGTAGATATGGTAGATGGAGTGTACTAGATACAATAATAATACACAAGGTTCGAACAAAAATATCCTCGCAACCCACCTACGAGCAAACCGCAATTCAATGCTAATGAAGAAAAATGAGAAAGTACGCTTGTCGCTACTGTGCTGACGGGTCAGACTTGCAAGATACTGTGGCACAACGGGGGTGAGTTGCCAACTCATGAATAGTAAGTAACATCTAATAAGGCTATCGTAAGCATGCACGCAAATGCATCACAACCTACATATACCAATATGATGCGATGCACTAGTATGAATGCAACATGAATGGATAATCAACACGAAATCCAGATATAACTGATATGAGAAGATCTGTATCCTTATCTCAGTAAAATTTTTGTATAATAAAACTGGAGTATCATCGGTGAAATCGACAGAAAAGTCCGTGTCAAGCATTGACACAATATCCTCAATATCTCGGGCTCCGTCTGTCCGGATCGGCCCATATCATCAAATCTCACGATTATGGTCCGTATCCTCCGGATACCGCGCCATACATCACCGGTAAGTCACGCTCCCCTTCCTAGCTCATCGTCAACCATACGAATTTCTCGCCCAGGGGTACCTTACCGAGTCCACCATGTACCTGAGACGGTTCATCCTACTCCTCGAATCGGGTCTTGAAAACCAACAAAATCAGGAAAACTTATGGTGGAAGACACATACATCATATCACGAGAAAACTGCAACTTGCATTTTTAAAATGATAATAGGATTATAAATTCTTCCGGTTTTCCCCCAAAATCCAGAAATATCATAAATACTGAAATCTCTAAGAAAATTACAATATATGAACATATCGGTAATGGTGGATGTCTATGATATAGGTAATATGCAAAGCGATGTATGACTAGAAAACTATGTATGAATGAGGATGCCATGAGGTATATGACTAGCAAACCTATGTATCCAATTCTGATGAGATGAATATACAACTACAAGTCTACATATCATATATGATGAAAATGCACATATACCGATTCTAACCAAGTTAGTGTTCGTGACATAGCAATTAACAATGGCATGTGTGTTCACATAAAATAGTGCACGTGCGGCATGAACCAATGGTAATGGTGCAAGTGTCCTATGAGATAATATCATATATATAAGATGATGCAATGCAATGAGATGAATGACTAGGAGACTACACATATAAATACAAGCACTACTAGTAATCCTAACTATCGGGTGCCTTGTGCCATCCAGACGATCCTCCCATAGATGTGTATATCTACTCACCGGGACGCCTAGGCTAGTCTGATCCAATCACAGCCTTTCCTTTCCTTGCTGCGTCCGACATCTTCGCAACCGATCCTAAAATCGCACAAATAGTATATATGAAATTAAACATTTAAATAGACGCGGAGTCAAGACGATACAAAGTAACTAACGCGCACTAACTAGACGCGTATGCACTTGGTGCACAAAAAGCGCGCGCGACATCGCCACAAACCCCAACTAGGGGTTGCTATGCATAGCAAACACCACAACTAGAATTTAATCACACTAATCGCACATTCACATCGCACTAGAATTCAGGGAAATAGGCCGTAGATCATCACAACTTCAAACTTAATTAAAACCTTTTCTTTAACAAAAACCAAGTTAGCAACATTAAGCCATTTAGTGCAAAACTAGATGGATTAGTAAGTCTAGTAGCCACTAATCGCCCATGAATATTCTAATCAAACCATGCAATACTTAATTAGATATAATCTCACTTAAACACACACTGACAATTTATTTAATTGCATGAACTCCTAATTAAAATAATTAAAAGCCACTTTAGCAAAGTAATCAACTAGATTAGATTTGTAAAACCACTAGATAATAAACTACACTTAGCTAACTTGATCAAGTGGTAAAAACCGTAACCTTAACCTAAAACCTTCTCTTCAAAATTCTATTTTTCAGTAAAACTATATTAGCACCTAATTAAAATTAGATTAAAGAAATTAATTTGCAAAGTAACAATTGGATTAAGTTTTATACCTCAATATTTTGGAAGATCAAACCTGCTAACTTGGCCAACCAAAATGCTATCTTGCTCTAAAATCCAAGCTTAGTTTAGGCCAAGAAAACTTGTGATTATATAGAAAGAAATTAGAGTTAATTTTATGGAATTTTTTTGTGAGGAAATAAGGTAATTGCAAGTGAGAAAGAGGAAAAATATGAGGGGGGGGGAGGGCTGCTGCAGTTTCGGCCAGATTCAAGGAGAGGGAGAGAGTGAAGTGAGTGAGTGGTAGCCTTACCTCCAAATACACACACACCGTTCCTAATAAATTATGCACCATATTTCTTTCTTACTAATTTTATTAATTCTTTTATTTTATTCTCTTTATCTTTTCTACATAAACCTAGAACCATCTAAATTTTTTTGAAAACAACTTGTTACAATAAGTGTTTAGTGTGACATGGTGCACTAAATTTGTATTAACCTATACTAATTTGTAATCATTACTAATTTAGTGCGTAAGTAAAAGCTTAAAATAATATTTAAAAATAAATAATTAAGGAAAATAATTAAATAAACTAGCAATTAATAAGTAGCTAATAAAATACCCATACATGATTAAAATAGGTATAATTGTATTTATGTGGAAAAATAATTATAACTATGTTTTACGGAAAACACGTGTTGTATTACTAATTATCGAACAATTAACCTAAACGATTTTTAAAATGTTACACTAATCATGGAGTGCTGAGCACTCTGCATGATAATCACGTGGGGAGTACGTGAGTGCTGGGCTTTGGACTTTATTTGTTCGTTTCCCTCTTTTTACAGAAGTGCTAAGCACTTGGATAGAGCTCATGTGCATTTCACGTGACTGCTTCCTTTTGTGGCGGCGGCAAAGAAGTTTTTCTTTGCTCTTTATGCACCCACGTGAGAAACACATGAGGCAGCTTTGGTGTTCTTTTTGTTTATTTTTTTAACCGCTTCCCATGGGAAACACGTGAGGGTTCAAAATAATGCTAAGCACTAATCGTGTCACCAAGTTGTTCTTGTGTTTTCCTAGAGATATTGATCTCTGTTATCGACATTTTTAGTCATTGATGATCATCAAGATTTCAGTTTTGAAGATCTTGGACCATCATTATCGTTTATATTGAAGAACTATGTTCTTTTTCACTTTTCTACGAACCAAGTTCTTTATATAGGGTTAAATCCTAATTTTTAGAGGAATTAAATTCCCATATGTTCCTGTTCTTTTTTTAACTTAGTTCTTTTCCCCTAATTTTTGAATATGCAGAACAGAATCTTCCCGATGAGAATTAAATTCTCAACTTGTGGGAATATCTGCTTATGCAAATCTCAACCAGTAAAAGAACTTAGTTCATATATGAAGGGTTAAACCCTTAGAGAGGTAAAGGAGAGATAATATTATCTCTGTGTTTCTTTACTTAGGGTTTCAACAAAGCGAGTCTTCTTTGAGAATTAAATTCACTTTTCTATGAATAGCTTACTGTATTCTTTACAAGCTTGTGGGAAGTTCTCTCTGTATATTCTCTCTCTTTTCTCTGTGTGTCCTCCATCTCTTTTAATCTCCTTACTCCTATTTATAGGAGAAGAGAAAAGATCAACTTGTTAAGAAAATCTCTGATTGAGAGATCATGATTGATTTCATAATCAATCAAAAATGATCTTTTAGATAAATTAGTGAATTTTATTCACCGTTGGATTTTTAATCCAAAGGCTCTCTGTTTAACAGAGAAGTTTTCTTATTTGTTTAACAAGATTAGGAAATATTTTCTCTAAGATAGAACTTTGTTCTATCAGATGATCGGTGGATGATTTTATAATCACCGTTAGATCTTTGATCCAAGGGTCCTCTGTTTAACAGAGAACATCTTTCTAGTTTGAGAAAAATCAAGGAAATATTTCCCACATAGGATTTAATTCTATCACATAGAATCAAATGTGAGTATTCTAAAATTGGGGTGAGAGAACTCACGTATTTAACACGTGACCCGTATTGTAGGTTTTAGCCTGTTTATTCTCAGCGCTCGTATGCTTTGCATATGAGCACTCACATGTTTAACACGTGAGGCTTACTTGGCCTATCAATTGTTTGATTGCAGCATATATATGCTTTGCATATATGCGCTCACGTGTTTAACACGTGAGGCTTATTTACCCTATGAGTTGTTTTAACTGCAGCGCCTATATGCTTTGCATATAGGCGCTCACGTGTTTAACACGTGAGGCTTATCCAACCGATGAGTTGTTTTAACTGCAGTGCCTATATGCTTTGCATATAGGCGCTCACATGTTTAACACGTGAGGCTCATTTATCCCATGAGTCATTCTAATTGCAGTGCCTATATGCTTTGCATTTAGGCGCTCACGTGTTTAACATGTGAGGCTTATTCAGCTAATGAGTTGTTTTGACTGTAGCGTCTATATGCTTTTTTAAACCAGTGGAACCTTCCAACGAATATATTTCTACTGGGGGACCGCGAAGTCTATATTTCCCTGGAGGAGTTCCGCAAAATTTCAGGGCTGGCTCTCAGGGGAGAGCATTATGAACCTCCTAACGAATATATATTTGCTACAATGCCAGCTGTACTTGAAGGTTTAACAACCGAGAACGTTGTTCGGTATATGCACCCGAGTCTAATCAAGGCCTTGGGCATTTTTGAAAGACTATTCGTAGCATCAGACGGACAAGGTGTCACTTTTAATGCTTTCATTTCTTGTTTTCTTCGTGAAGATGTTCTATCCAAGAAAGCTCCGAAATTTGCGAAGGTCGAGGACCCCTTCGGATTCGGTTTGGAGAAACTGCCGGCCAAAGAAGAAGACCTGCCGCAGCTTTACATTCCAATTTCATCGGCCGTGACCTTTGATGCAATCGCTGGCCCTGAAATAGACGAAGAAACTTTCTTTATCGGCTTCATCATTCTCTAGCTTAGCTGGTTTGCCATGCTGACGCGTCACCGTTTTATGTCAGCCTCCATCTTCTATCCTTCCCATCACATAGCCGAAGGAGCGTGATTGGCTGTTGGCGTTGCAGGACTATCACACCTATATCACGGTTTAAGTACTTCCGCCAACACTTCAAACCTGGTTGCGGACACCGTGAATTTCTCCCTCCACTACTTCACGTCATGGATTGAGATGCATGTCTTAGACGCATTTGCCGCACGCTGGTGCCTTGCTTTCTTTGAAGCATATACCTTTCCACGGGTCATGAGGCTGGTCGATGCTTCCGCTCCTGATCCGACTCAGTTAGGGGCTTTACGGGTATTGCTTAATCCATATTCGAATGAAGGCGGGATGGTTTTCAGTAACCGAGTCCTTTCTGCTCTTGCGGGGCCTGTTCAACAGTTGTTCGATTTATCGAAGAGTGGAGCTCCGGCTTTAAAGCCCAAAGAGATGATGCATTTATATTCAATCAAGCCGGGGTACTTAGTGTTCCGCTTAAATAATACTTCCTCTTCATGCGGTACAATCTGCATCGCTTCGCCCAGCAATTAGGTTACAACCAGGGCATCCCCCTTGAAGCCTTTTTAGTTGATCCCACTCTCTCACTGGAGGTCGCTCGTGACGTTATCCACCACTTCATGCGGTTTGGTACTGGTTCCTTCTTCATGATTCCCGAGCCTGACTATCTTTCGAGGCCCGTGGGACCCTTTAAGGGCTGGTATTGCCACCGGGTAGTCCCATCATTGCAAAGGAGAGAAGGTTTATATTTGAATGTAAAGCCCCTGCTTCCGCTCAAGCCGTCAGTTCCCCATTGCAGCTACGGTCGGTTGTTTTCCCTCCTTTAAAGGATAGAAACTCGGTTCTTATTACTAAGGTTGCTCGGGCAGAATCAGTCACCCGGAGTGCTGGTATACCTATTCGCACTAGGGCTGGGGAAGAGATTCCTGAGAAGGCACCGGCAGCGGCATCACCCAAAGCAGATGCCGAAGGCGAGGTTGGGCAGCACCGTGCAAAATTTATGAAGGTGAGGAAGCGCCCTTCTAGTGCTGGCTTGGGCCCTAAAAGGAGGAAGAAATCGGTCGTCGGTTTACTTGATGCATTGTTTGAGTCCGAGCCTCTTCGCGACGAGCCTACATCTGCTCATGAACCAGACAACGGTCTCCTCTTTCCTAGCACATCTGTCGAGGAAGCTTCTCAGTTGGCCGAGACTTTGAAGCGTTCACAGGTCGAAACTGAAAATGTACGCCCCAAGAAGATGTTGATTCGGTATCAACTAGGTTACCAATGGCTCCTCTGACAATGGAAGAAGAACAGGCTCTCAAACAGCCCATCTCGGCCGTTTGTGAAGATGAGACTGCTCTGAAGGCGGGCAAGGATTTACCTTCGATCTAAGCCCATCGAGCGCGCTTAAACAGAAAAGAGCAGCGGCTCACAAAGGGCATACTTCAGGCTCCCTGGCGTATTGGTATGCATATTTTTACGTCTCTTTTGGTAAATAATTTGTATTAATTTCACATCATATTATCTTTGCAAAAATTTTGTAGGGCCTTCTGCAGCAGGCGTAATCTTAAGCCTAGATCGCGTCATGGAGCCTCCAGTGACGGCTTCTATTCCTTCGGCGGAGATTGCTAAACCGGTCATAGATTCTTTGAATATCTTCGGTGACGCATCGGGGGGTGTATAGGAGATTACCGAATCTTCCATCCCCACCTTGGAGTCTCCGGTAACTGCTTCTATTCTTTTAGTGGAGACTGCCACACCGGCCACAGCTTCTTTGAATATTTCCAATGACACATCGGAAGGTGTAGAGGAGATTACTGAAGCTACCAACCCTCCAGTTCAAAGTGGACAAAGTATCGAAGGAAATTTTATAGACATCTACATTTTTGTTTAATGATCCTTCCATACATCTAAACTTTTCTTTCTCTCAGAAGTGCAGGAGTTGGCGTCTTTCATCGTAGATCTTTCTCCAGAGAAAACCTTCCAGCGTTTACTGGACATGGCGACCCCGCAAGTGATACTTCTATAGAGCATAGTCCTTTCCTCTGGCGAAGGTTGGTAATCCTTTGCCTTTCTGTTTTATATCTTCATAATGATGCTGATGTGCCCCCTTTATTTTAAACCACTGTCTTTGGAGCTGACGACGAAGTTGATGTTCTCGATAGGCCTGGGGATCTCTCAAATCTTCCTTCTATGGCCGTGGGTAAGTGACGCATTAGTATTGGCATTCTTTTACTTATTCTACATTAGGAAAGGCGACTAACCACATATATATTTTCACAATTTAGCCCACCCTGACTCCATTAGAGTCCCGGATTTCGATGCCGCCAGGCCCTTACGCCCGACGCGTGTCTAAGAGGATGGAAAAACAGAGCATTCATTCCCTGGCGACTCGTATAGAAGATCTTCGCGTTGGCACTTCCGTCACGGCCGAAGAATTCTCCGTTCAAGCAACGCTTCTTGGTCTATTCTTGCCACCTACCATAACGAGGCAGTGGTGTGTACTTGGGTAGAGTATTTCCATCAAGTGCAGGCCACTTTACACAGGGTTAGATGCGCACGCCATCCCTTCGACATCCTGTCTATAAAGGCCAACTTACGTGGATGGATCGATCAGTGTGCGGCCAATCCCCAGTCATGTGAAAAAAGGCTTAACTGAAAGTTTTCGGCAAGGGAATTGGCTTCGAAGGAATTAAGGGAACTTCAATCCCAGCTCACCACCAAGACTACTCGAGCTTATGAAATTTGGCGGGTCTGTGAGGAGGCCATTACGGAGGTAGTGGCTCTCGATAAAGCCGTCATTTTCACACACGAGATGGTCGAGGCCGACAAGACTGCCGAGAAAGAGCTTGAGAGTCGATTTACTTTATATGAGAATCAACAGGAACAGGCAGGGACTCAGCTTACGGCGTTGATAGAGCTTGAAGCGGAAGTCCAGCGGAAAAATGACGATCTTGCTGGCTTATTGAACCGCCCACCAGCTTAGAAGTTTTTGTCGATGTATATTTTCTTCTCTTTTTTGTATCTTGTATTCATTTTGATTTATGAATAAAAGAAATATTTCATTTCATACTTGTGCCTCTCCATCTTTTGATGTCTTGACTTGGCGTAAAGTAGTTTATGTACTCATTTCGGAGTTTGTAGTTTATTCACTCATTTTGGAGTCTCTAGTTTATGTACTCATTTCGGAGTATGTAGTTTATTCACTCATCTCGGAGTCTCTAGTTTATGTACTTGTTTCGGAGTTTGTACTTTATTCACTTATCTCTGAGTTTCTAGTTTATGTATTCATTTCGGAGTTTATTTAGTTTACCTCACTTGGGTTTACAGGCAAACGTGTCCTAACGTTATATGTAGATAACCTTCATTCTTTACGACAGAGGTCCGTTAGGTTTTGTGGTACTAGGGTTTTGGTCCGTGGTACCGTCGCGTTGGCTGATGTATTCCTCGATATGCGGTCTTTAAGCCGTTGTTCGAGTAGCCCCACGACTGCCGTGTCTCTGATCCTTTCGGGGGCTGAACAAGATATCTTCAAGTAATCTCCTTAGGCTATATCACCGTCGGAAGAGCAAACATTAGGAATTTTCCATGATGCTTTTTTTTTACTTGAGGTTGGGCTCAGTTTAGAACCCCAATGAGTCATAACCACTCCGCGCCGGAGTGGAATGATCTCTGATAGTCTTTTAGGTTTTATATGAGTTGCCGTTGAGACCCATAGCTGGGAATATGTCGTTGCTTCATTTCTTGTTTTGACGATGTCGCACCGATTCTTTGCTGAAGTAGAGTAGACATCTGTAAGACTTCTATGCTGTATGTATTGCAGTTGAAGTCCGGAGCTAGGAATATGCCGTTGCTCCAATTTCATTTGATAGTTGCGTCTGCATTCTGCTGCAATGAGGAGGGAATCCCGAGATGGTCTCTAGGTTGCATATGCGCCGTCGAGACTTGAAGCTAGGATTTTGCTATGGCTCCATTTTTGTTTCGACCCTTGGGTCTTTTGTTGACGTTGCGTTTGCATCCGGTTGGAATGAGAAAGAACGCCAAGTTGGAGCTAGGATTTTGCCGTCACTCCGTTTTGATTTTGCTTTGTTGACGTCACGTCTGCATGAGAAAGAACGTCGAGCTGATCTCTAGACTGTAGATGTCACCGTCAAGATCTGGCTCTCCCTTTGACGGAGCTTGGTGGGAAAATATGGTTCCCTTTTCATTTGTGCCCATAGATCGTATATAGGGATCAGAATGGACCTACCTGCAGGGCTGAGGAAATTTTATTTTATTTTATATTTTATTTGCGTGATGCTCTATCTTTTCAGCATTTCATATCGCGAAAGTCGCGATTGCCCAATCATTTCGACTTTTTATCCGCGGTTCCCAATCATTTTGGCTATATTTTTATATTTTTACTCGTTTCTTTTTATTGCGAGTTGTCCAAACATTTCGGCTGTTTTTATATGCATATTTTTGCTCGCTGATTTTTATTGCGAGTTGCCCCTTCATTTCGACTATTTCATATGCATTTTTTTCTACTCGCTGCTGTTTTTACTACGAGTTTGGAATCTGATACCAACATTGGTAATTGATATGATCGATTTCCATGTCGTGTTTTGAAAAGTGTAAAGATCACAATCAAAGAAATTTTTAAACCGCAATCAATAACGGTGTCTTTTGTAGGTTCGTCGGTGAATGCGGATCGTCCACAGGGAAAGTGAGATTTGATCGATCTTGTTTTAGTTGAGTTGAAAATTAAAAGATAAAAGGAAATTGATTCATGATTTATGAAAATTTAGTTTCAAGAATCATCAGAAACTAGATCTAAAATCAAGAATTAATAAAGTACAAGATGATATCCAAATCGAATGAATTATCAAGATTTGTAAAGAGACTTCTAGGAATCGATCCAATCAATAGTGATGATGAAGAATTATGATTACAAATTCTTATCTATTGATTATTCGTTGCTAGATCGATGATGATCAACGAGGGTTAGGGATCTCTTGAAGAAACTAGAGTTTCTTCATCATCATCCCTTTTCCTTTTGTTGATTATCATTCAAATTCTAGCCTCTAGCAAATTCAATCATCGATCGTTGATCTCTAATTTGGAGCGAAAACATTCAAGAAAGTATCTCGCTCAAAACTAGGTTGTCGTTGATTCAATATCCTAGAGTTTACAAAACTCATAAGACTTAAGAATCGTTTAAGAATTTAATCATCATCATCTATCTATTTTCTCGATTCCTCCACAAGCGGAGTTTTCACTCAAAAATCTTGAAAAAGAAAACAATCAAGAATTGGTAACTCATCATAATGCTCAAATGTAAAGAAAAGCAAGATCAAGAATTTTCACTTTTTATTATTCGATGTTTCATCGCAATTCACTCAAAGACTATAAGATTTTTGAGGAGAGAACTAGATCGTCGAAACTAGCTTCGCATCGTCTTCTTGAGTCGCGGATCATCGTGGATCACTTGCTCGGATGAAGAACGGCGTTGCTTCAAAAAGCTCGTTGGATTCTTGCTCAATTTGGTACTCGATGAATCTTGATTTGGATCAGATTGTGTCACTCAATTTGTGTGGATTTTGATTTGGATCTCACTAGAATTTTATCCACAAATGATGATCAACCAACAACCTTTTTAATGAAGCCTTGGGTCCCTTTATATAGTCTTCTCCTTTAGCTTCCCCTAGAAGCTAGGATTAGCTTCCTTTAGAAGCTAAGCTAGGTTTAGCTTCCCTTGTAAGCTTGGTAGTTATGAAGGAAGATTCTAGATTAAGGTAGTTAGCTAGCTTGCTTGAGAAGCTTGGTATGTATTAGGCTTGCACAAGAAGCTTGGCGGTTAGAAGAGAAGCTTCTAGAGATCTCTGGAGACTGAAGTGTTTTAAAGAAGTTTGCCATATGAAAGGAGAACTCTAACAAAGCATTCGGCCCCCACTGAGTCAACGCGGCCGCGGATCCGCGGCGGATAGCCCAATTCGGCCGCGGATTCGCGGCCGTTTGGTGCATTCTTTTCATGAAACTTTCAGGTTGATTTGGTGCTTATCCTTAGGGCCTTGTTTTATGTCTGGAATCTTGTTATACTTTTTTGTTCACTGCCAGATCTCAAGTCTTGGACTTGGTGTATTTTTATCAGCACTTTTAGCACTTCCAGCTCTTTTTCCTGGAATTTCCTGCACACAATCTCGAGACAAGTGTTGCGATATACAAAGCCCATGCATGCAATAATAAACACACAATTTCCCTCAAAATGTCGGTTATAATGTATAACACATGTTATTTGATGTTTTACAGACAAATTGCTAATATGTGCCATATTTATACCAAACACCTTTAGATGATTGCAAAGAATAGGGAAATTGATTTGTTAAAAATGCAATATTTTCGACTGATCAAATTCCCCCAAACATAATTTTGGTCGTCTCGAGCGAACTTGTTTTATTCAGGTAATGAGAAGGAGAAAATAAAGAAAAAGAAAAACTAACTAGAACACTTTCGTAGGCAACACGATTTCACTGAGCACGTGCAACAAGTCTTTAAACCTCTAGGTGTCCCTATTAGGAGGAGTGTTGTCTCCTGAGGGTTTTCGGCAGATTGCACCCACAAAATCCCATGATAAAAGGAAGACCGTGAAAGTTACATATAAAGATAAGAATTATAAAACAAAGACTTTGAAAATTAGTGTTTCCAACTATACTAGCTTTTCGGTTGTCATGAGCCCTATCTTAATAGTCATGAAAAGATGTTAGAAATCACATCATCACTCAATAAAACATCGTCTTTATTCTTCATTCCTACCTTTGTTCCAAACACCGATCATATACCCCTACGTGTGTGTAATAGACATCCCTACACTCGAAGAATTCAATTTAAGCTATCATACTCTTGTCCATCTACCTCAGTACTTTTTAATCAATATTTAGATGGATTTGCTCACACATTTTTCATACGACCGTTAATACTTCTTGAGGTAATAACCGACCGATTACTCATGTGCTTGCTTATTATGTGTATTAGTATTTTCCTCGTCTTGCACCACCTAAGGCTTAGCAGTGACTCCCAAACCAGTTGGTCTAAGGCACTAGGTGATGAAGCACCCTCGCTATATTTTTTATTGCTGCCTTGGTGATAACAAAACCAGTGTTCATTTTTCTACACCATTTTATCTTTTCTTCATTTATTATTTCCTTCATACTTTGGCTTTTAGACAAGAGCATTTCAAGGTATCCTCTACTATCCCGAGTTTCAAGACGTGTGTAAGTGCGTATAGTAGGGTATCAACGTTCAAATGTTTGGCTTCCAGAATAGGAACTATTTTTCAGACTTATTTTTATTCTCAGATTAGTGACTTCTTTCATCTTACTAACCCTTGGGACAACGGCTCATAACTACTTATTACTAGTTCGTTTAAGAAAACTTCTAATTTTCTTGGTTTTCTTAAATTTTTTCAATCTTTTGGATGTAATTTTTCACTATCTAATCTATTATTATCTAATTAAATATTAAATATTAAATATTTTTATCTTTTGATTTTTTTTTTATAAAAATTTTATATGTTTTATATGCTTTGTGCTTATGCAACGTATAATGCAAAATGATGCGAAAATAAGCACAAACCTCCCCCAAACTTTTTTCAACAGTGTCCTCACTGTTGCTAACTGCTGGATCACAAAAACATGTAAGCCTGGGAGGAAATCTATTAATGGGGGCAATAAATATGATCGTGAAAATCCTCCCCGAAACTTATTCTTTTCTCTCACCTCCATTCTAAATATGATACAATATTTTACAAGACATGGAGGTGAGACGGAGGAAATTTAATCAAGATAAAGCGGCGCCTGTAAAAACAGGAGCTCCTCCGTGGGGTCAGTGGAAAAATACGGTTTTAATCTATGTCAATTTACTTTGATAAATGTACCGTTTTCAACATTTTCAACCACAACTGCCCCGTGCAAGTATACATACCGCACAACAAAAGGTCCTTTCCACCGAGATTTTAGCTTACCCGCTTGAAGATGGAGTCGTGAATCATAAAGAAGGAGTTGTTGACCAGGTGTAAAAGTTTTTCTCAAAATGTTTTTATCGTGAAATACCTTAGTCCAGTTCTTTACAATTACAGCATTATCATAAGCTTCATCGCGGAGTTCGCTTAGCTCGTTTAATTGCAGCTTCCGAAAGTTGCAGGCTTGGTTTAAGTCAAAGTTAATTTCTCTAATGGCCTATATTGCTTTGTGCTCAATCTCGACCGGAAGGTGACAAGCCTTTCCAAACACCAGTCTGTAAGGAGACATACCTAGATCGGTTTTATATGCAGTACGGAATGCCCAAAGAGCATCCGTCAATTTGGTTGAGCAATCTTTTCGATTTTTAGAAACAGTCTTCTCCAAAATTTGTTTGATTTGTCTGTTTGAAACCTCAGCTTGCCCGCTCGTTTGGGGATGGTAGGGTGTGGAAAGTTTGTGGTTGATTGCATATTTCTGCATCAAAGTCTCGAAAGACCGATTGCAGAAATGCGTCCCGTTATCGCTAATGATAGCGCGTGGGTGTCCAAATCGCGAAAAGATATTTTCTTTTAAGAACCTAATGACAACCCTTTTGTCATTAGTGCGACAAGGAATAGCTTCAACCCACTACGAGACGTAATCAACCGCAAGCAATATGTACAAATTTCCAAAGCAGTTGGAAAAGGACCCATAAAGTCAATATCCCAAACTTCAAAAATTTCAACCACAAAGATGGGTTGCTTTGGCATCTCATTTCTTCGGGAAATCCTACCCATGTGTTGGCACTATGCACAGGTTTTGCAATGATCAAATGCATCTTTGAACAAAGTTGGCCAATAGAAACCGCATTGCAAAACCTTCTCCGCCCTCTTTCGAGGACCGAAATGACCCCCACATGCCTGATCATGACAAAAAGATAGAACACTCTTGAATTCATCCTTAGGGACACATCTGCGAATGATCTGATCAGGACTATACTTAAACAGATATGGTTCATCCCAGTAAAAATGTTTTACTTGGGATAGAAATCGATGTTTGTCCTGTTTTGACCATTCACGGGGAATAAGTCCTGTTACAAGATAATTCACAATATCCCTGAACCAAGGTTCATCGGATACATTCAAGAGTTGTTCGTCTGGAAAAGAATCATTGATCGGCAGGGTCACAGGTGAAGAAGAGATGCGCGAAAGATGGTCGGCTACAACGTTTTCACATCCTTTCTTATCTTTAATAACAAGATCAAATTCTTGTAATAGAAGGATCCAACGTATTAGCCTACCTTTAGCATCCTTCTTCGCCAAAAGATGTTTCAAGACGGAATGGTCAGTGTACACAACAATAGGTGAGCCAATCAAGTAAGGCCTGAATTTTTCTAATGCAAATACAACTGCCAAAAGTTCTTTTTCGGTAGTTGAATAATTAATTTGAGCATCGTTCAGGGTCTTACTTGCATAATAGATCACGTGTGGCATCTTTTCAATATGCTGTCCTAAGACTGCACCAACTGCAAAATCTGATGCATCACACATAAGCTCAAAAGGGTGGTTCCAATCTGGAGATGATAAAATGGGGGCTGTAGTGAGAGGTTATTTGAGTGAGTCGAATGCTGCCTCACAATCCGAGTCAAAGTGAAAGGTTGTGTCCTTGGCCAAGAGAAGAGTTAAGGGTCTAGCAATTTTGCTAAAATCCTTAATGAATCTCCTGTAAAAGCCTGCATGGCCAAGAAAAGATCGTATATCCTTGACGCATTTGGGATGAGGAAGGTTTTGAATGACATCAATTTTAGCATTGTCAACCTCAATGCCTTTTCGTGAAATCACATGTCCAAGCACAATTCCCTCTTGGACCATGAAATGGCATTTTTCCCAATTCAAGGTTAAGTTCTTCTCTTTACAACGAGTAAGAACTGCGTCAAGATGAGATAGGCAGTCAGAAAAAGAATCTCCGAATATCGAGAAATCGTCCATGAAAATCTCCAAAAAATTCTCGACCATATCCGAGAATATCCCCATCATACACCGCTGAAATGTAGCGGGAGAATTGCATAACCCAAAGGGCATGCGTCTATAAGCAAAAGTACCAAAAGGACAAGTAAATGTGGTTTTGTCTTGATCCTTTTTGGCAATAGGGACCTGGTTATAACCATAGTATCCGTCCATGAAGCAATAATACTCTCGTCCAGATAAGCGTTCTAGCATCTGGTCAATGAAAGGTAGAAGAAAGTGTTCTTTCCTCGTTGCGGCATTGAGTTTTCTGTAGTCAATACATACACGCCACTCAGTTTGAGCGCATATCTGGATTAACTCATTAGCCTCATTTGTAATAACTGTGATGCCAGATTTCTTAGGGACGGCATGAATTGGACTCACCCATTGGCTATCGGAGATTGGGTAAATGAATCCATTATCAAGGCATTTGACGATTTCTTTCTTAACCGCATCGTTCGTAACAGGGTTTAACCGTCCCTGTGGTTCTCGGGTTGGCTTGACTTCATCCATCAGATGTATATGATGTTCTGCAATCAAGGGACTAATCCCTTTGATGTCAGCCATACTCCAACCAAACGCCTGTCTATTAGATCTCGATACCGTCAAAAGCGCATTCTCTTGCTCTGAGGCTAGAGAAGCGGGTATGATAACTGGTAAAGACTCATTCTCACCTAAATATGTATATTTAAGATGAGAAGGTAAAAATAAGAGATCTAATGCTGGCGGAGAAATTATAGAAGGTGGGGTCATCGAATGATATTCAGAGTCACAAAGAAACTCGTAGCCTGTATAAGATACAGACTCGGAAGGTGATAAGTCAAGAGTTTCAGACTCAGGAGTGGAAAGAGTCTCCTCACTAAGATGTGAAAGATCAAACATTGATGTGCTAGTGTCATCGAGATTTTCAAAGCAAAGTTCATCAACTTCACAACTTTCGGGAGCAATCTCGTGGACCGAACAGACATCAAGTATGTGAGCAGAGGGTTCAGATGTCTGACTTCCAATTTTGTAGATGTTCAGTTCAATTGTCATTTTTCCAAAAGATAGGTTCATTGAACCGTTTCGACAATTAATGACAGCATTGGAAGTGGCAAGAAATGGTCGACCCAAAATCACCGGAATTTTGTTCTGTGGGTTTGCTACAGGTTGTGTATCGAGAAAAATAAAGTCCGCAGGGAATACGAATTCCCCGACTTTTATCAACACATCCTCCAGTTCACCCCTAGGTTTGATGATTGATCGGTCTGCTATTTGGAGAGTGCAATGAGCTGGTTTCAACTCTCCAATCCCTAACTGCTCATAGACAGAGTATGGAAGCAGGTTAACACTTGCGCCGAGGTCAAGTAAAGCACGGTTGATGTTTTTACCCCCAATAGAAATCGATATCGTAGGACATCCTGGGTCCTTACATTTCTTTGGTAACTATGGGGTAAAAGCTGTACTAACATTATTAGTCATGAAGACCTTCTTAGGCACTTGAGTCTTCCTCTTTCTAGTGCACAAGTCTTTGAGAATTTTCGCATAAGCGGGGACTTGTTGAATAGCATATAGGAAAGGGATGTTGATGTTAACCTGTTTAAATAATTCCATAATCTTCTCCATATGTGGACTCGATTGTTTTCCCCTAAACCGATACGGATAAGGAGCTTTAGCAATAAGATCTGGGTCCAACATTGTAGAAGGTGGTGTGTGTGGAAGTGATCCCAGAATAGGAGTGGGGATCATCTTTGGTGGACTAGAAGAGTTTTGCTGTGGTGTCGAGCCTTGGGAGAAACGAAGAAAAGGCTCGTAAGAAGGTGGTGGGGTAGAAGAACAAGGATCAGAAGTAGAAGTGTGTGTGGAATGAAAAGTCTCAGCCGAGGTATTATTGATAGATTTTTCATTATCATCAATTTCTTTCCTAACGTGATTATTCAGCACTCTTCCTGATCTCAACGTTGTGATGGCATTCACATTGTAGTGTTGCGAATGCCCAGATTCGGTAGGGGTTGAGACGGAAGTTTCCCTTTCTCTCTTGCACTCATTTCGGCTTTTAAATGGCCAATTTGGGCTTCCAATGATTTTAAACTCTCAGCTTGGAGGTCAGAGTTTTTCTCGAATTTATCGAGGGAAGACCTAAATTCAGCCGACATTTGTTTCATGTACATTTCAAAAGTTCGTTCGAGTGAAGAGGAGATATCAGTACCGGTCAAGTGCAAAGGATTATACGGTGCAGATGTGTTGACTGGATTTTGAAAGTTTTGTGATTGGTAGGGGTGCTGATTCAGTTGAAATGGCTGCTGTTGTGGTGGAGGAGCCCTTTGAAAATTGTTTTGATTTGGAACCGTGTTTCGAGGTTATTGTTGGTTCCAAGCAAAGTTAGGGTGATTCCTCCAACCCTTATTAGAAGTGGAAGAATACGGGTCGTTTCTAGATCTTTGTTGCAAATCAGCATTGGTATACTCTTGACCTTGAAACGGAGAATTCAATGGACATTCTTCCTTAAGATGTGATGGATCAGAACATTATCCATAGACAGTTTTGGGGAATGACATCTGATTTAGGGAGGCTGCTAAAAATTTATGTTCCATAGCTTTGAGTTTCTATTGCATTGCTTCCATTTTAGCTCTAACTCCTATGGAAACATCAATTTGGTGAATGCTACCCCTAGAAAATGACTGGTTTACACTTTCCCACTGTAAAGATTTTTCAGCGAAATTTTTTAAGAATCTCCAGGCTTCACCATCATCTTTAGTCATAAAAGTGCTTTGACACATGGATTCAAGGTTCTGTTTTGTTGTAGAATTAATGCCCTCATATGTGATTCTGCACAGATCCCATCTTGGAATTCCATGAAGTGGACATTGAACTAACATATCCTTGAAGCGCTCAGAACACTTCGAGAATGGTTCATTTGGAAGCTGGGTAAATTGATTTATTTCGCTACGGACTCGAGTTGTTTTATGATTGGAGTAGAATTTCTTAAGGAAAGCTGCGACGAATTCATCCCAGTTCGAAATAGAATGTGCGGCTGTGTTATAAAGCCACTTCTCGGCTATATCGCACAAAGTAAATGGGAGAAGACGTAGACGCATAGCATCCACAGAAAGCTATGAAGTGCCCATCATAGCGCATACATTTTCAAATTTGGTAATAAAGACATATGCGTCTTCAGACTCGAGACCGTGATATTTTGGTAGAAGATTGATCTATTGGGTTTTTATTTCAAAGTTGTCCACATTAGCTGGTGGAATGGTGAGACAGGTCGAAAGAGGACCTCACATAGGATAACATCTCTCTTGGAGAAGGATGCGGGGCGGATTCTGCGCACCTGCGGACGGTGGCAGAGTAATGTTAAAGAAGTTCGATGGAGAATTGTCCATCAAAGTGGGTGCGGTAAGGGATGAAGAAAAAGTAGAAGTAAAAATACCGACTTCGGAGTCGATAAGGGGAATGCGGACAAGACGGGCACTAGAATCCCGTGTCCAGCCGAGCATGCACTAAATGGTTTAGCACAAGTGGCAGCGTTGTGATAATTAAGGAAAAGATGAGTTTTGGTGTTTGGTTTGAAAAAGATACGGATTTTTGAAAAATCAAATCACAAACAATGCACAAGCAACCCAAAGTCTAGTGGTCACCTAGGTCAAGTCTCTAGACCGCTCCTAGACTTCCAGAAGATAAGTCGCATGATAGATCCTCTACTGCCTCTTTGCCTCTCCTGTGGCCAGGTAAGTGCCAGGTAAGTGGAAGGTTCTCCACTACGTAAGTAGTGGGCCTAATTAAGTAACCACTTGCCTTAGACACACTTGCCTTAGAAACCACAAAAGAAATACGGATAAGCTATAGATTACCCACGACCTCCTTCTGTCCTAAGTGAGCGCGACGGTCCTTAGAGTCAAGTCGAGATATTTTTTAGTTAATGAAGGTAATGCGGATGCAATTTTGTGATTTTTAGGGCTTAGGAAGGGTAATGACTCCCCACCTAATCTGAATTTGGTCTTTGCCCCTTAATTTCCGTATTAAAAATGCAAACAACCAAGATCAAACACGCAACAAATTTTATTTTTGCGGCGCTGCGAATTTTTGCAAAGAATCGTGCAGAAATTTGTTAATGGAGCAGAGCAGGGAGGAGATAAGAAAGTTCAAAATATACCATAGAAGTTTGAAGCGGCGAAGCTGCTATATCACCACGGTTCCGTCGCAGGAAGCACTATTTTGCCGCGGAAACGCGGTTTGAAAGTGAGATCTCTGCACAAAATTTCTTGCAGATGCTCTTGTTCACTTACTGAACTCTCTGGAATATTAAAAAAAAAATTCCTCTTGCTCCACAGATTCCTGATCTCCTTGCAACAAATCATAACAAATCGTTAAGCGCTTGTCACGAATTTTGATCTAAAAACTGATGGAATAAGAAAATTTTCAACTTAAATTACAAAAACGAACAAATTAGCATATGATCCCCGGCAACGACGCCATTTAATTGATATGATCGATTTCCGTGTCGTGTTTTGAAAAGTGTAAAGATCACAACCAAAGAAATTTATAAACCGCAATCAATAACGGTGTCTTTTGTAGGTTCGTTGGTGAATGCGGATCGTCTACAGGGAAAGTGAGATTTAATCGATCTTGTTTTAGTTGAGTTGAAAATTAAAAGATAAAATGAAATTGATTCAATATTTATGATATTTTAGTTTCAAGAATCATTGGAAACTAGATCTAAAATTAAGAATTAATAAAGTTCAAGATGATATCCAAATCGAATGAATTATCAAGATTTGTAAAGAGGCTTGTAGGAATCGATCCAATCGATAGTGATGATGAAGAATTATGATTACAAATTCTTATCTATTGATGATTCGTTGCTAGATCGATGATGATCAACAAGGTTTAGGGATCTCTTGAAGAAACTAGGGTTTCTTCATCATCATCCCTTGTCTTTTCGTTGATTATCATTAAAATTCTAGCATCTAGGAAATTCAATCATCGATCGTTGATCTCTAATTTGGAGCGAAAACATTCAAGAAAGCATCTCGCTCAAAACTAGGTTGTCATTGATTCAATTTCCTAGAGATTACAAAACTCATAAGACTTACGAATCGTTCAAGAATTTAATCATCATCATCTATCTATTTTCTCGATTCCTCCACAAGCGGAGTTTTCACTCAAACATCATGAAAAAGAAAACAATCAAGAATTGGTAACTCATCATAATGCTCAAATGTAAAGAAAAGCAAGATCAAGAATTTTCACCTTTTATTATTCGTTGTTTCGTTGCAATTCACTCAAAGACTATAAGATTTTTGAGGAGAGAACTCAATCGTCGAAACTAGCTTCGCATCGTCTTCTTGAGTCGCGGATCGTCGTGGATCACTTGCTCGGATGAAGATCGACGTTACTTCAAAAGGAACGTTGGATTCTTGCTCAATTTGGTACTCGATGAATCTTGATTTGGGTCAAATTGTGTCACTCAATTTGTGTGGATTTTGTTTTGGATCTCACTAAAATTTTATCCTCAAATGATGAACAACCAACAACCTTTTTAATGAACCCTTGGGTCCCTTTATATAGTCTTCTCCTTTAGCTTCCCCTAGAAGCTAGGATTAGCTTCCTTTAGAAGCTATGCTAGGTTTATCTTCCCTTGTAAGCTTGGTAGTTATGAAGGATGCTTCTAGATTAAGATAGTTAGCTAGCTTACTTGAGAAGCTTGGTATGTATTAGGCTTGCACAAGAAGCTTGGCGGTTAGAAGAGAAGCTTCTAGAGATCTCTGGAGACTGAAGTGTTTTAACGAAGTTTGCCATTTGAAAAAAGAACTCTAAGAAAGCATTCGGCCCCCACTGACTCAACGCGGCCGCGGATCCGCGGCTGATCGGCCAATTCGGCCGCAGATCCACGGCCGTTTGGTGCATTCTTTTCATGAAACTTTTAGGTTGATTTGGTGCTGATCCTTAGGGCCTTGTTTTATGTATGGAATCTTGTTACACTTTCTTGTTCACTGCCAGATCTCAAGTCTTGGACTTGGTGTATTTTTATCAGCACTTTTACCACTTCCGGCTCTTTTTCCTGGAATTTCCTGCACACAATCTCGAGACAAGTGTTGCGATATACAAAGACCATGCATGCAATAATAAACACACAATTTCCCTCAAAATGCCGGTTATAATGTATAACACATGTTATTTGATATTTTACAGAAAAATTGCTAATATGTGCCATATTTATACCAAACATCTTTAGATGATTGCAAAGAATAGGGAAATTGATGTGTTTAAAATGCAATATTTTCGACTGATCAATTGGCATCAGCATCGCTACGAATGGAATATTTCCAGGTGCGAATCATCATTTGCCGTGAAAGGACTTGGAGTTTGACAACTGTTTAGACATCACCATTGCTACAACTAGGATATTGCAAGAAGCGAATCATTATTTGCCCTGATAGGACTTGAAGATTGATACCTTTTTAGGCATCCGCATCGCTACGACTGGAATATTGCCAAGAGCGACTCATCATTTGCCTTTATTTATTTGAACAAAAGTGTCTTAGCAAACAGGGTTAGGATCCTGTCGACTAAGGCTTTTTGACTTTATGAGCCGTAAAGCTCTCATAAAGGTATTTCTCCCTACGAGTCGTGAGGATCTCGTAAGTGTATTTTCTGTAAGTGCACGGCGGCGCCCCGGCCTCCATCCCGAGGCCAAATGCGGAAGCGATGGTTAACTTTAATTTTACAAACGGGCACCACCGCGCACTAAAAACCCGGATCGGGCCATTAACTAGTCCTAGCTATCTAGAGAGGGAAGAGAGATATACCGAGTGATCCGAGTCCTCCGGTCTTCTCGTCGTCGTCCCGATCTCCCGCGGAATCTCCAGTCTCCACTTCGTCGCCGGAAGGGCACCACGTCGCCGGCTTCTTTTACGGGCTCCCACCTCTATACCGAGGCAACTCGGGCACGAAGCTGGCGAGTCGACGTGCCCAAGGTTTGCTGCAGAATGGTGTAGAACCATGTCTCATTTGGGGCTATGGAGTTTGCCATTTAGTGGAGGAATGAACTATACTTTGGAGGTGGAACTATGGGATTTTTGTGAAGCTAAAAGACCAAAAATCCCCGTGCACAAAATTGGGACAGCCCCCTTGGAGCTTGGCCGGCCATGGCTATAAGGGAGGAGAGAATGAGAGAGAGTGAGTGAGTGAAAAAGGATAGCCACAAGAATAAGCAAGTCAAAAGAAATGGTTATCATATTCAACCATCATCAAAAGCATGATGACTCCAAAGTCAAGCAATGATCACTAACAAATCCACACTCCACCAACTAATCAACAACCATGATTGCTACAAAAAGTCAAGCAATCATGAACCATGGAAGGTCAAAGGATGGGGCTCCATCATGAAACCATCATGACACAAAAGTATGCAAAGAACACCCTCCAAATAGGTAATTTGCACAAATGCAAATAAGCCCTCCTAAACCAATCTTCGGCCATTAAAAGATGCAAATGAAAATGGCCGAAACGGAAAGCAAACTGGCAACTCCGGAAAACTGGTCCCGTAATAAATTACAGGAAAACCCCGATACTGTGTATACACACCCGCATCTGTATTCCGACCAAAATACAAATGCAATGAGACAAAATCTACACTGTACTATACTAGGATCCGGCTTAAACCAAAGCCGGCCAGTAATATCCGTTCGATCGTGATCCGTGCAATACCGCACGTATCTGATCGAACCCTGCCATATATCCATACGGCCTCTAGTACTAACTGTCCGATCCTGATCCGTGCAATACCACACGTATCTGATTGGACCCTGCCATATCTCCATACGGCCTCTACAGCGTTTCGCCCGAAAACTTGAGCAACTAAATGTGGGGGACTCTAAAGACTCGTCAACACCTTGGTTGTGGATTTAACCACTAGGACGTCAGAGGTATAAGCCAATACGTAACGGGATACCAGGTATTGACCAAAAGGGACGTCGATGAGCGAACTCATCCTGACACCCTACTGAGCCTGTCAGTGACAATATCCGTACAGTCCGGTCCGTTCGTCTATGAGCATCGCATGGCGGGCCTAGGGGGTTGGTAAAAGTCAGACCCCCAAAAGCGGTACAAGTCGTGTCGGAGTGTAGCCCAGAACACCCTGAGATACTACTGGAATACCTACCAGTAAATCTCCTGCCTCGGCCGAGGGCTTCGTGTAATGGCCCTCCTAAACACAGCGCGGCCTCACCCTCAATACCGGGAGAGACGAACCCCTGAAGATCCGCTCACTGCCTCCATGTGGCTCGGGACTGTACCCAACTAAAACCTGTTTGCATGTCTCCTTAGAGCGTGGTAGGGTAGTAATCAAAGTACAGTGGGAACTCACACGAGACAAATGACGATCCCCAGGTCGATGAACTAACCTGTACACATGTCACCAGGGAACTGCTATCTGACGTCAGGTATAAGACCAACTAGCATGTTCCCGGCGTGTCCTGTCCGGTGTACTCATAACCCAATGAGCACCTGTATACATCTTAGGTGAACCAACTGACACCAGTGGCTTGTGAGACCGGCCACCGCCCCTCGTCGGGGTCTCGTCTGTATACACTAGTCTACTCTGGAGTATCGATGCCCTGTCTCGAAACTCCCACGACTAGGGACCTTTTAAGGATGTGCTTATAGACCCCAGCTCCCACTTATATGATCGCCCTCATACTACTGGTGGTCAAGCAAGAATCCTAGGGGCTCTATCAACGTGTAATAGCGACATGTCAGGTCACCTAAAGTAATACACGATGATAAAGATAAACCAGATAGCATACTATCATCTTGAGTAAGACTGTCCTACCGGGATAGGTCCTCCCTCAATCATTGCAATCACGTGCCAGTGATCCAATAATTGACTCTGAGGGCACTATCTCCAACAATCTCCCACTTGCACTCAAGGCTAATTATTGCGATGTCGCATACTCACAGCCCGTGTGATACCGAACACCCAACTCCTCTACTAGTCAGTCTCACAAAGCTCGCTTGCGAAACTATTGCGTTCGAGGAATAGCCTCAGTGAGTGGATTCACATTGATGTATCTTTCTAAGTCTCTCTATATCTCAAGTTCGCGGAGAAAGCCATCTCCCGAAATGAGCAATACCTGTCTCAGAATATGTCTGGATGTCTGATGGGACCTAGCTCATAAATGAACTCCAAATCCAAACTTCTTATACTGTATCGTCAACTGAACTTAATCAGTATCCTGCGCCATGCCTCCCTCAGTATCTGCTTGGATCACCTGCCCAAAATACTTCCCCTCGTCAGAGGGAAAACTATTACTCTGACAACTTCCTTGTCGTCCAGGTCTCCTTGGAAGCCTGGAATGATAACTGTCTCCCGAAAGAGACTGTCGTTATCATATCCCTAGAACATCCACTTATGTTCTAAAACTGCTTCCGACTGTTTTTCCAGGATTGGATCAACATCAACTTATTGCATCTAGTGCAAGAACAACATCTGGTGTGGTACTTGATATCTCATGATTGTCTCAATTGCCTGAGGAAGTGATCTGCCAATCATGCACATCCCTCTCCCCTTTAGTCTGTAAGACACCTTTAGAGAGGGTGACTCCATCACCTGCAGGTACACTACCGTGCCAGGAGTCGTCCATTCTAAGTACTCTTAGAATGCTGTCTAAGTACCCTGATTGGGAAACCACCCAAATCTAGATCTAAAACCATAGATCTAGTAACCAGTATGTCTGATATAATGTCCAAGTCCCATGTGGAGAAACCACTGTGTGAAGACCAAAGTATAACCGATCGTAGTATAGGAGTATCACTTCCTACTCTGTGCATGTCATCCAAATACTAGGATATCACACCCTACTACCTTCTTAACAGATCCATCCCCTATTCTGATGAAGTCAAGCCTATGACTGTCACGTCAGAAATAGATGATCTATCTCCGCTATACCTGCTTTAGTCTATAAATAGACATAAGCCACCTATCCACCAATGCTTCCGCTGCTCCCACTGACTACGACAACCCTCTGGCAGAGTCATATAGACGTACACTTCTAAAACTAGATTAGAACGACGCTATACTCATCCTCCTGCCGGGTCTCACAGTCTGGAACAACAGCAATGGCAAGTGTGGGTAAACAAGAACCTCCCTGCCACCGTCCTTGAGGCTACCGGAGTACATCTCGGGTGCCTGAGGTTACCCACCATATCTGCGGAGTGGCCAATGGAATGTCGATCCAGATTGAATCTTTAGGTTCCTTATCAAATCTTTAGTAATCGTTTGCGGTTCTGGAATCACTTCCAGTTCTACCATACTCCCACTACTTTTTTCTGAAAAAATACATTTTTATTAAAACTGTGGCGAGTTTAGAACAATATTTCTATTGATCTGCCAGATGGTAGAAAGTCAACCCTCGTCATAGCATGGGTCAACCCACAAACAGCCATTACAGAAACGTGCCTTGAGTTATCCAGAGTCTGGTTTTAAGCATAACCCGGACAACTCCCCATACCTTAACATCGTTATGATATGAACTGTTCTATATCTAATATAGAACTAGAGGCACTGATTTAATTGAACCAGATTCAAATCATGCAGCTATCTCCAGAGCATGTTTACTAAATGGAAGGAGGCCGATCAGCGTTACTCAACTTAGGAATGCTTCCAATTATGAGTAACCTGAAAGAGAAGCAAGTTCTCTTAATCACTACTATCAACTGAATACCATACTCAAGTATCTACATCTCCGATCACTTTGAAGAATCCCGATACTTGCAATATCTGGTTCTCTACTTTATTCAAATACCTATAACTTCTCAAAATTCGGACTCTGTGTTTCCGCGAAACACTTGTCTAAAAACTAGAGAAGTCATAAGTAAACCGAATATAGTACGAGGACCAACCCCTCTGTCCTGATGGACCCTGGACAACATACAATACTCTGTATAAGTCCCTTGAGTCTGATAACTCATTCACTGTGTGTTGTAGGTTGAAAACTGTACTTATGGTTAAGAAGAATTACACCGCTGTTTAATACTCCTTACCTAACCATCCACTGATATAGGTAAATGTCACAGAAATAATTTCAAAAAGATATGTCTCACTCTATAAAAATAGTCGTACATATATATCAATTTGAAATTGGTGCATAACAGCGGATATTCAAAACCAAATATTTGCCGACCGGCAAACAGCCCAGGTGATTTCCTCAAATATCACCGATTACAACGAATCCCGATATTATGAGGATGATCACCTAAATCCCACTAACCTACTCCCACTCATCATCTGTAAAACCATACAGATGTGAGAATCTTACCTGGTAAATACATACCCTGGAGTAAGTATCTAATCGGGAAATCAGTTTTCCTTTAACTGTACACAGTGAAACTGAAACATTGAAATGTTTCGATGGGGTATCCCGGTATTCCTAGTAATGCCTCTTCCAGATTCACGACTGTAACCGTATAATTCTTTGCCACCTCTCCAAATCCCTTTATATGTCTTTAGTCATTACCTTCTGCACACCCCTTAGGCCAAATGGTTTTCTTCCTTCCCTACCGTTCGGCACCAGCCTATGGTTTGGAAGAAGACTATCCAATAAACATAATGGGTGTACTGTCCTAATCCTAGGAGCACTCGCAATGCGAGAGAAGGTGAAGATAAAAGACAACCGAATAAACCTTATTCCTATTTCTCCTGTACCAGAATCCATCCCCGAACTGGAATAAGTTCCTTTCGAGTTCGTATATAACCATACGATGGAGTATCCAATAAACTGTGGATCATCGTAGTGATACGGAGTGTCCTGGAGAAATACAAAGGTGAAGTGGGAGTGGTAATGAAATACCTGGTTTTGTTGTGAATATCAGTCGCAATTTACTTTGCCCTCTTACTAATCCCTTGCTTTGTCTTAACTTAATACCTTCTGTACACCATTGTTAGGCTAATTGGTTTTCTTCATTCCCTACCGGTCGGCACCAGCCTAAGGTTTGGAAGAAGACTATCCAATTTGCGTAATGGGTGTACTATCTCATAAACCAAGGAGTACTCGCAACCTGAGAGAAGGTAAAAGGAAAAGACAACTGAATAGTTCTATCCGTTTTCTCCAGAACCAGAAACGATCATCGAATAAATCCTTTCGAGTTCGTATATAACCATACGATGGTTTTGTCCAATGGAAGTGGACGTTCGTAGTAATACGGGGTGTCCTGGAGAAAAAGGGTAAAAGTAGGAGTGGCAATGAGGTCTGCAACTCTGACAATTCAAAAGCCAGTGTTTAAGAAGGTTCGGTCAACTTGGTCACTGACTCATAGCCTTAGGGTCGGGTCAATGGTCGCTGCCAAAGAGCGAAAGAAAAGAAACACTCAGCGTGCACTCTAACCAAGATCAGAATGGTTACCAATTTATCTAATCTGGAAACCACCCACTGTAACCTCAAATTCTCCTCCAAACCTGAAAGAAGAATTAGTCGGGATCACCCGAGGAGTAAACCAACTCATCAGTGGGAATCGGGATCCAACTATCATTGCATGATAATGTGACAGAATCCGCTCACGTTATCACACTCCAGAAAGTATGCGCATATCTGGCAAGTTTCAGTTTCTTTAGAAACTCCCGATGTGATTTTTGCCCCATGCTCTTATGATCTTGACTTTGGCCAACATATCATAAGTCACATGTCAAGTTCTACCCGTAATTTTCCAGGTTAATTTGAATCCACCCATACCTACCCTTGACTTTGGCCAAAATGGCAGTACGACCGTCCCAAACCAACGCATCTATCTATGCTGCATATGAATACCCCAATAGCTACCAATCACTGTGCCTTGACTTTGGCCAACATACACAGCTTGAATACTATTGACCATCCATATGAAACGACGGAGGGCTACGAATGGTTTCTAGCGAAAACCTTTAACGCAGTGAACTTGATATCGTTGAAGGAACGGATAGCTTTTATAAAAATATAGTGACGAAAACCTTTGCTAAAGAGGTCACTCCCGGTGAATGGATCTCGGCTCTTTCCCCGTAGACTGAGGTGCAGGATATTCCAACTGAATACCACGATGCAAAGCAAAAGTAATCGGCTATAGTGAAGTTATTGCCCTGACGCAAACCTTTTGTCCAAGGGGTCACTCCCGGTGAAGGGATCTCGGCCCTTGCCTCGTCGACTGAGGAGCAGGATATTCTAACTGAATACCACGATGCAAAATAAAAGTGAACGTCCTTGCAATAACAGCTTTTTGAAAAGTTTTCCAACAACATCAGATTAGGTTTGTTTTTAACTTGCATTGATCTGAATCAACGCAGTCCCAACAATTGATCACACCAAAAAAGAACGAAAATATACTGATGTACGTATATGCCATCCGTATTCGCCACTGGGTCCCGTCATTACCCGTTAGGTTAGCTAACTAACGACAGAGCGGGGACTGGACTAGCGCGGATGCAAAACATATAAAACATCTACTAATATATGTTAGTTATATGTATGCCCTAGAGGCCATTACTGTACATTGGATGTATATTGTATTGGATGCTGGGACATATATAGGGAGGACTTTCTTGCTCGACATGATAATATGCTATCTGGTTGCTCTTTACCTTAACGTGTACACTGATTGTCTCTCTGTTACATGTTGGTAAAGCCCTTAGGATGTGTACTTGACTACCTGGACTATGATGCGGATCATACTAGTGGGGACATGGTAGTCCATAAGTACATCCTTCAAGGTCCCTAGTCGTGGGTATATCGAGACGGGGCATCGATATACCAGAGTAGACTAGCGTATACCTTCTCGACCCATACAGATGGGCGATGGATGATCCCATATCCATTGGTGTTTGACATCAGAGATGATGTACGGGTGCTCAGTGATGACGGGGTACACTGGACGGACTCGCCGAGAACTCCCAGATGGTATTATACCTTACGTCAGATGGCAGTTCTCTGGTGACACTGGTACAGAGTAGTCTGTTGACCCGAGATCGTCATAGAATCTTGTGTGGTTCCCACTGTGTTTTGATTTCCACTTTACCACGTCCAAGAGAGCGTGCAAAACGGTGGCTTTTGGGTACAGTCCCGAATCACATGGAGGCAATGAACGATAGGAGGGAATTCGTCTCTCCCGGTATAGGGAGTTGATGTTGCGCTGTGTTCGATTGGCTATAACCGGAAATCCCTGGCCAGGGTTGCTGAGATTTACTGGTAAGTGTTACCAGTAGTTTCTCGAATTGTTATAGACCTCATATCGACACGACTTATCGAGCTATTGGGGTCTGACGTTTACCACCCCTAGGCGAGATATGCGACATATCAGACGAACAGACCGGACTGTGCGGTAAGTGTTACTGGTTGGATTCACAGGAGTATGAGCGGGCTTGCTCGTCGATCTTCAGATCGCTCAATACCCGGGTGGCCGTTACGTTTAGCAGACCGCTTGCGGCTTGTGGGTGTTTGATATGATCATCATCCGCTGCCGGCGTATTGATGAGTCTTTAGAGTCCTACACAGAGGTTTCCTGGCTCAAGCGAAACTAAATAGGAGCGCATATGAGATATGTGCGGGACCGAGAATAATGCGTGTATGTGATACCGTATTTCATTCTCGCGATGAATGTGTCGATTGGTTGTATGCGATATAACCTAGTTATCGAATCAAGGATTGATTCGATAAATCGATACATTGGATACTAGTCGGTTATGTGTGACTTGACCGGATCATTGAATCAAGTGTTGATTTGATGATTTAATGCATAATTATATATTTGATATATTACTTTTCATTAAGTAGTATTGGTTCACTTTAAATGGATTTTCTCACTCAAAGTTCACAAGTTGTATATGTGATATACTTTTGTGCACTTGATTGTATCATGTTTGATGATACATGCTTACTTGAGTTTGTGTAAACATTAAACCATGGTTATTTAAATGGTTAGGGTTTTGTTTTTCATATCTATTTATTCATTTATTTATTTATTTCTTTTTGGCAAAAGAAAAGAAAAATTGTGGCTTTCTTTGGATGCATGTTGAAGCTTCATGAAGCTTTGACTAAGTCACCATTTTTGTCTTCTTACTTAACCCTAACCATTGACCTAACCCTAGTTGATTCTCTACACTTGACCATGGTTGGATTATGATAAGTATTCATTTTATTTTCTTTTTAAAATATGCTTATCATAAAACTTATCATATTCATCTCCATCTTCTTCTTCATCTTCAACATGAAGAAAACCTAGGTACCATCAATGGCAGCTAGTGAAAATGAGTGAGAAATCCAATTCTAAAGTGAACCCACTTCCTATTTCTTCATCCTCTATCACTTGCCAAGTAGTATAGGGTGTTTTCTTCACAAGTTTTATGACTTGGTGAAGTGGGAGCCTGATCTTGTGTTGCCTCGACGTAGATCATCTTCGGCATCGTAGTCGATGACCTAGCCCGCCCATTTCTCCGATGAAGCCGACGCTAGAGCCCGGGATTCGATTTGGACAGCAAGGGGACTTCATCATGGAGCTATGGAGGTGGAGAACCGGATCTATAAAGGTTGTATTTCCGTTCACTTAGAGTAAAGTCGTTTACTTGTATTTGTTTCGCCTAAAATTCTAGTTAACGATCCGTATTAGGGTTTCTCGGCACTTGTAAAATTTGAAATTGGCATGGTTGATGCCTTGTGAGACCTCACTAGTGTGCCTAGGAACCCTACAGTGGTATCAGAGCCTAGCTAGAGCCTTAGGCGATGCGTAGACTGAGTTAGAAGTCCGATCGAACCGAAAACCTAACCCGGAAAATGCTCTCTGGACTTTTTTCAAAAACTGGGTTTTTTCCAGATAAAAAACTCTTTAAAAATTCAGCAGGAAAAACTAAGAATTACGATGAAAAGTTTATCGAGTGAAGATGCTACAGTGCGGCGGAACCGCGGCAGAAGCTTGGCTTCTGCGGCGGAACCGCGGCAGAAGCTTGGCTTCTGCGGCGGTTCCGCAGCCAATAAATGTGATCACTGTTTAATTTTTGCACAGTAATTCATGTTTTCAGGTGTTGGGTTTTCTGGGAATTTTTAATATTTATTCAACAGTTAAATTTTCTGGGGTTGTTTTGGGGATTCGATGATTCGATCGGATTATCTGATTTTGTTTATGTGGCTTCCGGATAATTTTTGAATATGTTAAAAAGTTCGACCGGATATAAATACCCAATCTTTCCCCTACCGGAAAATTTCTAAGTGTTGGATTTTTCCGTGGTTTAAAGACGTTCTAAGTAGTGCAAGTAACGCGATGGTCCCTCTAGAAGACAACAAACCTTAACTCGATTATGTGACCGTCTTGAACTGCCCTTTGAACCTTCGGGTTTGGGGCAGTACGGCGTGCCACATGTGAGGCGTTGGCTTGACCCTTCTACGGCTGGACCGTTGGTACTGAGGCACGAACTGAATGTTTTTAGACTTATTTCATGTGTTGATCAATTTCGGGAAAACTTGGGTGTTTGAATGTTCGATCGGAAAGTTTAACATTTTCTATTTATCTGGAATGGGATACAATAATTGGAATTCACAAAAGTTATGAGATAACTGAATGAATGTTATAAATCTAGCAATTTAGTCTCACTTGATCGGTTGCTACGGAATTTTGATGCGATCAAAAGTCCGTCGCAATCACGTAGCGTACGCGGATACTCGCCGGGTAAACTTAATAGACAGCCTCACTCCATAGCCCCGACCAAGTGACTGTAGGAGAACCCCGTCGCCGAAAGCATCCGTTCGGGTGCTAGCGGTAGCGGTGTTCCGCCTTGGTGCACTTCGTCGACGGCATCGGGGGTGCGGCCGTCTACTAAAGTTTGCAACGAGCATTCGATCAGGATGTCGGGAATCTTGTTGAATTGCCCGACTTGATATTGAAAAGTGTTTTCGATTTTGAGACTAAAATGCGGGGTTTATAATTGTTAGGCATGCGATGTCTAAGTAATTCATTTGATTAGGCATGCGATGTCTATGGAGGTTGCGGATTCTAACTGTTGTAGTTTTACACTTTCTTTTCTGTGACCGTAAGTGTAATATGTGATATCGCCGGTTTCGTTGCTATATGTCAACGACAATTGGGATGCGCATATTTACTTACGTTGATGACATGTGATGTTATGTGTTGTTGGATATGTTATATTGGATCGTCGTGTTTGAATAGCCGGGGTTTTTTTTGTGAGATGAGTGTTTTTCATTTTCATTCATGTAAAAACTTGTATGTAATATTCTTTTATTGGGGCACTTCCAGGTTGCGGAAGATGTCACCCTTTGTATATTATTTTCTTTTCCGCACTAGGATAGTCCCAAGGAGGGGAGCACAAGTAACCGGGTTCTAGGGTCCAGTGGGAGACCATCTCGAGGAGTCGAGTCCGGGTCTCCTAACCCTAGAATTGGTAGGGTTACTTGCCGCTCTCGTAGGGGTCTGGGGTGTGGGTTTGGCTATTCATCGCGACCGTGGAATCCGTGTTTTATACTGGCTCGTATTGAAAACACGGACGTCCTAGTATATCCAATATTTCATATGATTCTTCTGCTGCGATATCTGTGATGTGATCATGTGATATGTTCTGTGATGGATACTTTATATAGTATATATGATATATTATATAGATGTTACTTATGTTTTACACCCGTGCTAGCCCTGCCCTGCTCTGCCGTTAGTTACCTAACCTAATGGTGCACGAGGGGACATCGAGGCGAATGCGGATGGCATAAGTATACGTCGTATTTATCTGTGATGTTTAGGTACTTAAATGATGGGACTTCATTAATGTGATTAATGAAAGTAAAAGAAACCTAAGATGTTGTAGAATCGAATTTCAAAAATAAAATTGGTAGCTACAGTTTTTGCTTTGCACAGCGGTATATATGATATATCCTGCACCTTATTCGATGAGGAAAGGACCGAGATCCCTTCACCGGGAGTGACTCCTTTAGCTATAACTGGCAGATGCTACACACTCGGTTTGTCTTTTGATTGCTTTTAAGAATTTTTTTGCTTTGCACAGTGATATATGTGATATATCCTGCACCTCATTCGACGAGGAAAGGACCGACGATCCCTTCACCGGGAGTGACTCCTTTAGCAAAACTAGAAAAGCCTAAAAAACACTCCATTTTAAAATCATTTGATTCTACAACGATATCAAGTTCATTACGCAATAGGTTTTCAGAAAAACCTGTCGTAGCCCTTCGTCATTTCAGATAAGTCCTACTTAGTATTCGTGCTACGTTTGTTGACCTCCGTCAAGGCGTAGTGTGCGGTAGCTAACTAGTATTTATCTGCTTATGCATATGATGCAGATTGGATTAGGGTAGTCGTGCGGCCTTGTTGACCTCCGTCAAGGGTCGTGCGGGTGGGTTTAATTCGATCAAGAAATGACGGGTTGAACTTGACTAGTAGCCTATGGTTTGTTGACCTCCGTCAAGGTCATAGGACGCTAGGGGAAAAATTATCGGTAATTTCAAGTGTTGAAATTTGCAATGAGATTGCATACCTTCTATGAGATAGTTGGATCCCGATACCCGCTGTGAGTAAGAGTTACTCCTGGGAGAGTTTTACACATTACAATTAGCCGATCAAGTAGGTGTCTAGAAAAGTGTCAACGAGGTTACGCCTATGGGAAAACGAGGTTTACACTAATTAGGTTCGTGCGAAAGCACGGGGGACCTCCCTCAAAGTACCGACACTAGCCTGGCGGAAAGATTGGCGAACTTGTAGTGTGTAATTAATCCCGGCTAGTCTTTCCTTTTAAGGTTTGAAGGAAGATTTGACAAAAACAGTGGGAGCCATCCTGATTAGATAAAATAATAACCAATCTGATCTTGCAAGAGCGCATGCTGAGTGTTTTCTTCTCTCTCTCCAGGTAGCGACCATATCATGCCTTAATCAAGATAATAATACGGATGTATTGACCGAACGCGCTTGTTATACTGAGCTGGGGAACGTTGGTCCCGCTCCAACTTTTAATTGTTATAAGACAAAGGAGGAAATTGGGGATTACCAGAATTCCCGTGCCGCCCAAACGAAGAGAGTGCATGCTGATGCATCATCTTCGGGTGTGTTCATTATATAGAACTGTTTCTCAGTGTCCTTTACATCCTGGGTATATGATACCGGATCAGGATCCCGTATAAGTAATATGTTACATAGGGCTACAGAAAGGTAGAGAACTGAGAACGGGTGATAAGTTTCATGAGACAGAAAACGGGGCAAGTGTTGCTGCCAAGTCTGTTGGTCACTGTCACCCTGTATTATCAGTATATTGATTCTGAACAAATGCTATTTGATACCGAACCTGATATACAAAATCATATCAGTCTCTTTATCAGTAAAGAAATGATAAAATTTTGTATAGTTGGATAATGTTTTGAACATTTCCTATATCAAAAGTTAATCGGTTCAGGCACGTTATCTAAAAGCATTGATGTTCTAAATCAAACTATAGTTCTTAGTATACAGAACACACACAAGAGGAAGAATTCAGAAATGAACAGATCTTTCTTGAGGTATTGTAGACTAGGTCATATCAATGCGACACGACTAGCTAAGTTGCACATAGATGCATATTTAAATCTGTTTGAATTTACATCTTATGAAACTTGCCAGTCATGTCACAAAGATAAGATGACCAAAGCTCCGTTTACTGGAAACAGAGAAAGAGTTAGTGAACTCTTGGGATGATACATGTTGATGTATGAAAGGTCCCCTGTCTACATATGCCAGGACTGGTTCTTTGTACTTCGTTACATTCTCTGATAATCTCTCAAGATTCAGACATATGTTCCTGTTGAAACACAAGTCCGAACCTTTTGAGATATTCACGGAATATAAGTTAGAAGTAGAAAACCAAAATACGGGTATAAGTATTATGTCCTTTGATGTGATCAAGGAGGAGAATACTTGAGCACGAAAATCCTGGATTATTCTAAAGGAGAATGAGATTCTCTCTCAGTATTACTCCTCCGAATACACCACAGTACGTCGGTGTATCGGGACGGAGCAATAACACCCTATGTGATAAGGTGTGCTCTATGATGAGTACTATTGAGTTACCTATTTCCTTTTTGGGAGTTATGCACTTGAGAAGCTGCATACCTATTGAATAGGATTCAAATCAAATCAGTTGCCTACCATTTCATATGTGATATGATAAGGCAACAGCTCATATCTTAAGTTGGTTAAGATTTAGGGTTTTCCGGGCTATGTCTAAAAGCATAATCCGGACAAGCTCGAGGCAAATACTGTTATGTAGAGCTGGAATGGTTCCAGCCATACAAACTGCAGATGATGATTTGATAGAACCAAAGGATTCAATAGTGACCAACGAACCTCAGCCTCTCCGCCGATCTAGTAGGGTTCCTCACCCACCTGAGAGATACTTCGGTTTCTCGATGACAGTAGGAGCGAGGATTGCATCATGAGATGATGACCCAACTAGTTTCGAGCTAGCCATCAGGAGTGGGACTCTGTAAGAATGGCTGGATGCTTAGTGATCTGAGATGGAATCCTTATACACCAACAAAGTATGGACTTTGGTTGCTATATCTGAAGGGTTAAATCCCCATCAGAAGAAAGTATATCTTGAGAAGATTACTTGGTGTAGGTGGAAAAGTTGAGACTTTCAAAGTAAGACTTGTTAAAGGCTTTCGTCATCAACCAGGCGTGGATAATGATGAAACCTTTTCAGGAGCTATGCTTAAGTCCATTCAGATCCTACTTGCCACGGCTACATACCATGACTACGATATCTGGCGGTTGGGTGTCATGACTGCTTTTTTAAATGATGTTTTAGAAGAGGGCGTCTATAAGTACACAGTCAGAGGGCTTCGTAGACAGTGGGAGCAGCGGAAACGTGTGCAAGATGCATTATAGGATAAAGCAGGCATCGCGGAGATGGAACATCTGTTTTGATGTAGTAGTCAAAGAGTTTGACTTCATCAAAATGGTAGATGAACCTTGTATATACAAAAAGGTAGTAGGGAGTATGGTGACGATCCTCGTAGAGTACGTGGATGACATACTCTTGATAGGGAAGGAGTTTCCTATGCTACGCTCGATCAATCTCCGCTTATCACAATGATTCTCCACATAGGATCAAAATGATACCTCCTAAATCCTGGATTTTGGATCTATGAGATAGATCTAAATGGATGTTAGGATTCTCACGAGATGTAGTTAGATGGTATCAATCGATCCTGGGGAGAATCACTGGAAGTGTTCCAGGGTGATAAAGACGACTGAATGTCAGTCACAGGCATTGTCTTTACCCTCAGTAAAGGGACGGCATGATTGGAAGAGTTCCAAGATAGATACCGTGGCATACTAGACGATAAAGGCTGGATACATCGCTACTTCAGATGCTACCAAAGAGGCTGTTTGGGTGTATATTAGTTCATGAGATGAACTTCGTTCCTACCATTGTGAGACAATGGAGTTGTGGCATATGCCAAGGAACGCCGGTCCCATCAGTGATCCAGACATATTCTAAGGCAGTGTCACCTGATCATGGAGATGGTTGATCTCCAGGGTGATCAAGGTTAGGAGAGTAGAGTCAGAGGACAACACGGCGGATCCACTCACAAAGGCATTTTCCCAGAGAGAGACTTTTATGGGATGGTTGAGTATGAGATACTACAACCACTGCTATCAGATGGCCCTAGTGCAAGTGGGAGATTGTTAGTTATATGTATGCCCTAGAGGCCATTACTGTACATTGGATGTATATTGTAGTGGATGCTGGGACATATATAGGGAGGACTTTCTTGCTCGACATGATAGTATGCTATCTGGTTGCTCTTTACCTTAACGTGTACACTGATTGTCTCTCTGTTACATGTTGGTAAAGCCCTTAGGATGTGTACTTGACTACCTGGATTATGATGCGGATCATACTAGTGTGGACATGGTAGTCCATAAGTACATCCTTCAAGGTCCCTAGTCGTGGGTATATCGAGACGGGGCATCGATATACCAGAGTAGACTAGCGTATACCTTCTCGACCCATACAGATGGGCGATGGATGATCCCATATCCATTGGTGTTTGACATCAGAGACGATGTACGGGTGCTCAGTGATGACTGGGTACACTGGACGGACTCGCCGAGATCTCCCAGATGGTATTATACCTTACGTCAGATGGCAGTTCTCTGGGGACACTGGTACAGAGTAGTCTGTTGACCCGAGATCGTCATAGAGTCTTGTGTGGTTCCCACTGTGCTTTGATTTCCACCTTACCACGTCCAAGAGGGCGTGCAAAACGGTGGCTTTTGGGTACAGTCCCGAATCACATAGAGGCAATGAGCGATAGGAGGGGATTCGTCTCTCCCGGTATAGGGAGTTGATGTTGCGCTGTGTTCGATTGGCTATAACCGGAAATCCCCGGCCAGGGTTGCTGAGATTGACTGGTAAGTGTTACCAGTAGTTTCTTGAATTGTTATAGACCTCATATCGACACGACTTATCGAGCTATTGGGGTCTGACGTTTACCACCCCTAGGCGAGATATGCGACATATCAGACGAACAGACCGGACTGTGCGGTAAGTGTTACTGGTTGGATTCACAGGAGTATGAGCGGGCTTGCTCGTCGATCTTCTGATCGCTCAATAACCGGGTGGCCGTTACGTTTAGCAGACCGCTTGCGGCTTGTGGGTGTTTGATATGATCATCATCCGCTGCCGGCGTATTGACGAGTCTTTAGAGTCCTACACAGAGGTTTCCTGGCTCAAGCGAAACGAAATAGGAGCGCATATGAGATATGTGCGGGACCGAGAATAATGCGTCTATGTGATACCGTATTTCATTCTCGCGATGAATGTGTCGATTGGTTGTATGCGATATAACCTAGTTATCGAATCAAGGATTGATTCGATAAATCGATACATTGGATACTAGTCGGTTATGTGTGACATGACCGGATCATTGAATCAAGTGTTGATTTGATGATTTAATGCATAATTATATATTTGATATATTATTTTGCATTAACTAGTATTGGTTCACTTTAAATGGATTTTCTCACTCAAAGTTCACAAGTTGTATATGTGATATACTTTTGTGCACTTGATTGTATCATGTTTGATGATACATGCTTACTTGAGTTTGTGTAAAGATTAAACCATGGTTATTTATATGGTTAGGGTTTTGTTTTTCATATCTATTTATTCACTTATTTATTTATTTCATTTTGGCAAAAGAAAAGAAAAATGGTGGCTTTCTTTGGATGCATGTTGAAGCTTCATGAAGCTTTGACTAAGTCACCATTTTTGTCTTCTTACTTAACCCTAACCATTGACCTAACCCTAGTTGATTCTCTACACTTGACCATGGTTGGATTATGATAAGTATTCATTTTATTTTCTTTTTAAAATATGCTTATCATAAAACTTATCATATTCATCTTCATCTTCTTCTTCATCTTCAACATGAAGAAAACCTAGGTACCATCAATGGCAACTAGTGAAAATGAGTGAGAAATCCAATTCTAAAGTGAACCCACTTCCTATTTCTTCATCCTCTATCACTTGCCAAGTAGTATAGGGTGTTTTCTTCACAAGTTTTATGACTTGGTGAAGTGGGAGCTTGATCTTGTGTTGCCTCGACGTAGATCATCTTCGGCATCGTAGTCGATGACCTAGCCCGCCCATTTCTCCGATGAAGCCGACGCTAGAGCCCGGGATTCGATTTGGACAGCAAGGGGACTTCATCATGGAGCTATGGAGGCGGAGAACCGGATCTACAAAGGTTGTATTTCCGTTCACTTAGAGTAAAGTCGTTTACTTGTATTTGTTTCGCCTAAAATTCTAGTTAACGATCCGTATTAGGGTTTCTCGGCACTTGTAAAATTTGAAATTGGCATGGTTGATGCCTTGTGAGACCTCCCTAGTGTGCCTAGGAACCCTACAATATATATACCAATATATTATATTTCGCTCAAGGCGTGATAAAATGCAACATCACAGAAATGTACAGCATCACAGAACAATACAGATATCTGGGATCCTCGGGTTTCACAGAGCCACTACTGAAACCCGACGTTCCCCTGGTCGTGTGGATAGCCTGTGCAATGAAATCCTAGACCCCTACGGGCGCGGCAAGTTACCCGCCAAAACCTGAAGCGAGGCAGCCCCCTTCAGCAACGTGAATGGACTACCCAGCACTTCACGGAATCCGGTAACTTGGGCACCCCTCCTGGGTCAACCTGTACCCCCTACGAGTGCGGCGAATATCCCGCCAATTCTAGAGTGAAGCCCCCTCCGTCTCAATGCCATGAGATGCGGGCTTGTTGCCCTATAAAATCCGGCTATCCGTGCACCCCTCCGCGGGGTAATCCTAGTACAGAAAGTAAAATATACATACAACGGGTACATCGACCGCAACCTGGTCGTGCCCCAAAATAATAATACAAACAGGCAGTGACGGCAGTCCACATGTCGGACGCTCGCCCCGCAATATCAAATGTACATAATACAACAAAAACTGTACTAGCATTGCATCCAGGCTATCCCCCACGACCGATCCGCAACATCACAGCAATACACATAACATCAACGTAAAAGTCACGTTCGCAAATCCGTCTAACCGGGCTATAGCAGTTAGACAGGATTTACCGATCAAGTGACATTCACGGTCGCAGATATAATGTAAATACTGTGAACCAATGTGTTTAAATATCCGATCGATCAAATTTTACCAAGTGGGCCCCCAAGTACTACTGTAGCACATCAAGAAATCTGGGCCCAAAAAATAACATTCCAGAAAACCTATTTTTCACTCAGGAGCATTCTGTAAAACTTTGGTGGACTGAACAGTTCAAGTAGCGGCGGAACCACGGCCCAAGCATGGGTTTGGCAGCGGTTCCGCGGTGGTTTGGACTGTTCACGAGCCCAAATTTTCACAGAACTCTTATAATTCTCTGCACATCATTCTGAGACAACCTGAAAAAATTTTGGACTTCAAAAAATTTCGACAGAAACTGATGTGAAGAAAAATACGGTTTTTAGAAAATTGTTCGATCGGAAATGTAAAACACATTAGACAAAGCTAGACTATGTTAATGGCGAGGCTCTGATACCACTGTAAGTGCACGGCGGCGCCCCGGCCTCCATCCCGAGGCCAAATGCGTAAGCGATGGTTAACTTTAATTTTACAAACAGGCACCACCGCGCACTAAAAACCCGGATCGGGCCATTAACTAGTCCTAGCTATCTAGAGAGGGAAGAGAGATATACCGAGTGATCCGAGTCCTCCGGTCTTCTCGTCGTCGTCCCGATCTCCCGCGGAATCTCCAGTCTCCACTTCGTCGCCGGAAGGGCACCATGTCGCCGGCTTCTTTTACGGGCTCCCGCCTCTATACCGAGGCAACTCGGGCACGAAGCTGTCGAGTCGACGTGCCCAAGGTTTGCTGCAGAATGGTGTAGAACCATATCTCATTTGGGGCTATGGAGTTTGCCATTTGGTGGAGGAATGAACTATACTTTGGAGGTGGAACTATGGGATTTTTGTGAAGCTAAAAGACCAAAAATCCCCTTGCACAAAATTGGGACAGCCCCCTTGGAGCTTGGCCGGCCATGGCTATAGGGGAGGAGAGCATGAGAGAGAGTGAGTGAGTGAAAAAGGATAGCCACAAGAATAAGCAAGTCAAAAGAAATGGTTATCATATTCTACCATCATCAAAAGCATGATGACTCCAAAGTCAAGCAATGATCACTAACAAATCCACACTCCACCAACTAATCAACAACCATGATTGCTACAAAAAGTCAAGCAATCATGAACCATGTAAGGTCAAAGGATGGGGCTCCATCATGAAACCATCATGACACAAAAGTATGCAAAGAACACCCTCCAAATAGGTAATTTGCACAAATGCAAATAAGCCCTCCTAAACCAATCTTCGGCCATTAAAAGATGCAAATGAAAATGGCCGAAACGGAAAGTAAACTGGCAACTCCGAAAAACTGGTCCCGTAATAAATTACAGGAAAACCCCGATACTGTGTATACACACCCGTATCTGTATTCCGACCGAAATACAAATGCAATGAGATAAAATCTACACTGTACTATACTAGGATCCGGCTTAAACCAAAGCCGGCCAGTAATATTCGTTCGATCCTGATCCGTGCAATACCGCACGTATCTGATCGAACCCTGCCATATATCCATACGGCCTCTAGTACTAACTGTCCGATCCTGATCCGTGCAATACCGCACGTATCTGATCGGACCCTGCCATATCTCCATTCGGCCTCTACAGCGTTTCGCCCGAAAACTTGAGCAACTGAATGTGGGGGACTCTAAAGACTCGTCAACACCTTGGTTGTGGATTTAACCACTAGGACGTCAGAGGTATAAGCCAATACGTAACGGGCTACCAGGTATTGACCAAAAGGGACGTCGATGAGCGAACTCATCCTGACACCCTACTGAGCCTGTCAGTGACAATATCCGTACAGTCCGGTCCGTTCGTCTATGAGCATCGCATGGCGGGCCTAGGGGGTTGGTAAAAGTCAGACCCCCAAAAGCGGTACAAGTCGTGTCGGAGTGTAGTCCAGAACACCCTGAGATACTACTGGAATACCTACCAGTAAATCTCTTGCCTCGGCCGAGGGCTTCGTGTAATGGCTCTCCTAGACACAGCACGACCTCACCCCCAATACCGGGAGAGACGAACCCCTGAAGATCCGCTCACTGCCTCCATGTGGCTCGGGACTGTACCCAACTAAAACCTATTTGCACGTCTCCTTTGAGCGTGGTAGGGTAGTAATCAAAGTACAGTGGAAACTCACACGAGAAAAATGACGATCCCCAGGTCGATGAACAAACCTGTACACATGTCACCAGGGAACTGCTATCTGACGTCAGGTATAAGACCAACTAGCATGTTTCCGGCGAGTCCTGTCCGGTGTACTCATAACCCAATGAGCACCTGTATACATCTTAGGTGAACCAAGTGAAACCAGTAGCTTGTGAGACCGGCCACCGCCCCTCGTCGGGGTCTCGATTGTATACACTAGTCTACTCTGGAGTATCGATGCCCTGTCTCAAAACTCCCACGACTAGGGACCTTTTAAGGATGCACTTATAGACCCCAGCTCCCACTTATATGATCGCCCTCATACTGCTGGTGGTCAAGCAAGAATCCTAGGGGCTCTATCAACGTGTAATAGCGACATGTCAGGTCACCTAAAGCAGTACACGATGATAAAGATAAACCAGATAGCATACTATCATCTTGAGTAAGACTGTCCTACCGGGATATGTCCTCCCTCAATCATTGCAATCACGTGCCTGTGATCCAATAATTGACTCTGAGGGCACTATCTCCAACATTTTCTCCTTAGGAATCATGGGGATTCCTAAGTGTGTGTTCTTTTATAAGTTTTAAGGATCTTACAATAGTATTTTCTCCTTATAAGTCGAGAGGACTTACAAGTGTCGTTCACCATACGGGGACATTTCTCGTCGTTCGTGGAACTTGGTGGGAGAGTGTTTATTTATGCCCGTGGATTGTATACAAGAGTCGATATTGGGCTACTTGTAGGGCAACTTGGGGAATATGACGACTTAAGAACATGTTTAGATCCCTGTAGCTTAAGGCTTTTGAATCCACGAGCCGTAAGGGTCTCATAGAGGGAATTCTCCTTACGAGTCATGAGGATCTCGCAAATATGATTTCTCCATAAGAATCGTGAGAATTCATAAGTGTGTTGCTCCTTTGTGAGTTGTAAGGATCCTACGCGGGTATTTTCTCCTCACAAAGTAGAGAGGACTTTGCAAGTGCATATGAATTTTTTATTTTATGAGTTTGCGCCCTTTCCAGGTTTTCACAAACTCGCCGGCAGTCATGCTGTTCTTACTCACGGCGCCATTTCGGGTTTTCATCCGTGCCCATTTTGCTTGTGGACATACCTTTTTTTTAACGAGATCGTGCCCTTCTGGGTTTTCACAAACTCGCCGGTAGCTTGCTGTTTTTACTCACGGCATCCTTTCGGGTTTTCATTTGTACCCATTTTTCTTGTGGACATACCGGTTTTTTTAACGAACGATGGAACTCTCGAAAGTAGTTTCACCGTGGGTGACCCATCTATGTACTGATGGGATTTGGGGTAGCTTCATCGCTAAAGTATTTGTGTAGCCAGTAGGACTTGAGTTGCAACCTCTACCGTTGATACTTCGATTGCAATATAGATCTCAAGGAAGCATATCACCATTTTGGAAGTGACGTGGTAGTTTAGGGACATCTCGGATCGTTATCACCATATTTGAGGCAAATTTTTATTTTTAAAGACTTCTCGGTCCATTATCGCCATGTTTGAGGCGAATAATTAGTTTAAGGACTTCTCGGTCCGTTGTCGCCTTGTTTGAGGAGAATAATTAGTTTACGGACTTCTTGGTCCAGTATCGCCATTTTTTAGACGAAATTTTAGTTTAAGGCCATCTCGGTCCGATGTCGCCATATTTAAGGCAAGGTGTTAGTTTAAGGACATCTCGGTCCGTTATCGCCATATTTGAGGCGAATTTTTAGTTTAAGGACATCTCGGTCCGCTATCGCCATTTTTGAAGCGACGAAGCTTCTTTACATACTACTCACAGAGTTTTTGACTCAGGAAGATAGCGAGTGGACATGGGCGTCGTCATCTATCATTTACCAAGGTCATGACTCATCAAGCATAGAATTTTTGAGGAACCGGCCATTTATTAGCCAGAAGGGTCTTTCGCCATGCATATCTATGAGCAGGCAGGCTCTACCTTGGTAGACTTTGTCTTTCATGTACGGGCCTTCATAGTTTGGATCGAATTTCTCCCGTTTTGCATGATTGGGGATCATTGGTCTTTTGACAACTAGTACGAGTTCGTCTTGGCGGAATGTTCTCGGCCTGGTCAGCCTTTTATATGACCGTGTCATCCTTTCCTTCTAAGCCACCAGGTTTTGTTGTGCTATAAGGCGGGTTTCGTCTAGGGCATCGAGCTCCTCGAGCCGAAGATGAGCATTTTCTTCATCTGTCAACTCATATTGAACCGCTACTCATAGAGAAGGGAGTTTTATTTCCAGAGGAAGCACTGCTTCCGTGCCGAATATTAACGCGTATGGTGTTGTATTCGTGGCCGTTTCGAACGTTGTTCGGTATGCCCAGAGAGCTTCATGTAGCCTTTTGTGCCAGTCTTTTTTGTTTCTGGACACTGTTTTCTTTATAATCTTTTTCAAGGTCTTGTTGAAAACTTCATCTGGACCGTTGGCACGAGAATTATAGACTGAAGAGTATCTCCAATCTATCTTATGCTGTTCTGCGAAGCGGCTGATTTTATGGCTTCTGTAGGATGGCCCATTATCCGAGATAAATCGTCACGGAGTGCTGAACCGGTAGATGGCATGGGTTCTGAAGAAATGGAGGATATTCTCCGCCTTCACCTCCCTTAGTGGTACTGCTTCTGCCCACATAGAAAAGTAATCGGTCGTTTCCAGTATGAACCGATGTCCTTTGAATGATGGTGGTTCAATGAGGCCGATTATATCGGTTCCCCACATTTTGAAATGACAGCTAGCTACCATTGGGTATAGCATATTTGGATACTGGTGGATGAAGTCCCCGTGAATTTGGCACGAGTGACACTGCTTCGTATATTCGAGGTAGTCCTAAATCATTGTAGGCCAATAATAACCCAGATCTTCAGCTTCATTTTTGGCCCAGCTTGGTGAGAACCGCAGAGCCCGTCATGAGTTTCTTGGATGACTCTCCTCACTACATCTGGCCCCAGGCATCTTAGCCACAGATAGTCGAACGATCGCTTATATAGATTATCATTGAAGAAGGCAAAGGACATAGCTCGTTTCAAGAGCTGATGTTGAGTCGACGCATTTTCGGGTGTTCGTCGAGATTTGAAGTATTCTATGAAGACTTCTCTCCAGTCGATGACCTTTTCTTCATCCCCTATTTGAAAAGCTACTTGTTCGGTCATTTCTTTTCCTTCGGCTAGCTCTATTAAGTTTTTCAAGGATATATCTATTGTTCGAGGATCCTGCGATTTTGCACGATGATCTTTACGTCATCGAGGTCTTCGTCGGCTAATTCCTTAGCCAATTTGGCCGACACATCCGCCTTGCTGTTTTCTGCATGCGGTATACTCTCCAAGATGTAAGAGAGGATTTGTGTCAACAGTTGTTGCACTCATTCACCATACTTTCTCAGCTCTATCTTGCATGTCTGATAGTCGCCATTTACTTAGTTAACGATCAGCTGGGAGTCTACATATATGAGGGGGTCTTTGATTCCCATGTCGACAGCAATCTCAAGAACTGCTATCAAAGCTTCATATTCAGCTTCGTTATTATTCCTCGACTCCGTTAAGGAAAGGGTGTAACGCATTATCCCTCCTTGTGGTGTCACGAAGATAAGGCCCACCCCGGCTTTGATTATGGGGGGGTTTTGCTTTCGCCTCTTCATGGAAGATGCTCCATCAAAGTAAAGATCCCATCGGGAATCATTTTCTTCCTTCTCTCCTTCGATGGTGTCGAATGCATGTTCATCCGGCAACTCGCAATTTAAGGGGGAGTCGGCTGGTATCGGATGCTCGGCGAGAAAGTCGATGATGTCTTGGCCTTTCACTGCTTTGAGAGGTCGATACGTTATCGAGAACTCCATCAGGAGGAGGGCCCATTTGGCAAGCCTTCCTGTTAATATGGCCCTTGACATCAGATATTTGAGAGGATCCACTTTTGATATGAGATGGATCTCATGCGCCAAGGCGTAATGTTTGAGCTTCATTATCATGATGATTAGAGCCAGGCAATGCTTTTCGATGGGGGAGTAATTGTTTTCTGCCCCCAGGAGAACTCGGCTCAAATAGTACAAAGCTCTATCCTTTCCCCGATCGTTCTCTTGTGCCCATAGCGCGCCTAGAGAACCCTCAAGGGCGATTGTATATAGGATAAGGGGTTTTCCCTTAACCAGAGCGGTCAATACCTGCGGATTTTGCAAGTATTGCTTGATTTCGTCTAGTGTATTTTTGCACTTTTGATCCTAGACGAATGGGGTTCCTTTCTTCATCAGATGACTGTAGGGACGGCATTTTCCGAAGAGGTTGGTTATGAACCGCTGGATATATTTGATCTTTCCTTGAAGGGATTGCAACTGTTTGAGGGTCCTTGGAGTGGGCATTTCCGTAATCGCCATGATCTATAAGAGATCAATTTCGATACCCTGGTGTCATATGATGAATCCTAGGAATTTACCTGAGGAGACTCCAAACGCGCATTTCAGAGGTTTCGTCTTCAGATTGTAAGACTTATTCTTCACCACCTGGTCATCAATGTAGCATTCGACAATCTTATGGATGAGGTCATCGAAGATCTTCATCATGGCCCTCTAGTAGGTAGCACCAGCGTTCTTTAAACCGAAAGGCATCATCTTGTAGCAGAATATGCCTGGTGGAGTCTGGAAGGCGATATGTTTTTGGTCTTGAGGATGCATTTTTATTTGGTTGTATCCTGAAGATCCATCAATGAAACAGAAGACCTCATGGGTAGACATGTTATCGATCATCAATTTGGTAACAAGTAGTGCTACCTTTGGATCTAGACCAGACATTTCGGAATAGTTGCATGCGAAGAAGACTTTATACTATATGAGCACGTCTCTTAACGTGGCTGCCTGTTTTTTAGACAGCAGTTCACTGACGAACGTTGGCCTCGGATCGTTTTCCGTCCCTAAGTCAATTTTCCTTAGGTTGTCCACCGTAGTGTGTATCCCGTCTTCCAGCTCTTTTGGTGTTGATGGAAACTTTGAGATACCTCGTCCTCATCTTCATTTGCGAAGCACTTGAAAGGACCATCTATAGTCTCCTGCCCTCCCTCCTTTGTAAGTGTTATCACATGGCAGGTATGGGTTCGCTTCCGTCCTTGATGTTGAGCTGGTCCTATCCTCACGGTATAGGTTCTCTCTGTCTCATGCTTTTGCGGTGGGGTTACCCTCCAGCTGTCGGATAAAGCGAACTTGCCTTGTTGACACTGGTCTTTGACCCAGTCTTCAAGGAGATGACCTATTGCTTGGTGATAGGAGCAATAATCCGGGTGATAGACCTTGTTTATTTGTTCGGGGTGCCGAGACTCCGGAAGCGTCATCATTTGGTGTTTCATGATAAGGTTGAATATTTTCCTTGTCTTATCTTGAGGGAAAGAGTATTCCTGACCCATCTTCTTGATAAAGGACGGGTTCCAACCGCGTTTTTCTAGATAGCACGGCTTCTTAGATTTACCTTGTTATTTGCGAACGTTGTTTGCGCTCTTTGTCCTGTTTTAGCCTCTATTTTGGGATTTTCCTTTCTGCGAGGACACACAGCGAGCAGGGAATAAAAGGCATCATAGTCTTCTTTTTTCGCAGGTTGCCGATTGAGGCGCTGCGTCCTGGCTTTTTCATAGATAGCCATTTTGCGGCTGTGTTTGTCTCGACTCTTTTGACGAGCCTCCTCTATTAGCTTGTCTATTTTTTCTTCGAGCAGCGGACTTAACGTTCTTAGAGCGAGATTTCACTCTGTTTCAACGTCATGGACATTTGGAAGAGCATTTTCCTCTTCTCTGGAGTTGTTTATGACATGGCTGCTGTGGAACTGCTTTCATTTCCTGGACCGAATGTATTCGAGCACGGTTGTCTCCATCTTCCCATTAGGCATCTTTCGCTTGGTCCTAAGGATATCCCAAATCTTTTTGTAGAATAGGACTTGCTGAACAGTTTGTTCGAGGGGTACATCTTAGCATCTTAACAGCCTTTTCAATCCCTCCACGTAGTACCTTGGCAGATGGATTGGTTGAAGCCTATGGAGTGCAAAATCGACACCGTGCCAGACTTCTTTCACTACTCTGGTTTCCGTAGATTGGTAAAAGAGGATCGCCTTTTCACCTCTTCGCCTGGGAGGCATGTAGAAAGTCTGTAGTTCCTGTACGCTTTATGTATCGAGCGCATCAAGTTCCTTGTAATGCCGAAGAGGAACCATTGTGATTTGCATGCTCTGATCTGCTTCATCGAGGGTTTGCACGGGCGGGCGGATGCAGAACACTGCGTTGGCCTCATCCTCAGAGTCGTTGCCAAAGACCAAAATGGGAGTATATGGTACGGGCTTGTTGTCTTGGGGTTGCCCCGAGTAGACTATTTCTGTATCTTCCTCGGTATCGCTCCTAAAGATCGGGATGGTGGCAACGGACTTCCGTTTATCCTCCAGCTTATGACACCTCTCCGTATCTTCGAAATCTGGTAGGAAGTACTTTGCGTCTTTGTATTTCCGAATCTCGTTTATGGAGAATGGGTTTAACTCTCCCGTGACGGTGTATTCCGAGCCGTCTTTGAAATACTTCATACACTGATATTGTGTACATGGGATGACGTTGTACTCATGCAACCAGGGCCTGCCGAGCAAAGCGTTGTAGCAAGTATTGGCGTCAATGACGTGAAATTTGATGTCAGTGACGAGCAACCCGAAGCATAACGTCAGTATTACGGACCTAAGCGTCCGTGACGATTGTGAGTCAAACCCGGAGATAGTAATTTTATCTCGGGCTAAGTGCTGAACATTCTTGCAAATCTGCTCCAGCACTTTTACGTTAAGAAGGTTGACGGAGGATCCGTTGTCGACAAGGATTTTCCTTCTTTTGATGTCGTGGCAATACACGGTGACGTATAATGGGCGGTTATGCTCGCAAGTACTAAGGAGGAGGTCTTCATCGCTGAATGTAATGTCAGCTGTGTGAATATCCGCCAACTCATCCTTCTTCTTCTCTTCTGCGAGGAAAGCTTAGAACCGATCGGGCTCTTGTAATGCCTTGATCAGAGAATCTCGTGCCTCTTTGGAAAGGAGGAGAGCATCCAATATGCTCAGTTTTGAAGGTATTTTCCTCAGATGTGGCAGGACATTGTAATCCACCTTGTTTTTCTTAGGCGGGTCTCTTGCTGCGAGCTCTTTGTCAACTCCATCATCAATGGCAATTTCCTCAGGGATTGTTTCTTTCCCTTTGTCTTTTTTACTCGAATCTTTGTTTGTAGGTCTGAGGTTATTCTCAGGAATCGTGCGGTTACGTAGCTGAATATCCTCACTGTTCTTCTCCTCCTCTTCTTTTTCGGAGGTGGAGTCCTTGAAGGGACGGCTGAGGGTTACTGCATCCTCAGAATCGTTCCTGAAAGTAAGAACTTGGGGTTTTTCCCTTTACGAACTGGTATCAACCATATAACAGTTGCCAGTCATTTTTTCATGCATATTAGTCGCACTCTTTTGCTGTCGATGAGCTTCGTGCTTTATCCTTTTGAAGTGTTTTTGATGGGCAACATATCCTTGCCACAACTTCTTGATGGCACTGCATTCTTCGGTAGGATGGGTAATCCTCCGATGATATAGGTAGTAGTTTGGATGTGAATCCTCTCCGTCGAGGCATATGAACCCAGCAGTGTTTCCTACCAGAGGTGGCAGTTCCATTCCTATTGACAGAGCTTTAGCGAACCGCTTCTCTGCCTTGACCCTGCTCTTATTTACGGAAGGGGTGCTTCGGTTTTGTTGGAGTACTTTGCGGCTCATCCTTGCCGCAGCTTCTTGATCCTGATGTAGACGCTTAGCCTTTTCGTATATGGCTGTTTAGCGTTCTTGGTCAACTTTGCTTTTTTTACAAGCTTCGTTTAACAGCCTATCAATCGGGTATTCTAGCAGTTCCGGGGATTTAAACACCGATTCTGCCCCCAGTTCCTCAGCGTTGCCTTCTGACCTTAAGGGAGATTCTTCGCCATTTAACGACGAATGGGAAACCATGTGGCAACTAGCTACATAGTCTTCGGTTTCTTCTAATGAGTTGTTTTCCTCATTGTTGTCACTATCTTCATTCTCAAAAATATGCTTGAGGAACACTTCGAGAGTGACTGGTGCCGCGCCTTCTGGTTGTACTTTTCCAACACGTCAATGTACTTTTGTATGTTTGTACGCTTGTCGTCATAATCGGCAGGATGAACAGGCTTCTTGGTCTTCTTCTTTTTCTTCGAAGGCTTTGAAGGGTTGACTTTGGGATTTTGCCCTTTGTCAACAACATTCGGTATGGGATGCGGTTTCTTCATCCCTTTGATAATTTCATGTTCAGGTAGGCTTTCCACCTGACTGCTTGACATGCCTGTAGATCCTTCAGCATTCTTTTAGTCTTTGTTGAAAGAACGATTTACCATGGAGTTTCTTCCACGAGCGAGCATGATGCCCCCGGTGCATCCACCTTTTTAGGAGTGTGCTTCTGCGGCAGGCTCACCCTCCAGTTCTCAGAAAGAGCAAACTTCCCTTGTTGATACTGATCCTCGACCCAGTTCTTGAAGACGTAGCAATCCTCAATTGGGTGGCTCACCATTCTATGATGGAAGCAGTAGTTGGGGTTGTTGATGTCGCCGGGTTACGGTGGACGCCGTTGGTCTGGAAATGTGATGAGTTTGTTACGCATTGCCAATTCGAACAGTCTTCTCGTCTTATCACGGGCAAACGAGTAAGCACGTTGTAGGGTGTTTTTCGTCACCCCATTGAGATTGGAATACACGCGCGCTTGTCAGGCGCATTACAGATTCCCCCTGCGTAGGGTAGGCTGGGGTTTATTGATTGTGGAGATCCGAATCTCCGGCAGCCGCGAACTAAGCTGCCGTTAATTACCCCTCACATTTGGAGCGAAGGAACCTCCGATTGACGGGTTAAACTGGTCATGCGAACTCAATATACAGTGTGTTAGTGTGTGTTCATTTTTTTTTTTGTTCCACTTGTAAAAAGAGATATGTACATATATATATATTTTCTATATATAAAAACAAAAATAAATAAGTAAATAAATATTTGGAGATTTTTTTTAATTTATTATTATTTTTTAATTTTAAAATATTATTTATAATTTAAATTAATTTATTTAATATTTATTTTATATATTTTTTTAAATAAAAAATGGGATTAAATAAAGAAAAGAAGAAAAGAAAATAATTATGTTTTTTTGGTTTAATTTTTAAATATTATTTATAATTTATTTTTATTTATTTTTAATTAAAAAAAAGGAGGAAGAAAGAAGAAAAGAAGATAAGAGAATTTTGTTTTTTTTTAAAAAGTGGGGTCACATATTAGCATGTGACCCATCATATGAGGGGGGTCACATGCTAGCATGTGACATGGAGGGTCACATGTTAGCATGTGACCCCTCATGTGAGGGGGGGTCACATGCTAGCATGTGACCCCTCACGTGCTGAGGGGGGGTTACATGCTCAGCATATGACCCGTCACATGCTCAGCATGTGAGAAGGCTATCACATGCTTAGCATGCGACCCGTCACATGCTTTGCATGCGACCCACGTCACATGTTAAACATGTGACGGGGCTGCTTTAGCATGTGACCATCTTTTTTTTTTAATTATTTTTTAACGTGGAGTTCAACTCCAAAAGAATTTTATATGGCTAAAAAAAATTATAATGTGGAGTTAAACTCCCCAAAAAAAGATTTTACTGTGGAGTTAAACTCCAAAAGAATTTCTGCAGTGGGGTTAAACTCCAAAAGAATTTTATTTGTGGAGTTGAACTCCAAAGCAATTTTATTTGTGGAGTTGAATTCCAAAAGATTTTCTCCTTTCTCCTTTGAGAAGAAACCCAAAATGGGTTCTCTTGAAACTTCAAGATCTAGATCTTGGATGATACCCTTTTTCTTCTCTTGATGGTGTTTTGGGAGATGGGTTTATGGTAAAACTTTATTTAGTTTTTTTAAAAAAAAGAGAGCTAAGCTCTTGATTTATTTGGAAAATAAAAAGGAAGAGGAAGAACTTGAAGAAGAGAGAGTGGAGGCACAAACCCTAGTTTTTTTTTTTGGGAGAATGAAAAGTGTTCCTTTATTCATTATCATGTTGCCTTTTATAGGCTTACATATTTACACATAGCCCCTTGGGCTTTTCAAAAATGACATTTTAGCCATCCCATGGCTCATGTGCCATTTCATTTTTTGCACATAAGCCATGGACTTACAAAATATTGTCTTTATGCCCATTTTATTTACATTCATGCATAAACAATTACATAAAAATTACTTATTACATGATTTTGTTGTTAGCATGGGGAGGCTGGCCGCGGGCTCGACTTGGGCATGGGCCCGCTTGACCTGGGCTTAGACCCACCTAGCTTGGGGTTGACCTTGACTTTGACTCGGTCAACAGGGGTGTAAATTTTTACCCCAACAAATTGCCCCCCATCAATGAATGCACACCGCACATGTGGGTCATGTGCATGAAATTGATGGATCTTCTTTCACGTGGAGGCGACTTGCTTTGGTTCCCACTTTTTGGGATGCACTGCCCTTTTTACGACGTGGACGGTCGACGCTTGACGCGTCTCCGAGACAGAGTGTCCGTGGTAGACGTTTCCCTGGCCTGGAGCGATCTGGTTCCTGTTTTGTAGGAAGCCTGCACTGCCCTTTTTGCGACACGGACGGTCGACGCTCTGATCCGGAGCGATTTGGTTCCCGATTTGTGGGAAGCCTGCACTGCCCTTTTTACGACGTGGACGGTCGACGCTCTGATCCGTAGTGATTTGGTTCCCAATTTGTATGAAGCCTACACTGCCCTTTTTACGACGTGGACTGTCAACGCTCTGATCCGTAGCGATTTGGTAGACGTGCCCCCGGCACAGAGTGTCGCTGGTCGACGTTTCCCCGAGATGGAGTGCCGCTGTTTGACGTGTCCCCGGCACGGAGTGTCTGCTTGACTTTTCCCCGGCACGGAGTGTCGCTGTCGGATGTTTCCCTGATGCGGAGTGTCTGTGTTGGACGTTTCCCCGATGCAGAGTGTCGCTGGTTGACGTGTCCCCGGCACGGAGTGTCTGCTTGACGTTTCCCCGGCACGGAGTGTCGCTGGTTGACGTTTCCCTGATGCACAGTGTCCGTGTTGGACGTTTCCCCAATGCAGAGTGTCGCTGGTTGACGTGTCCCCGGCACGGAGTGTCTGCTTGACGTTTCCCCGGCACGGACCGTCGCTGTTGGACGTTTCCCTGATGTGGAGTGTCTGTGTTGGACGTTTCCCTGATGCAGAGTGTCGCTGGTTGACGTTTCCCTGATGCGGAGTGTCTGTGTTGGACGTTTCCCCGATGCAGAGTGTCGCTGGCTGACGTGTCCCCGGCACGGAGTGTCGCTGATCGACTTTTCCCAGATGCGGCGTGTCGGTGGTTGACATTTCCCTGGCACGGAGTGTCGCTGATCGAATTTTCCCCGACACGGAGTGTCGGGTTGACTTTTCCCCGCCACGGAGTGTCGCTGATCGACTTTTCCCCGGCGTGGAGTGTCGGGTTGACTTTTCCCTGGCACGGATTGTCGCTGATCGACTTTTCCCCGGCGCGGAGTGTCGCTGATGGACTTTTCCCCGGCGCGGAGTGTCGGGTTGACTTTTCCCCGGCGCGGAGTGGCGCCGATCGACTTTTCCCCAGCGCGGAGTGTCGCGGGATGACTTTTCCCCCGCACAGAGTGTCGCTGATCGACTTTTCCCCAGTGCGGAGTGTCGGGTTGATTCTTCCCCGGCACGGTGTGTCGCTGATCGACTTTTCCCCGGCGCGGAGTGTCGGGTTGACTTTTTCCCGGCAAGGAGTGTCGCTGATCGACTTTTCCCCGGCGCGGAGTGTCGGGTTGACTTTTCCCCGGCACGGAGTGTCGCTGATCGACTTTTCCCCGGCGCGGAGTGTCACGGGTTGACTTTTCCCTGGCACGGAGTGTCTCTGATCGACTTTTCCCCGGCGCGGAGTGTCGGGTTGACTTTTCCCGGCACGGAGTGTCGCTGATCGACTTTTCCCCGGCACGGAGTGTCGGTGGTTGACTTGATTCCGAGACGAAGCATAATTTCGACAGGGAAGGCAGGTACACCGAGGCGAAGCATCAATTCGACATGGGGTGCATTCTGAGACGAAGCATAATTCCGACGCAGAGCTTGCTGGTTGACTTGATTCCGAGGTGGAGCATAATTCCGGCAGGGAAGGTAGATATCCTCAGGCGAAGCATGATTTCGACACGGGGTAAATTCTGGGACGGAGCATGATTCCGCCATAGAGGTTGGTTTGATTTGATTTGGGTTGACATCAACATCGCTACACTGGAATATGGTACCAGGAGCGAATCATCATCTGTCTTGAGAGGATTCGGGAATTGTTTTTTTTTTGTTTGGCATCTGCATTGCTGCACTGGAATAATGCCAGGAGCAACTCATCATTTGCCCCGGGAGGATTTGGTTATTGGTTTTTTTTGGCATCTGCATTGTTGCACTGGAATAATGCCAGGAGCAACTCATCATTTGCCCCGGAAGGATTTGGGAATTGGTTTTTGTTTGGCATCTGCATTGCTGCACTGGAATAATGCTAGGAGCAACTCATCATTTGCCCCAGGAGGATTTGGAAATTGGTGGCTTAGGAGACAGGTTTAGATCCCTATCACCTAAGGCCTTTCAATTTTGTGAGCCGTAAGGGTCTCACAAAGCATTTTCTCCCTACGGGTCGTAAGGATCCCATAGGTGTGATTTCTCCTTAGGAGTCGTGAGGACCCCCAAGTGTGTTGCTCCTTTGTGAGTCGTAAGGGTCTCACGCGGGAATTTTCTCCTCACAAAGTCGAGAGGACTTTGCGAGTGCATTTCATCTCTTTTTTTTTACGAGTTTGCGCCCTTTCGGGTTTTCACAAACTCGCCGGCAGTCCTGCTGTTTTTACTCACGGCGCCCTTTCGGGTTTTCATCCGTGCCCATTTTCCTTGTGGACATACCATTTTTTTTTTTGGAGAGACTTTGAATGTGGTCTCACCGATAGGACTTGGGAGGTACAGGGATTGTTTTACGCCCGTGGATTGTATACGGTTTTGCAGGATGTATGATCCAGACCGTAGGGCCAAAAACATTTCGGGACTTTGTTGGCGTCTGCATCGCTGCACTGGAATATGGTACCAGGAGCGACTCATCATTCGCCATTGGGGTATGGGATATGGAATTTGGTTGGCGTCTGCATCGCTACACTGGAATATGGTACCAGGAGCGACTCATCATTCGCCACTTGGGGACTGGGGAGCGATGGCTTAGGAGACAGGTTTAGATCCCTATCGCCTAAGGCTTTTCAATTTTATGGGCCGTGAGGGTCTCATAAAGGTATTTTCTCCCTGCGAGTCGTAAGGATCCCGCAGGTGTATGTTCTCCTTAGGAGTCGTGAGGACTCCTAAGTGTGTTTTTCCTTTATAGGTCGTAAGGATCCCACAAAGGTTTGTTCTCCTCATGTATCGTGAGGACACATGAGTGGATTTCCCTTCGTCCCTAGTTTAATGACTTAGGGGTCATCTGTTTCCAGTTTAACGACTTAGAGGTCATCTGTTTCCAGTTTAAAGACGTAGTGGTCGTCTGTTTCCAGTTTAACGACGTGGAGGTCGTCTGTCTCCAGTTTAACGACGTGGAGGTCATCTGTTTCCAGTTTAACGACTTAGAGGTCTGCTGTTTCCAGTTTAACGACTTAGAGGTCGACTTTTTCCAGTTTAACGACTTAGAGGTCGACTTTTTCCAGTTTAACGACTTAGATGTCATCTGTTTCCAGTTTAACGACGTGGTGGTCATCTGTTTCCAGTTTAGCGACTTAGAGGTCTACCGTTCCCAGTTTAACGACTTAGAGGTCATCTGTTTCCAGTTTAAAGACTTAGGGGTCTACTGTTCCCAGTTTAACGACTTAGAGGTCATCTGTTTCCAGTTTAAAGACTTAGTGGTCTATCTGTTTCCAGTTTAGAGACTTAGAAGTCTGCTGTTTCAAGTTTAAAGACTTAAAGGTCTGCTGTGTCCAGTTTAACGACTTAGAGGTCATCTGTTTTCAGTTTAAAGACTTAGAGGTCTGCTGTCTCCAGTTTAACGACTTAGAGGTCGACTGTCTCCAGTTTAACGACTTAGAGGTCATCTGTTTCCAGTTTAAGGACTTAGAGGTCATCTGTTTCCAGTTTAAAGACTTAGAGGTCTATTGTTTCCAGTTTAACGACTTAGAGGTCGATTGTTTCCAGTTTAACGACTTAGAGGTCGACTTTTTCCAGTTTAACGACTTAGAGGTCATCTGTTTCCAGTTTAACGACTTGGAGGTCATTGGTTTCCAGTTTAACGACTTAGTGGTCATCTGTTTCCAGTTTAACGACTTAGAGGTCGATTGTTTTCAGTTTAACGTCTTAGAGGTCGACTTTTTCAAGTTTAACGACTTAGAGATCATCTGTTTCCAGTTTAATGACTTAGGGGTCTATTGATGACGAGCTTGGAATTTTAGGGTAGGGGCCGGCATCAGCGTTGCTAACACTGAAGCACATGTGCCAGGACACATAAGTGGGTCTTCCCAATGGAGCATAATTCTGAGGGCGGAGACCAACCGCTGGACTGGTGATTGCAGTGGGATATGGTTATGATGAGAATTATTTGAGCCCGTGGATTGTATACGGTAGTCAAGTTGGGGACTGGCCGTAGGGCTGGAAGAATTTTGGAAAATTGGATTTTGGTCGGCGTCTGCATCGCTGCACTGGAATATGGTACTAGGAAGGACTCATCATTCGCCTTTTTTTTTACCGCGATTGCTCCATCATTTCAGCTTTTCTTATCGCGAAGGTCGCGATTGCCCTATCATTTCGGCTATTTATTCGCGGTTGCCCCATCATTTCAGCTTTATTTTCATTTTCATTTTTACTCGCTGATTTTTATTTCGAGTTGCCCCATCATTTCGGCTTTTCTTTATTTTTCTTTTATTTACACATTTTTTTATTTACACATTTTTTTTTACATTCCCAGTTTAACGACTTAGAGGTCAACTGTTCCCAGTTTAATGACGTGGTGGTCGATTGTTCCCAGTTTAATGACGTGGTGGTCGACTGTGTTCAGAGAAAGGCAGATGTCTGAGAGAATTAGTTTCACGAAGAACTTCGGTCTCCGTTTGTATGAAATTGGTTGTCGCATCTTGACTGTTCACTGACACGCCTTTGGACAGTTCTATCTCTCCTGCCTTTTATTGCTTTTCGACCCAATCTTTGAAGACGAAGCAGTCCTGAATGGTATGACCTATCACTTTGTGATAGGGGCAGTATTTGGGGTCGTCGGTCCTATTCGCTTCCTGCGGTCTTTTTGACTCTGGCAGTTGTACACCATTCTTCAGGGTGTCTTTGAATATTTTACGGATTTTGTCCCTTCTGAAGGAATAGACCTTATCCAGCTTCTCTTTCAGTGGAGATTCTCCCCCCTCTCCGAACATTGGCTCCCGAGGCTGGTTAGCGCTAGGCCCGCTCATCCCTTGCTTATTTCGGTTAGCCGAAATGTTGAAAGATCCAGAATCATCGGAGTTTCCGCCTTTGCGATTATCGTCCTTTCGGTTTCTCCAGGACCTATTGTTATTTTTGGAATCCGAGGAGGACTCCTGCTTCGAGCGCTCCAGCATCTGGACTTTCCTGGTTAGCTCTTGGAATGTTTTGAGACCCGCGGTGCATAAAAACGGGGCCATCCAATTGTTGAGATTTCCGACGAGGAGACTAACAGATTGGTCCTGCCCTATCGGCGGTTCGCATTTGACGGTGAGATTGCGCCATCGGGTTATCAAATCCGTGCTGCTTTCGTTGTTCTTGGGCTTGGTCCTTACGAGCTCGGCAATGGTGATCTTATCGCTGACGCTCATTAAGCTTTGTCGAAACAAAGATTCCATTTGGACGAAAGTAGTAACGGAGCCATCCGGTATGCTCGCATACCAGTCGAAAGCAACATCGGTCAAGCTATTAACGAACTGGCGGAGGAGAAGCGCATCATTGCCCCTAGTATTCCCGCATGAGGCTTTGAAGTGGGCGATGTACTGATTCGCATTTCCCGTCCCATCGAATCTTCCGAATTTGGGGATGACATAGCCGCTAGGAAATTCTACCAGATCATACTGAGCAGGATATGGTCTCCCACTACTGCTGATATCTTTTTGCGCTTCGGCTTCGGCCACCAATGTTTTGACTTTGCTGGCAACCAAATTCATGATTTGATTTTGAGTTAGCGGGCTACTGTAATCGATAGCCAATACATTTCCCGAGATAGGATGCGACTGGTTTTCATGTAGTTCGCCCACTTTTGGATTTGAGGGAATAGGCGTCGGCTGCTTTGGGACACCATTTCCCGGTTCACGAGCAGAGCCCTCCGCTTGATTGGGCGGCTGAGAGGCAAGTCGGGTCGTGAGCTGCATCACGACATTCGTCAAGTCATCAATTTTGGAGTAGAGTTTGGCCATCTCCTTGTCTTTGTTTCTGAGCTGCCTTCGGAGCTCTTGAAGAAGTTGCTGCTCCGCGTTCTTGGGACGGAAGATTGGCTCATCTTCGCTCTCCGAGCCCGACTCCTCATGGGCCGAAGGGTCTTTCCGCCTATCATCCTCATCGAGAGGGTTTTCATCACCTAGCGGAGGCGTCTGTTCTTGGGAAGCGGCAACCACATTCAAGCCAGATTGGATTTGAGATGTGGTAGCCCCGTCCTTGCTCTTGCTGCGCGTGCCAACCATATAGACTGTGTGGACCACATACCCAGCCATTTCCTCATCTTCGGCGGGGTAACCCTGTTCTTCGAACCTCATGAGGTTCAGCCTAGCAGGAGCCCTAGCCTTTTTGTTGGCTCTATATCTGAGCCTTTTCTGCCTTAGCTTCTCAATTTTAAGGGCTCGGCGGGCATCTGTTTCCTGGGAAGCCACTGTGAGTTGATTAGCGGGGAGCTTAGAGAAGACACCCGATCGAGCAGTTGTTAGGGGCACCGCCGGAGCTTGCTCAAGACGCGTTGCAGCTTTGTTGGTGTTGATGGACTTGCCCTCAGCTGGGGCCAAGAAAATTCATTCAGACACCGACTTGCGTTTGAGTTGGGGCACCCTCGCGACCATGACATTCGGCCACTTGCCTTTCGAGACCGGTTTTTCTACCACCGGGGCTTGAGGAGCCGGGATGGCGCCAACTGGCATGAACATGATAGAGCCGAATGGTAGCAGCGGCTCCTCCCATTGTCGCCCGAGACTGGCCGGAAGGACCGTCCTAGAGTCTATCCTCATCGTGTAGGAGACGGGAGCTGAGTTAATCATCGAAGACATCGTTGAAAGGTGATTGCTTGAAAATCAGCATGAAAAAAGCAATATTTTAGTATAAATACAGGTATGTATATTGATTGAGTTCGCATGAATGCTTAACCCGAAATATGGGAGGAGAGATTAGTCCCACCGAACGTGCCAGAATCTGTAGGGTGTTTTTCGTCACCCCATTGAGATGGGAATACGCGCGCGCTTGTCAGGCGCATTACAGATTCCCCCTGCCTAGTGTAGGCTGGGGTTTATTGATTGTGGAGATCCGAATCTCCGGCAGCCGACTAAGCTGCCGTTAATTACCCCTCGCATTTGGAGCGAAGGAACCTCCGATTGACGGGTTAAACTGGTCATGCGAACTCAATATACAGTGCGTTAGTGTGTGTGTATTTTTTTTTCCACTTGTAGAAAGAGATATGTACATATATATATATTTTCTATATATAAAAACAAAAATAAATAAGTAAATAAATATTTGGAGATATTTTTTTTTATTTATTATTATTTTTTAATTTTAAAATATTATGTATAATTTTATTTTATTTATTTAATATTTTTTTAAATAAAAAAAGGGATTAAATAAAGAAAAGAAGAAAAGAAAATAATTATGTTTTTTTCTTTAATTTTTAAATATTATTTATAATTTATTTTTATTTATTTATTTTTATTTTAAATAAGAAAAAGGAGGAAGAAAGAAGAAAAGAAGAAAAGAGAATTTTGTTTTTTTTTAAAAAAGTGGGGTCACATGTTAGCATGTGACCCCTCATATGAGGGGGGTCACATGCTAGCATGTGACATGGAGGGTCACATGTTAGCATGTGACCCTTTATGTGAGGGGGGGTCACATGCTAAAGGGGGGTCACATGCTCAGCATGTGACCCGTCACATGCTCAGCTTGTGAGAAGGCCGTCACATGCTTAGCATGGGACCCGTCCCATGCTTTGCATGCGACCCCCGTCACATGCTTTGCATGCGACCCCCGTCATATGTTAAACATGTGATGGGGCTGCTTTAGCATGTGACGCCCGTCACATGCTTAGCATGAGACCTCCTTTTTTTTTTTAACGTGGAGTTCAACTCCAAAAGAATTTTATATGGCTAAGAAAAATTATAATGTGGAGTTAAACTCCCCAAAAAAAGATTTTACTGTGGAGTTAAACTCCAAAAGAATTTCTGCAGTGGAGTTAAACTCCAAAAGAATTTTATTTGTGGAGTTGAACTCCAAAGGAATTTTATTTGTGGAGTTGATCTCCAAAAGATTTTCTCCTTTCTCCTTTGAGAAGAAACCCAAAATGGGTTCTCTTGAAACTCCAAGATCTAGATCTTGGATGATAAAAAAAGGAGACCCTTTTTCTTCTCTTGATGGAGGTTTGGGAGATGGGTTTATGGTAAAACTTTATTTAGTTTTTTTTTTAAAAAGAGAGCTAAGCTCTTGATTTATTTGGAAAATAAAAAGGAAGAGGAAGAACTTGAAGAAGAGAGAGTGGAGGCACAAACCCTAGTTTTTTTTGGGAGAATGAAAAGTGTTCCTTTATTCATCATCATGTTGCCTTTTATAGGCTTACATATTTACACATAGCCCCTTGGGCTTTTCAAAAATGACATTTTCGCCATCCCATGGCTCATGTGCCATTTCATTTTTTGCACATAAGCCATGGGCTTACAAAATATTGGCTTTATGCCCATTTTGTTTACATTCATGCATAAACAATTACATAAAAATTACTTATTACATGATTTTGTTGTTAGCATGGGGAGGCTGGCCGCGGGCTCGACTTGGGCATGGGCCCGCTTGACCAGGGCTTGGGCCCAACTAGCTTTGGGGTTGACCTTGACTTTGACTCGGTCAACAGGGGTGTAAATTTTTACCCCAACACGCGTCCTAGCCTTTCTTCCATGGTTAGGCGTGGACGTGCATTGTTTTGGCGAGCCACCGGTTTTAGGTCGCTCGGTTGTTGTTGAGTGTTAGAAACGAAGGCCAATTTCCCTTTACCCTTGGCGTTTCGAAGGTCCTTATTTCAGGAGGAAAGCCCGTGGCCCATCTGGTGCATTTGGACCAGTTTATCGATCAATTCCTGGAAGGTCGTCGGCTTGAAGAACGTCATGAACTGGGACACAGTCGTTTGCGGATCTAGGGTCCCGATAAACTTGCCAACGGCAGGTGATTCTTTGATGCGTCGTTCGCATTTTGACCATAGGTTCCGCCACCGGATCGCATATTGGACCCAGGTTTCTCCTGGCTTTACCCTTGCATTGATTAGTTCCATGATCGGGGTGCGCTCGCTTGCGCTGGCGAACCACTGTGTGAACAGCAGTTCCATTTTTGTGAATGTTCTCACGGAGTCATTTAGGGGCTCCGAGTGCCATTCAAAGGCCGTCTCCGACAGGCTACCGATGAACTGGCGAAGCAGCAGTTTTTCGTCGCCTCCAGTGTTGCCGCACAGAGCTCTGAACTGCGCGACGTGCCGATGGGGGTTGCATGTTCCTATGTACACATGGAATTTGGGGATCATATATCTCGGCGGGTACATGATTTAGTTATACCAGCCTGGATACAGTCGCCCAGTTCTAACAGTTTGGCCGGCCGCTTCATTCGCTTGATGACCTCGTATTTGTTGAGCGATGTAATCAACAAGAGCAGCTTTGGAGATTGTTTCCACCCTGGCCACTGATAGAGCCGGAAGAGGGTTTTATGTTTCCCCTTTGTCATCCTTAATGATTATCAGCGGATCTTCAGATGGGGGTTCTGGTGGGATCATCTTTCCAACCATGTCCAGGAACAACAGAGCCATCTGCTTTATGTTAGCAGCCTGCTCAGTAGCTTCCTTGTCCTTTCTTTCAAGCACCCTTCGCAGGAACTCTGTATCGGTCTCCTGCTCTTAGCACAATTCAGCTGTTAGATCCGGAATTTCTTTCTGCCCGGTGAGTGCTGTCATTTTGGTCAGCATCTCTTGGAGCTTTTGTTGTTGCTCTTGAGCTTTTTTCACCGATCGAGTTTGCGGCAGGTGACCTACGAAAGCATGGCTTTCCTCTTTCCCGGAAGTCATGTGGACCGTATACACGATCATGCTCCCAGACTTGGGGCGTTAGGGTCCAGCACCTTTGGTATTTGCCACAGGCGGTGGGATTTTCTCCAGACTCGTCCTTTTGTGGGAGGTCGAAGTTGAAAGAGCCGTTGTAACAGGCACCTTTGTATAAGAAGCCCCTCGCTTTATGAAAGAAGCCCCTCGCTGTATGACAAAGGAGTGGTCTTCCTGTTGCCGACCCTTCGATTTCTTCGGTCGACGAGAGTAATCTTTATTAATCATAGAGTCCTGGACTTTCCTCCAGACCCTGTGAATTTGCGAGGAGAGCCACTGATAGGGCTACTCCATCTTTGCCTGCACTGTGGTTTCCGCAGATAGGGGCGATTTCTTTAGCATCGCCGTTGGAGAGTTCTTTCGCACCCTCCTTAGCAGATCAAAGTTGTTCCCGGTTGGAATAGCAGTATCAACTTCTACCATTGGAGCTGGTGGAGTAAGTCCAGAGGGGGAGTTGCCCCCAGCTTTTCTCAACCGGCGCCATTGGCGACGTCGAGCGTGTCTTGTAGAAGGGACCGCCTCAGTTTTGGAACCGGCTTCTTCATATCCCTGGCTTTGGTGAAGGACTGTTGCTGGTGTCAACCTATTGAAGATTGACGTCCTTGGTAGGGTCTGCGGAGGAACGGCCAATCTTCCAAAGACTGATCTTCTGGTAGGGGAAGCACTTTTGACGACTTCACCTGCAGGAGGAGTTGGGAGGGATATCCATTTTGGGGAAGTCCTTTCAGGTATGACGAGCCTTTTTGCAAGCCCGTTTTGGTTCATGCTCAGCCTGTTGAAGACTGAGACGTCTGAGCTTCGGCTCAGCCTGTTGAAGAATGAGGCATCGGATTTGGACGCCCCGTTGAGAGGGGCCGTTGTGGTTGCAAGTCGATCGAAGACCGACTTCTTAGGAGCTTCATCTTGCGGTGCTAGGGCGCTGAAACTCGTTGGTTGGAGCATGGTCCCGAAGAATAATCCGGTAGTGGCTTGAGTTATATGGCCCACCGGCATTGAAAAGATGGAGGCCGCATTGGGCCCATAAGTCACTCCTCCAGTTCGGGCGGAGCGGGAGTTGCAGTTGTAGTTTGTGCAGATGGAAGCCATCTGTTTTTCTTTTCTGTACAGGAGAAAGACACCAAATCTTAGTACCTCGAATCCAAGGGGCAACCATAGTGAACCGCGATTTTGTTCGTGAAAGACGACACATGAGGTGTGGAGTGGAAAGAGGAAAGGGTCTGTCACGACCCGAAAGTACGGAACGTGACCGACACTTAGAATACAAAGCGTCTAGAGGCGCAACGTAACCTAAGTAAGCCGAAGCCCAGAAATCTAAACCATAAAAGAAGAAGTAAAGTAAAACATGAAGAAAACAAGTTTAAAAGCATCATCCAATTTTCTCAAAAATTTCGGCAGAGTCTCCTTTGTAAAAACTGGCCCCAAACGGGTACAAACAAGTATAATACATACGAACAATAAAAAGCATCCCGAAACGGGAGCTAGCTCTACGCCAAAAGGCGGAAACAACCACACCAATTCATAAACGTATGTAACGTCAAAGGGCGAGGCTCAAAACTTAAAAGAAAACAAATCCACCAGATATCATAATAATACAAGCACGACTCTAAGGTCGAAAAAAATAACTGGTCCAGTAAACTTATCAAGTAATACAAGTTTGGTTGATAGAGCTTTCTAGATACAAAAGAAATAATAAAAGTACAATGGCGATCCAGATACAAGTGAACCAACCTACCGTGCAAATCACCCTGAATGAAAAGATGTGCCAACAAGCTGCCAGGAAAACCTGTATATCGAACCTGTAATAAAATTTGGCACAACGGGGGTGAGTTGCCAACTCGTGAGTAGAAGATATCTGCGAAAAGAAATCGAATGCACGATGCTATCCTAGGTCATAATAATATACTAATATACTACTAGTCATCAAGTAAAGACAGGATAATAAGCTACGTGTAAGTGCAAATGCTCCGTGCTCGTGTCAGTGCCTCATATAGTACTATGTCATGAGAATGAGTATGCATGCACCATGAATGTAAAATAACCAATCCTGAAATCTAGATATATCTGTATAAGAAATCTTTAGCTTTTATCATGGTAAAACGTGTATAGAAATCTGAAATATCAACGATGAAATCCATGGAAATCCGTGTCAAGCATCGACACAAAACATGTAAATCTAAAGTCTCAATACCTCATAATCTCAATGTCTCATAGTCTCAATATCTCGGGCTCCGTCAGTCCGGATCGGCCCATATCATCAAATCTCACGACAACGGTCGGTATCCTCCGGATATCCGCCGCGCCAGACATCACCGGTAGGTAGTCCTCCCCTGCCAGGCTCATCGTCTACAACTCGATCTTTTTGCCCCGGGGTACCATACCGGGCCCACCATGTACCCGAGACGGTTCATCCACTCCTCGAATCGGGTCTCGAAATCCAACAGAAAACATGAAATCTCATGGTGAACGACACATACATCATGAGAAAACCGCATCTTATGTTTTAAAAAATAGAGGATGAGAGAGAGAGAGAAGTTTTTATATATTCTTGCGGTTTTCCCCAAAAATCCAGAAATCTCATAGAAATCCAAAATCCCAAAATCATGAGTAAGTATATGATAAGTGTAGGCATATGCCCCATAATACTGCATGATAACATGAAAATGCGAATGCATGAAACGTCTAAGTAATAAATACCATATCTAAACTAACACCAGAGAGTAAGCACAATGTTATATCGATCTAGCTGTTAGCTGATTGTATCAATAAATGATAATATAATTTAATGTGTACGTGACATAGCAATTACCGATGATGATGTGTGTGAGCCGGCAAATAAGTGTGCGTGGAATATGCGCATCATCGGTAATGGTGCCGGTGTCCTAATAGGCAAAGTTTTATTCTGATTATAGAAACATATGAATGAACATGCACCATTATGATTACGGTTTGAATGTAAAGACGGATGTCTAATAACCACTCATCTGTGATATACAAGTATAACTACAACTATATGACTCGAGCCTAAACTAGTGTCCATCTAACCTCCTAAGGAACTAAACCTAAGAAACTAGTTAATAAGAAATAAGTGTCCACCTAAGGTCTGAATCCATATCTCTAATAGTCGGCGATCTAGCCTCAAAAGCGTCACGAACGTAGTACGGCTTCCTCGAATCAAGAGTACGGATCAATCATCATATCTATACCTCGTACGGTAAAATCCATCGTACGGAATCCCAATATTAGGGTACGGGTCAAGTACCACCTACGTGTCTCATCATTCGTATAATATCATCATCAACACATGTCAAGATCAAGGTGCTATACTGTAATCGCATACATCAATCATATATCATTGTCAGCATAAATATACATCGTTAATTTATCCTCAGAAATATCATGTCATATGTATCATATTGTGATTAAGTCACACTTAGATCATATCGTAATCAAGTCACACCTATATGATATCGTAATCAAGTCACACATATAAGATATCAAAATCAAGTCACACCTATATGATGTCGTAATCAAGTCACACCTATATGATATCATATCAGAATTTCAGGCACAGGTTACGGTCCGGGTTCTATTTTAGAGTCCCATATACTTCAATATCATCACCACCCTTTATTATTGTTCATGTATACAAATCCATTATCTCATTTTCTAATGATCAGCTAACATCATAACACGACTGTATAGCCATGAATCACGGCATCAGCCCAGTTAAATTGTTTCATCCCCGTGTATCATATCACATCCTTGTATCACATATACGTATTGTGTATATATATGTACTTACACCTAGTCCTATATATATATACACATACACGTATACACCACGTCGAGTCTTAGTATGTGCGTGTGTGTGTATCTACCTGAAACCTACGAATCTCTCCCAAGGCATTCATCCTGTGGTATGGTCTTTCTAAATCAGTCTAGTCCAACCTAAGGTTGTTACTAGGGTCCTACTCATCAAGAATCTAAGGTCACGTCTGGCTTCCTAATGACAATAAGTGCTATCCCTATTCTACGTTTGCGGGGGTGCTAAACGCCATCCACCCGATTTCCCCCGTAGATATACATCTACTCACCTGGTTCTTATCTGCCGAAAATGATGTCGCCATCCTCCTCTTCATCGTCCGCAGTCCATGTGAGGGTTACCTATACGCAAACATATATAGTATCGTAAACTGAATTACGGACAAAAGTCAAAACGACACACGGAACGCGCATAGGTTAAAACCTATGTCCCGTTCACGCAAAAGAACCAAATATCGCTCGATATCGGCGTACAATCGCCGATTGATCGAGATAAAAACCAATAAACAACCCGTAGTTTCAAAACCAATTACTTATAATATAAAACTTGGTTCAAATCATCGGAACCCTAAAATCGATCAAATCATCCAATTCCGAAAACCTTGAAAATGTCAATTCACCGTTTCACTTCAAAACTTGACGTTAAATAAAACTAATGGTCATAATATTCATTAAATAACATAACTAAATTATAGAAACCATTACCATATTTTTTACACCTTAAGTTATATTAGTTTGAAAATTCTAGTTTGCAAACTTGCCCGATTTCGATACTTTTAAGCAAAATTTCACAATGTCACAACTAAACATGATTTTACATTAATTAACTTATTAAACTAAAATTCATGATGATAATAATATAATAAAATCATAATTTAGATTTTAAACCTCATTTATTTAAGAATTTCCAAAATCTTGTTAGCAAAAATAGCATTTCTATTAGTATTTTTCAATTATCAAAAGAAACTACGAACCAATTTAAGTTTTCCATTCCATTAACAAGTTAATATCCTCATTAAAACCACAATCTTGTGTTACAAACATTAATTGAAATTTTATCTCACCAATATATACAATATATAGAAATCTAGTTTGCAAAATGAATTAATTTAAACAATTTTGGATAAACAATTTACAATATATCATCCCTACAAGATTTTCCACTTTTAAAAAATGTTAAGCTAATAATTATAACCCTAATTAATTAATAAAAACCATACCTTAATTTTTATAAACCTTAACTTGAATTTCAAAACTTGTAGATAGAAATTATTTATTAAATCTAATTATGCTTAAATGAAAGATCTAATAACAGTAAATCAAAAGAAGAAGATTTATATCTCCACAACATGAAATACAAACATGAAAATAAGCCTCCAAAATGAATGCTTTCCATCTCCAAAATCCATGTAAAGATGAGCAAAGAATAGAGGGTAGGAATTAATTAGGATTTTGTGGATTTTTTATTGAATTTTTGAAGGATTTTGTAGCAAAAACTAAGTGGGGAAAAGGGGGGCTGCCAAGGGGAGGAGGCCGGCAATGTGAGGAGGAGGGAGAAGAGAGTGAGAAAATTGAAGAAAAGTGTAGAAACTTCACCCTAAAATATCACCTCTTTATGTCTTTTCATCATTTCATTTAATTTCTTTCATTTCTTTACTAAAACAACTAAAGAAAATTCTAGAACCATAGAAAAATTTGTAAATAAATTTTGCATGATACACACTAGATTCTAATATGCAATGGTTCATTTTTGCAATTTAAACCCATTCAAATTTGTAATTTACACTAATTTAGTGTATAAATAAAACTTATGTTAATATTTAAAATAATTAATTTAGGAAAAATATTTAATTAAACTAAAAATTTATAAGTGGCTAAATAAACACCATTTACTAGTAATAACATAATTAAAATAGGTATTTTTGAATTTATAGTGAAAAATAATTATGGTTTAGTTTTACGAAAAATACGTTTTACTTTACCGAAAATCATAAAATTCTCTTAAACGATTTTATTTATTTATTTTATAAAATGTTACAATCTTCCCCTCTTTAAGAAATTCGGTCCCCGAATTTAAATTAAAACTCCCCCCAATTACTAAAACATTCAGCAAAACACTTAAATCGTCGGGGCTCCGAAATCATCAATATATAAAACACGTTTTTAGCACAATACAAGCGCATGAAAAACAAGTTCATAACTCAAAATCAAAACTCCGTCAAACATAACACAATCATCGGAGTTATGGTGAAAATAAAATATCCAAAATCAATATGAAAAACTAACATATTATACATCAATCTATAACTTATATATAGTGCGCATCATAGTAAAACCGTCCAAATATCTGGATAAAGAAGCATGCAAGAACCCCTTTTGAAAATCGCCGTGTGATGCACGTGTCACGGCATAAGTAGCGGAAGTTTATTTTAAAAAATAGCTATATATATATATATATATATCTTTTATTTAACATACACGTCCCGCCTGGTTACTAAATCAAATAGTAATGATTATAAAAACATACTGCTCAAACTGAAATTAATCCCAATCACATCATAAAAATATCATGTGCGTCCGGTGCGTACTGAAATCGAAACCAAATTCAGATACCATGAATACACATAAAAACAAAACTAAGTGCAACAGGTGTGCACCAAAAACATCTGTCAAGTTCAACGGGCGTGCACGACTCAATATCAAAGGCATCTAATCTGTACAAAACCCCGATTTAGTGCATCTGGTGTGCACAAAATCGCATCAAGTGCGCCAAGTGTGCGCAAGAATCTCAATCAGGTGCACATGGTGCACGAAATCATACACCGAATATCAAAATCGAAATCACAGTACGAAAGTGCATGAAAACTAGGTCGAAGCATATGTCAAAATCATGTGTAACCATATGCACGAAATCAAATCAAAATCTCAAAATGTATTAAAACCAAATCAAGTGCACCGGGTATGTACTAAACAACATCAATACAACTGATATATAAAACACAGATAGAATTTAATGAAGGTACACATAAGAAATACCAATCGTAGAACAAAGTCCTCAAAATACCAAAATCCAATCGACGAAAATATGAAATTCAAATCACCAAATCACAATCGTAAACACTATCGTCAATGGGCGCCTCTTTCCCTTTTCCTATGGTGTCGACTGCTTTGAACTCGTCTCTTCATAGGTGTGCTGACTGCGCTACCAACGATAATACTCATATCTAGTGTCTCCCACGTAGTCGATCCCTTCACCTGATATCCGGACTACATTAAACTTTTCGATCGATCCATCAAAATCCCATAATTCGCCGAGAGCTCAACACTCAAGTACAGTTTAAAAATATCCGGTACATATCCCAGCATCGATGGTCCCGCCGTAGAAGGGCAAATCCAAGCCTCACTAATGGCACCGCGGAATTGCCGTAAACCCTAAGGTTTAAGGGCGTTCTCGTGGTCATTATGTCGATTTAGGGTTTCATTCTTCTAGAGGGTCCATAAAAATACCTGCATGTTCTTCCGAATTCTTTAAACTTGGGAAAATGGGTTTCTGACAATCGTTCGAATCCTTTAACTTCGTCTGGACGGCATGTGAATACCCTTCGTCCGCACGCTAAACAATGCTTCACTCCTCAAGAATAACCAATACCCTAATGGTTATCGCATTCGAGCCGCAGCTCCCTCTGCCCGTGCGCCTGTGGTAACAGAAACCACCCTCAAATATCGACGAATATAGATCAAAGGAACGAATGAAATGCGGTGCAAACAAATGTACATCCTAAAGCTACTTAAGAAGAGTAGCGTATCGTAAGTATGCCGCGGATCATACCCACGGTACGTCACTCTACCTAAGTTGCCTACTCCATCAACCAAGGGTCACCCTAGACATATACAAAGGTTAAACCTAGCGCTCTGATACCAACTTTGTCACGACCCGAAAGTACGGAACGTGACCGGAACTTGGATTACGAAGCGTCTAGAGGTGCAACGTAACCTAAGTAAGCCGAAGTCCAGAAATCTAAACCATAAAAGAAGAAGAAGTAAAGGAAAACATGAAGAAAACAAGTTTAAAAGCATCATCCAATTTTCTCAAAAATTTCGGCAGAGTCTCCTTTGTAAAAACTGGCCCCAAACGGGTACAAACAAATATAATACATACAAACAATAAAAAGCATCACCAAACAGGAGCTAGCTCTACGCCAAAAGGCGGAAACAACCACACCAATGCACAAAAGTATACAACGTCAAAGGGCGAGGCTCAAAACTTAAAAGAAAACAAATCCACCAGATATCATAATAATACAAGCGCGACTCTAAGGTCGAAATAAATCCCCACAACAATTTTGGACAGCCCCCTTATTCATTTGGCCGGCCATGGCTTGAGGAATGAGAGAGTAGAGTGTAAGTCCATGCTATCTCTCCCGGTACTTTCGGGCATGCAGAATTTGGTGAAAAACGATTTTCTTAGAGGTGGTAACATGGACTCAAAAACCGGATCTTTGTTAAACATCTAACTAACAACCTAACTACGAGTTGCTAACTACTCGGTTAGGGGGTTATACCTTTCTTTTTCTCGAACTCCTTCGTCTTCAAGCTTCGATGGTCGTCCGAATCGGCTTCTCCCCGTCGTCTCCTTGCGCCGAAGATAGATCCACCTGAAAGCTTCAACCTTTGGCTCCTTCTTCGAACTTTGAAGAAACTAGTTCACTCGGTTTGCTAAACCTTGTGAACTAGAGTGAGTAGAGAAGAGTTTGTATAGGATTTTATCTATGGTTCTTGGCTCTCAACTCATGAGACAAGTGAACCATAGAATCAAGAGAGGGAGAGCAAGAGGAGGAAGATGAGAGCTCAAGAACAAGAGAGAGAATGAGCATGAAAGAATGAGAGAAGACTTTTCTCTCTTGGCTCTCATAAGCCAAAACCATCATCACAAAAATAATAATCAAGTATTATGTGAAATGGTTCAAGTCAAAATGGCTAAATCATTTCATGCACTCATTTCTCACAAAAGAAACAAGCAAGTAAAAAGTCTTTGCCATGAAATGATAGCCATAGTCATCATGATGGTCAACTAGTCCAACCTAGTCAACCGGTCAACAAAGTCAACAAGTCAACAAAGTCAACCCCTCAACAACCATGTCACCACAATACTTAATTAATATTATTGTTAATCATATATCATATTCTCATTAGGGTTGACCAAAAAGTCAATAGTCAACAGTCAACGGTCAACAACTTTAATGAGAATCGTCTGCCTCTGTCTCTCCGTCAACTGTGCATACACACCCGCATCCGCGTTCCGAGGAACACGAATACATACTGGATAAATCCAATCCCAAAACGTACACTAGGATCTGGCTTAAACCAAAGCCCGCTAGAGATAACTGTCCAGACACTGTAGGTGCATAAGTGCACGGATGTGACCGAACCCTGTCGCAAAACCATGCGACCTGCCGCAAAACCATGCGACCTCTACTCTTTTGCCTAAAGGCGAATAGCTTTCTGTATGGGACTCTAAAGACTCGACACTACGCTGGCAGTGGGTTTAACCACAGACCGCAAGCGGCACTGGCTGTGCGTAACGGTCCCCAGGTAGATGCCGACAAGAAGACTGACGAGGCGAAACCCATCTGAACTCCTACTGAGCCTGAATGTGACATTCTCCGTACAGTCCGGTCTGTTCGTCTGATACATCGCATGGCGGGCCTAGGGGGCGGTAAACGTCAGTCCCCCAATAGCGGTACAAGTCGTGTCGGAGTGAAGCCCAAAACACCCTGAGATAACGCTGGAAGCCTACCAGTATATCTCGTTTGCCCTGGCCAGGGACTACTCGTGTAATGGCTCTCCTAGACACAGCGCGATGTCAACCCCCAATACCGGGAGAGATGAATCCTGTCTAACCGTCACTGCCTCCAAGTTCTTCGGGACTACACCCAACTACCACCTGTTTGCACGACTCCTTTGAGCCGTGGTAGGGTAGTAATCAAAGTACAGTGGGAACACACTCGAGGCGAAGTGACAGTGTCAAGTCAGCGGACTAAGCTGTACTCATGTCACCTGGGAACTGATAACTGACGATAGGCATAATACCAACTAGTCAGTTCCCGACGAGTCCTGTCCAGTGTACTCGTAACCCAATGAGCACCCGCATACTCTCTCAAGTACGACGTACCGACGGCTGTGGGACAGACCGTCTCAAACACTGGGATGAGAAGCGTATGCGCTAGTCTACTCCGGAGTATCGATGCCCTGTCTCGATAGTCCTGCGACCAGGGACCTGCATAAGGATGTGCTTATAGATTACCCAGCCCCACTAGTGTGACTGCCATCACAACGCTGGTAATCAAGCAAAGATCCTAAGGGCTCCACTAATGTGTATAGGCGATATACTAAAATAAACACATGTACACATTGAAGTAGAAACAAACCAAGTAGCATACTACTATTTTGTGCAAGATTGCATATACAAGGTGAATATCCCAAGCTTCCATTAAGTAATATACAAACTAGTATGATACAGTAATGGCCTCTAGGGCATATACACTAACAATCTCCCACTTGCACTAAGGCCATGTACTGGCGTATCGAAGACCTATCATCTCGATCAGCCGCTCGAACTGAGTCTGAGGCAAGGCCTTGGTGAATGGATCTGCAGTGTTATCTTCTGAAGCGACTCTCCGAACCTCGATCTCCTGGCGATCCACGATCTCCCTGATCAGGTGATACCGCCTCAAGATGTGTCTGGATCTCTGATGTGACCTAGGTTCCTTCGCTAAAGCTATAGCCCCGTTGTTGTCGCAATACAGAGGTATTGGATCAACAATGGACGAAACCACCTGAAGCTCTTTCAAGAACTTCCTCATCCAGACAGCTTCTTTTGCGGCATCAGATACAGCGATGTATTCCGCTTCCATCATCGAGTCTACAACAGTTTCCTGTTTGGAACTCTTCCAACACACCGCCCCTCCATTGAGGGTAAAGACAAAACCCGACATGGACTTGGAATCATCCTTGTTACTCTGGAAGCTGGAGTCAGCAAAGGCCTCGATCTGGAGGTCTTTTCTGCCATACACCAAGAACATCTCCTTAGTCCTTCTCAGGTACTTGAGAATGTTCTTTACTGCTATCCAGTGTTTCTCCCCAGGGTTTGACTGATACCGGCTTACCATACTCAGTGCATAAGCTACATCCGGTCTGGTACACAACATCGCATACATTATAGAGCCTACCGCAGAAGCGTAGGGTATAATAGACATGCGATCCCTCTCCAAATCAGTCTTGGGAGACATCTCTTTAGAGAGGGTGATCCCGTGACAAGCCGGTAGGTTACCGCGCTTGGAATTTTCCATACTGAATCTCTTCAGTATGGTGTCGATGTACCTGGACTGTGAAAGTCCTAATATCCTCTTGGATCTATCACGATGGATCCGGATCCCCAGGATGTATGAGGCATCACCCAGGTCTTTCATGGAGAACCTGTGTGACAAGAACCTCTTGACAGATTATAGCATAGGAATGTCATTTCCTATTAAGAGAATGTCATCCACGTATAAAACGAGGAATACTACAGTTCTCGCTACAAATCTACTATAGATGCAAGGGTCATCTGGATTTTTGATAAAGCCAAATTCCTTGACCGTCTCATCAAAACAGATGTTCCAACTCCGCGATGCCTGCTTTAGTCCATAGATGGACTTAAGCAACTTGCACACCTTTCCGCTGCTCCCACTCTGAATGAAACCCTCTGGTTGGTCCATATAGACACACTCCTTTAAATTTCCATTTAGAAAAGCGGTCTTTACGTCCATCTGCCAGATCTCATAATCGTGGAAGGCAGCAATGGCAAGAAGGATCCGAATGGATTTCAGCATAGCCACTGGAGAAAAGGTTTCGTCATAGTCCAAGCCAGGTGTTTGACGGAAACCCTTTGCAACAAGTCTAGCTTTATAGGTCTCAACCTGTCCATCTACACCAATCTTCCTTTTGAAGATCCACTTGCATCCTACGGGTTTTACCCCGTCTGGAGCAATGTCCAACGTCCATACTTTGTTGGTGTACATGGACTCCATTTCGGTCTGCATTGCATCCAGCCATTTTACTGAGTCAACGCTCTGAACGGCCTGCTGGAAGCTAGTAGGCTCATCATAATCTATGATGCAATCCTCTCTATACCCGTCTATGAGAAAACCGTAGTATCTCTCGGGCGGATGAGACTGCCTACTACTCCTGCGGAGCGGCGTACGAATGTCCTGTTCTTTTGAACCCTCTGGTTCCACTAAGCTTTAGTAATAGCTCGTGGTTCTGGAATTTCTTCCAGTTCTACTGCGCTCCCACTAATTTCCTTTTCTAAGAACTGGTGTTCTAGAAAGTGGGCATTACGAGAAACAAGGACTTTTTGTTCCTCTGCGTGGTAGAAAAGATACCCCCTGGTGTTCTTTGGGTATCCCACAAACTTGCACAGTACTGAGCGTGCCTCGAGTTTGTCCGCATGCTGCTTTTTAACAAAAGCTGGACATCCCCAGATCTTCAGATATTGAAGATAGGGTTTCTTCCCACTCCATAACTCATAAGGTGTGGTAGGCACAGTCTTAGTGGGAACTCGGTTCAAAAGGTATGCAGCTGATTCTAGCGCATACCCCCAGAATGATCGCGGTAACTCAGCGTTACTCATCATGGACCGTACCATATCCAATAGGGTTCGGTTCCGTCTCTCCGATACACCGTTATGTTGCGGAGTGTATGGAGGAGTAAGCTGAGAGAGAATTCCGTTCTCTTTTAAATAGTCCAGGAACTCGGCACTCAAGTATTCACCACCTCGATCCGATCTTAGGATCTTGATACTTTTGCCTGTTTGTTTTTCTACTTCATTCTTATATTCCTGGAATTTTCCAAAGGCTTCGGACTTATGTTTCATTAAGAAGACATAACCGTACCTTGAAAAGTGATCCGTAAAAGTAATGAAGTAAGAATAACCGCTTCGCGCATGTGTAGACATTGGACCGCACACGTCGCTGTGTACGAGTCCCAAGAGCTCGCTCTCTCTTACTCCGTGTCCAGTGAACGGAGTCTTTGTCATCTTTCCTTTGAGACAGGATTGACAAGTGGCATACGATTGATATTCGAACGCATTCAAAGATCCTTCTGTATGTAACTTCGTCAACCTTCTCTCATTGATGTGACCCAGTCTACAATGCCACAAGAAAGTCTGATTTACTTCCGGAGACTTTCTTTTGTGTGTATTCTGGACATTGAAAATCTGTGGTTGGTTTAATACGTATATACCATTGCTCAATGTACCTGACCCAATCAGAACTTGATTAAGGTGAATGTTTACAACATTGCTTACAAACGCAAATTCATAACCTTCTTTAGAAACTAAAGATACAGAAATGATATTACAAGTTGCGTTAGGTACAAAAAAGCAATTACGCAAAACCAAAACATGTCCATCTGACATTCCCAGGTGATAGTCCCCCACGGCTTTAGCATCTATGCTAGCTCCGTTCGCAACTCTGAGGGTCATGTCACCTGCTTTCAAAACACAACGGTTTCTCAACGCCTGCAAAGAATTACAGATATGAGATCCTGATCCGGTATCCAATACCCAGGAAGTAGAGTTTATTGAAAGACAGTTTTCAATAACATACACACCTGAAGCTGAAGCTGCGACCTGCTTCAATTCCTGTGTTCTGGCCTTCCAGGCCCTGCAATCATTCTTCCAGTGTCCTTTCTTATGACAATAGAAGCATTCTTCCTTATCCACAAGCTTCCCCGCTTTCTTTGTTGCTTTAGCTTTTCCCTTCGTATCCACTTTACTAACACCGCCTCTTGGTTTGGCGGGGGCTTTCTTCTTCTTTCCCTTGGCTTTCGCCTTGGACCTAGAAGAAGATGATCCTCCTACAAACAAAGTGGATGTTTCCCTACCTTTCTGTAGGGTACCCTCTGCGCTCCTCAGCATGTTGAGGAGCTCTGAAAGTTCAACTTCTTTTTCTTGTAAGTTGAAGTTCAGTATAAACTGGGCGTAAGTGGAAGGAAGGGACTGGAGAACTAAGTCCGTATAGAGCTCACTCTCCAATGTGGTCCCTAGGTCCGCGAGCTCCTCAATGTAGCCGATCATCTTAAGCACGTGTTCTGCTACTGATGATCCGACGGCCATCCTTGCCGAAAATAACTTTTTCGACGCTTCGTATCTTGCGATACGAGTTTGCTCTCCATACAGTTCTTTTGTATGAAGAAATATGGATTCCAAGTCCATATTCTCGTGCCTCCTCTGATGTTCATTGTCCATAGAGGCAAGTACGAGGCACTTGGCCTTCGTGCTATCAATCTCCCAAGTCTTACGGATTTCCTTATCCGCGACGCTGGAAGTGGGACCAGGGACAGGGGGAGCTTAGGTGGTAAGAAGATACCCCAGCTTGTCGTAAGTGATTGCCATCTTGACATTCCTGAGCCAATCTTTGTAGTTTGGCCCTGTCAGTATGTTTTTATCTAGAAGTAACTTAAGTCCAGTCATGTCGATTGGTCGCTGCAATTAGGAGAGAGAAGAAACACTCAGCTTGATGCTCTTGCAAGTTTAGAATGGTTTTTAGTTTGTCTAAACAGGATGGCTCCCACTGTTTCTCGAATCCCTCCTCAAACCAAAAAAGAAGAATTAGTCAGGATCAATCTCACCGTACAATACTTGCTTAACCGTTCAGCCAGGCCAGTGTCGGTACTTCGAGGGAGGTTTTCCAACGCTTTCGCGAAGTTCCTTAATTAAATAACCTCTTTTCCCTAAAGGCATAGCCCCGCTAACACTTTTCTAGACACCTACTTGGTTTATAGCATTGATCGTTAAGTGAGAAATTTCCCGAGGAGTAGCATATACTCACAGTAGGATCAGGATCCAAATATCATCGCGTGACGAAACTGAAGGAATCCTACCAGAATCATCACACTCCAAATGGTATGCAACACTAGCAAGTTTCAGTTCTTTTGAAACTCCCGATGTGGATTTTTGCCCCATGCTCTTATGACCTTGGCGTGGGGTCAAAATGTCATAAGTCACATGTCAAGTTCTCCCCATCATTATCCAGGTTAATTTGAATCCACCAGTACCTACCCTTGACGTAGGCCAAAATGGTTGTACGGCTATCCCAAACCAACGCATTCTATCTATGCAACAGATAAATATCCGGCAGCTACCAATCACTATGCCTTGGCGTGAGGTCAAAATACATAGCTTGAATACTACCGAATATTTAACTGAAATGATGGAGGGCTACGAATGGTTTTGGCAAAACCGTGAACGTAGTGAACTTGATATAATCGATGGAACGAGATAGCTTTTAAAAGGAGTGGCTCAAGCTCCGCATTTAAAAGTTAGTTTTGAAAAGAACCGAGTGGTTTTCCGAAAGTGTTCCAACGATTTTAACATGGTTTATTTTCTTGCATTAGTTCTTTTAATGACTGATATTCTTGCATTAGTTCTTTTAATGCGTCCCATCATTTAATCCTACCATTGCAGAAAACAACCAAAATATGACGTACGCTTATGCCATTCGCATTCGCCACGGGGCCCCGTCATTACCCGTTAGGTTACTTAACTAACGACAGAGCGGGGGCTGGGCTAGCGCGGCTGTAAAACATAAGCAACGCCTAAATAATATCATATATAGATATATTGTAATAATATCCATTTCAGATCACAGATGAACACATTGGATATACTAGGAATCCGCAATTCGTACGAGCCTGTAACGAAAAGCAGATTACACGGTCGCGGTGAATAGCCAATATCCCACCCAAGACCCCTACGGGTGCGGCAAACTACCCGCCAAGTACCCGAAGCGAAGCAACCTCCCTCATCCCCGTGAGTAGGCCACTCGGCACTTCGGCATACCCGGTAGTTTGTGCACCCCCTCCATGGGTCTATCCTAGGAGCAAAAACAGTAAAAAGAAATTATACAATGACGGCTACAACCCCGACCCGGTTGTGCGGCCATACAAATAATTATTACATCAATTTACAAATTTATATGAATTGAAAGAAAAGAAAACTCTCGTCTCACAACCCCCGGCTATTCACCCGCGACAATCCAACATATTCATATACATATTCCAATAACATTACAGATCACAGATTTGTATAACCCCCACTAATCGACATATAGCGATTAGCAGACGTTCAATACAAATATCACATCACAGAAAAACCCGTCAGCTTAAGTCTTTTAGAAGTTCGATCAAACATACGGATTTTCAGGACCCCAAAAATAAAATTTTCGTTCTGGAAAATCTGGGCAGAAAATATATATTCCAAAAATCCCAAAACAATCCCAGAAAAACACTGCACCAAACTTGGACCTCGGCCGAGTCAACTCGGCCGCGGATCCGTGGCGGGAGCGTGCTCCAGCTGCGTTTCCGCGGCGCTTTGACTCGATCGTTGGACCAAATTTAGTGGGTGATCACACAAAAGCCTGAGCCGATTTTTAAGATAAAATTTATCAATTTTTGAACAGAAAAAAAATCGGCAGAAACTTATCATATCGGGTTCGTTTTGCGACTTTTTCTTTGATCGATCTTCTAGCTACTTTGCTAACATGTTAGATAGAGTTTAACTAGTCTCTGATACCACTGTAAGTCCATGCTCTCTCTCCCGGTACTTTCGGGCATGCGGAATTTGGTGAAAAACGATTTTCTTAGAGGTGGTAACATGGACTCAAAAACCGGATCTTTGTTAAACATCTAACTAACAACCTAACTACGAGTTGCTAACTACTCGGTTAGGGGGTTATACCTTTCTTTTTCTCGAACTCCTTCGTCTTCAAGCTTCGATGGTCGTCCGAATCGGCTTCTCCCCGTCGTCTCCTTGCGCCGAAGATAGATCCACCTGAAAGCTTCAACCTTTGGCTCCTTCTTCGAACTTTGAAGAAACTTGTTCACTCTGTTTGCTAAACCTTGTGAACTAGAGTGAGTAGAGAAGAGTTTGTATGGGATTTTATCTATGGTTCTTGGTTCTAAACTCATGAGACAAGTGAACCATAGAATCAAGAGAGGGAGAGCAAGAGGAGGAAGATGAGAGCTCAAGAACAAGAGAGAGAATGAGCATGAAAGAATGAGAGAAGACTTTTCTCTCTTGGCTCTCATAAGCCAAAACCATCATCACAAAAATAATAATCAAGTATTATGTGAAATGGTTCAAGTCAAAATGGCTAAATCATTTCATGCACTCATTTCTCACAAAAGAAACAAGCAAGTAAAAAGTCTTTGCCATGAAATGATAGCCATAGTCATCATGATGGTCAACTAGTCCAACCTAGTCAACCGGTCAACAAAGTCAACAAGTCAACAAAGTCAACCCCTCAACAACCATGTCACCACAATACTTAATTAATATTATTGTTAATCATATATCATATTCTCATTAGGGTTGACCAAAAAGTCAAAAGTCAACAGTCAACGGTCAACAACCCTAATGAGAATCCTCTGCCTCTGTCTCTCCGTCAACTGTGCATACACAACCGCATCCGCGTTCCGAGGAACACGAATACATACTGGATAAATCCAATCCCAAAACGTACACTAGGATCTGGCTTAAACCAAAGCCCGCTAGTGATAACCGTCCGGACACTGTAGGTGCATAAGTGCACGGATGTGACCGAACCCTGTCGCAAAACCATGCGACCTGCCGCAAAACCATGCGACCTCTACTCGTTTGCCTAAAGGCGAATAGCTTTCTGTGTGGGACTCTAAAGACTCGACACTACGCTGGCAGTGGGTTTAACCACAGACCGCAAGCGGCACTAGCTGTGCGTAACGGTCCCCAGGTAGATGCCGACAAGAAGACTGACGAGGCGAAACCCATCTGAACTTCTACTGAGCCTGAATGTGACATTCTTCGTACAGTCCGGTCTGTTCGTCTGATACATCGTATGGCGGGCCTAGGGGGCGGTAAACGTCAGTCCCCCAATAGCGGTACAAGTCGTGTCGGAGTGAAGCCCAAAACACCCTGAGATAACACTGGAAGCCTACCAGTATATCTCGTTTGCCCTGGCCAGGGACTACTCGTGTAATGGCTCTCCTAGACATAGCGCGATGTCAACCCCCAATACCGGGAGAGACGAATCCTGTCTAACCGTCACTGCCTCCAAGTGCTTCGGGACTGCACCCAACTACCACCTGTTTGCACGACTCCTTTGAGCCGTGGTAGGGTAGTAATCAAAGTACAGTGGGAACACACTCGAGGCGAAGTGACAGTGTCAAGTCAGCGGACTAAGCTGTACTCATGTCACCTGGGAACTGATAACTGACGATAGGCATAATACCAACTAGTCAGTTCCCGACGAGTCCTGTCCAGTGTACTCGTAACCCAACGAGCACCCGCATACTCTCTCAAGTACGACGTACCGACGGCTGTAGGACAGACCGTCTCCCACACTGGGATGAGAAGCGCATGCGCTAGTCTACTCCGGAGTATCGATGCCCTGTCTCGATAGTCCTGCGACCAGGGACCTGCATAAGGATGTGCTTATAGATTACCCAGCCCCACAAGTGTGACTGCCATCACAACGCTGGTAATCAAGCAAAGATCCTAAGGGCTCCACTAATGTTTATAGGCGATATACTAAAATAAACACATGTACACATTGAAGTAGAAACAAACCAAGTAGCATACTACTATTTTGAGCAAGATTGTATATACAAGGTGAATATCCCAAGCTTCCATTAAGTAATATACAAACTAGTATGATAAAGTAATGGCCTCTAGGGCATATACACTAACATGGAGTGAATCACAAATGAAAAAGGAGTGAGCCCCAACATAATGCAAGAGAGAGAAAGGGTGATGATAATAAGCAATGATCACAATCAAAATCCAACACTCCATCAACCATCATAACTCCAAAGGTCAAGCCATCATGAACAAAAGAAAGTCAATGGATGGTGCACCATCATGACACCATTTACAAATAAACCCCTCCACAATGCTAATTTGCACAATTGCAAATAAGCCCTCCTCCACAAATTTTCAGCCAAGGAAAGAAACAAAGGAAAATGGCCGAAACGGAAAGGAAACTGGCAACTCCAAAAAACCGATCCCGTAATAAATTACAGGAAAACCCCGCGACTATATATACATACCCGCATTTGTATTGCGACCGAATACAAATGCAATGAGACAATATCTACACTGTACAATACTAGGATCCAGCTTAAACCAAAGCCCGCTAGTATTATCCGTCCGATCATGATCCGTGCAATACCGTACGTATCTGATCGAACCCTGCTATATCTCCATACGGCCTCTACAGCGTTTCGCCCGAAACTTGCGAAAACGGTCTGTGGGGGACTCCAAAGACTCGTCAATATTTTGGTTGTGGATTTAACCACTAGCACGTTAGAGGTATTAGCAATACGTAATTGGTTACCAGGTATTGACCAAAAGGGACGTCGATGAGCGAACTCATCCTGACACCCTACTGAGCCCGTCAATGACAATATCCGTACAGTCCGGTCCGTTCGTCTATGAGCATCGCATGGCGGGCCTAGGGGGTTGGTAAAAGTTAGACCCCCAAAAGCGGTACAAGTCGTGTCGGTGGGTAGCCCAGAATACCCTGATATACTACTGGAATACCTACCACTAAATCTCCTGCCTTGGCCAAGGACTTCGTGTAAGGGCTCTCCTAGACACAGCGCGATCTCACCCCCAATACCGGGAGAGACGAACCCCTGCAGATCCGCTCACTGCCTCCATGTGGCCCGGGACTGTACCCAACTAAAACCTGTTTGCACGTGCCCTTTGAGCGTGGTAGGGTAGTAATCAAAGTACACTGGGAACTCACACGAGACAAATGACGATCTCAGGTCGATGAACTAACCTGTACACATGTCACCAGGGAACTGCTATCTGACGTCTGGTATAAGACCAACTAGCATGTTCCCGGCGAGTCCTGTCCGGTGTACTCATAACCTAATGAGTACCTGTATACATCTTAGGTGAACCAACTGACACCAGTGGCTTGTGAGACCGGCCATCGCCCCTCGTCGGGGTCTCAACTGTATACACTAGTCTACTCTGGAGTATCGATGCCCTGTCTCGAAACTCCTACGACTAGGGACCTTTTAAGGATGTGCTTATAGACTACCAGCTCCCACGTATATGATTGCCATCATACTGCTGGTCGTCAAGCAAGAATCGTTAGGGCTCTATCAACGTGTAATAGTGACCTGTAAGGTCACCTGAAGCAGTACATGATGATAAAGGTAAACCAGATAGTATACTATCATCTTGAGTAAGACTGTCCTACCGGCATAGGTCCTCCATCAATCATTGCAATCACGTGCCTGTGATCCAATAATTGACTCTGAGGGCACTATCTCCAACAATCTCCAACTTGCACTTAAGGCTAATTATTGCGATGTCGCATACTCACAGCCCGTGTGATACCGAACACCCAACTCCTCTACTAATCAGTCTCACAAAACCAGTTTGCGAAACTAATGTGTTCGAGGAATAGCCTCAGTGAGTGGATCCGCCCTGATGTTTCTTTCTATGTCTCACTTTATCTCAAGTTCGCGGAGAAAGCCATCTCCCGAAATGAGCAATACCTGTTTTAGAATATATCTGGATATCTGATGGGACCTAGCTCATAAATGAACTCCAAATCCAAACTTCTTAGACTGTATCGTCAACTGAACTTAATCAGTATCCTACATCATGCCTCCCTCAGTATCGCCTTGGACCACCTGTCCAAAATACTGCCCCTCGTCAGAAGGAAAATTATAACTCTGACAACCTCTCCGTAATCCAGGTCACTTTTGAAGCCTGGAATGATAACTGTCTCCCGAAGGAGGATGCCGTTATCATATCCCTAGAACATCCACTTATGTTCTAAAACTGCTTCCGATTGTTTCTCCACGATTGGATCAATATCAACATATTGCATATCGTGCAAAAACATCTAGTGTGGTACTTGACATCTCATGATCAACTCAATTGCCCAAGCAAGTGATCTGCCAATCATGCACATCCCTATCCCCTTTAGTCTGTAAGACACCTTTAGAGAGGGTGACTCCATCACCTGCAGGTACACTACCATGCCAGGAGTCGTCCATTCTAAAACACCTTTAGAATACTGTCTAAGTACCCAGATTGGGAAACTACCCAAATCTAGATCTAAAACCATAGATCTATTAACCAGAATATCTGATATAATATCTATATCTTTATGTGGAGAAACCACTGTGTGACAACCAAAGTATAACCGACCGTAGTATAAGAATTTCACTTCCTACTCTGTGTATGTCATCCAAATACCAGGACATCACACCCTACTACCTTCTTAACAGATCCATCCCCTATTCTGATGAAGTCAAACCTATGACTGTCACATTAGAAATAGATGATCTATCTCCACTATATCTGCTTTAATCTATAAATAGACATAAGCCACTTGTCCACTATGCTTCCGCTGCTCCCACTGACTACGACAACCCTCTGGCAGAGTCATATAGACGTACACTTCTAAAGCTAGTTCAGAACGACGCTATACTCATCCTGCTGCCGGTCTCACAGCCTGGAACAACAGCAACGGCAAGTCTGGGTAAACAAGAACCTCCCTGTCACCGTCCTTGAGGCTACCGGAGTACCTCTCGGGTACCTAAGGTTACCCACCATATCTGCGGAGTGGCCAATGGAATGTCAAATCAGACTGAATGTTTAGGTTCTTATCAAATTTTCAGCAATCGTTTGCGGTTCTGGAATCACTTCCAGTTCTACCATACACCCACTACTGTTTTCTGAAAAAATCAATTTTACTTAAAACTGTGGCAAGTCAAGAACAATATCACTATTGATCTGCCAGATGGTAGAAAGTCAACCATCGTCATGGCCTGGGTCAACCCACAAACAGCCATTACAGAAACGTGCCTTGAGTTATCCAGAGTCTGGTTTTAAGCATAAGCCGGAAAACTCCCCGTACCTTAACAATGTCAAGATATGAACTGTTCTATATCCAATACAGAAACAGAGGCACTGATTTAATTGAACCAGATTCAAATCATGCAGCTGTCTCCAGTGCATGTCAAGTAAATGGAAAGAGGCCGATCAGCGTTGCTCAACTTAGGAATGCTTCCAATTATGAGTAACCTGAAAGAGAAACAACTTTCTCTTAATCATTACTATTAACTGAGTACCACAAGTATCTACATCTTCGATCACCTTGAAGAATCCCGATACTTGCAACACATGGTTCTCTACTTTATTCATATACCTATAACTTCTCAAAATTCGGACCTTGCGTTTCTATGAAACACCTGTCTAAAAACTAAAGAAGTCATAAGTAAACCGAATATAGTACGAGGACCAACCCCTCTGTCCTAATGGACACTGGACAACATATAATACACTGTATAAGTCCCCTGAGTCCAATAACTCATTCGCTGTGTGTCGTAAGTTGAAAACTGTACTTATGGTTAAGAAGAATTACACCGCTGTTTAATGCTCCTTACCTAACCATCCACTGATATAGGTAAATGTCATGGACATAATTTCAAAAAGGTATATCTCACTCTATAAAAATAGACGTACAGATATATCAATTTGAAATTGGTGCATAACAGCGGATATTCAAAACCAAATATTTGTCGTCCGGCAAACAACCCAGGTGACTTCCTCAAATATCACCGATTACAACGAATCCCGATATAATGAGGATGATCATCCAATTCCCAATAACTTACTCCCACACATCATCTGTAAAACCATACAGATGTGAGAATCAAACCTGGTAAATACATACCCTGGAGCAAGTGTCTAATTGGGAAATCAGTTTTCCATTAACAGTACACAGTGAAAATGAAACATTGAAATGTTTCGATGGGGTATCTGGGTATTCCTAGTAATGCCTCTTCCATTATCCAGATTCACAACTGTAACCGTATTTTTCTTTGCCATCTCTCCACATCCCTTCATATGTCTTTAGTCATTACTTCTGCACACCCCTTTAGGCCAAATGGTTTTCTTCCTTCCCAACCGTTCGGCACCAGCCTATGGTTTGGAAGAAGACTATCCAATAAGCGTAATGGGTGTACTGTCCCAATCCTAGGGGCACTCGCAATGCGAGAGAAGGTGAAGATAAAAGAAACCTGAATAAACCTTATTCCTATTTCTCCTGAACCAGAATCCATCCCCGAACTGGAACAAGTTCCTTTCGTGTTCGTATTTAACCATACGATGGAGTATCCAATAAACTGTGGATCTTCGTAGTGATACGGAGTGCCCTGGAGAAATACAAAGGTGAAGTGGGAGTGGTAATGAAATACTTGGTTCGGTCGTGAATAGCAGTCGCAATTTACTTTGCCCTCCTTCTAATCCCTTTCTTTGTCTTTACATAACACCTTCTGTACACCATCGTTAGGCTAATTGGTTTTCTTCATTCCCTACCGGTCGACACCTGCCTATGGTTCGGAAGAAGACTATCCAATTTGCGTAATAGGTGTACTATCCCCTAATCTATGGGGCACTCGCAACCTGAGAGAAGGTAAAAGGAAAGGACAACTGAATAGTCCTATTCATTTTTTCCAGAACTGGAAACCATCCTCGAATAAATTTCTTCGAGTTCGTATATAACCATACGATAGTTTTATCCAATGGAAGTGGACGTTCGTAGTAATACGGGGTGTCCTGGAGAAAAGGGTAAAAGTACGAGTGGCAATGAGGTTTGCAACTCTGACAACCCAAAAGCCAGTGTTATAAGAAGGTTCGGTTAATCTTGGTCACTGAGTTATAGTCAAGGGTCGGGTCATGGTTGTTAGGTCCACGTTACCTCTCCCGGTACTTTCGGGGATGCAGAAATGGTAAAACAAAATTTTTTCTAAACTTTGTAACATGGACCGTAAAAGCCGGATCTTTGCTAAACCATACACTAGCATCCTAACTTGAGATGTATCTACTCGGTTAGGGGTTATACCTAACTTGAACTCCTTCTTCTTGAAACCTAGTAGAGGTTGATGGTTCTTTCCTCGTAGCCTTCTTCCGTCAAAGATGGATCCACCTGAGGGTTCAACCTTCGGGCTCTTTCTCGAACTTAGAGTGAACTAGGATCTCCGGCTTGCTAAACCTTGAACCCTAGAGAGAGTAGAGAGTATCCATGAGGTGTTTTCTTTTCAAGAAGAGGGATTCTCAACACATGAGAAGGATTCTCCTTGAGCTTGAGGAAGAAGAAGATGAAATGAGGAGAGAGAATCTATATGATAGAATGAGCTATCTTTTCCTTTTGCAACCATAACAAAAGAAAAAGAATTATCTAATTAATAATAATAATTCAAATGAAATAGTTGATGGTTGTATTTGGAATGACCATTATCATCACTTCATTAAATGAATGTAAGCTAGAATCAAGGAGTATCCTTGCAAAGCAATGATGATGGTCAAACATTCAACCATGGTCAACAAGTCAACCATGGTCAACAAGTCAACAATATCAACCATGACACAATTTCATTTAATTACTATTATTAATTGATATTTCATAAATCCATTAGGGTTTGGAAAAAGACGACTGTCAACTGTGCATACGCACCCGTTCCGAAACCCTAATGAAAGTCCTCTTCCTCCGCCTCAAACAACTGTGCATACACACCTGCATTCTCGTTCCGAGGAACATGAATACTGAGAGATAAAAGCAACCCCAAAACATATACCAGTATTTGACTCAAACCAGAGTCTGCTAGTATAATCCGTCCGGACTCCAAACGTGCACAAGTGCGCGGATGAGAACGAACCCTGCCGCAAAACCATGCGACCTCTACTCATTTTTGCCCAGAGGCGAATAGCCCTCTGTGTGGGACTCTAAAGACTCGACACTACGCTGGCAGTGGGTTTAACCACAGACCGCAAGCGGCACTAGCTGTGCGTAACGGTCCCCAGGTAGATGCCGATAAGAAGACTGATGAGGTAAAACCCATCTGAACTCCTACTGAGTCTGAATATGAAATTCTCCGTACAGTCCGGTCTGTTCGTCTGATACATCGCATGTCGGGCCTAGGGGGCGGCAAGCGTCAGACCCCTAATAGCGGTACAAGTCGTGTCGGAGTGAAGCCCAGAATACCCTGAGATAGCACTGGAACCTACCAGTATATCTCGCTTGCCCTGGCCAGGGACTACTTGTGTAATGGCTCTCCTAGACACAGCGCGATGTCAACCCCCAATACCGGGAGAGACGAATCCTGTCTAACCGTCACTGCCTCCAAGTGCTTCGGGACTGCTCCCAACTACTACCTGTTTGCACGCCTCAGAAGAGCCGTGGTAGGGTAGTAATAAAAGAACAGTGGGAACACACTCGAGGCGGAGTGACAGTGTCAAGTCAGCGGACTAAGCTGTAGTCAAGTCACCTGGGAACTGATAACTGACGATAGGTATAATACCAACCATCAGTTCCCGACGAGTCCTGTCCAGTGTACTCGTAACCTAACGAGCACCCGCATACTATCTCAAGTACGACGTACCGACGGCTGTGGGACAGACCGTCTCCCGTGCTGGGATGAGAAGCGCATACGCTAGTCTACTCCGGAGTATCGATGCCCTATCTCGATACTCCCATGACTAGGGACATGTATAAGGATGTGCTTGTAGATTACCCAGCCCCCACGAGTGTGATCGCCATCACAACGCCGGTAATCAAGCAAAGATCCAAAGGGCTCTACTAATGCGTATAGGTGATATAATAAATAAACACACAAGTACACATTAAAGAAGAGACAAACCAAGTTGCATACTACTATATTGAGCAAGATTGTCTGTACAACTGTGAATATCCCAAGCTTCCATCAAGTAATATACATACTAGTATGATACAGTAATGGCCTCTAGGGTATATACACTAACAATCTCCCACTTGCACTAAGGCCATGTACTGGCGTATCGAAGACCTATCATCTCGATCAGCCGCTCGAACTGAGTCTGGGGTAAAGCCTTCGTGAATGGGTCCGCAGTGTTGTCCTTTGTGTCCACTTTCCGCACCTCGATCTCCTGGCGATCAATGATCTCCCTGATCAGGTGATACCGCCTTAAGATGTGCCTGGATTTCTGATGGGACCTTGGTTCCTTCGCTAAAGCTATAGCCCCATTGTTATCGCAATACAAAGGTATTGGGTCAACAATGGACGGAACCACCTGAAGTTCACTAATGAACTTCTTCATCCAGACCGCCTCTTTTGCGGCATCGCTTGCAGCAATGTATTCAGCCTCCATCGTCGAGTCTGCGACGGTATCCTGCTTGGAACTCCTCCAACATACCGCCCCTCCGTTGAGGGTAAACACAAAACCCGAGACAGACTTGCTGTCATCTTTGTCACTCTGGAAGCTTGAATCGGTAAAGGACTCGACCCTGAGGTCTCCATTACCGTAAACCAGGAACATCTCCTTAGTCCTTCTCAGGTACTTGAGAATATTCTTCACCGCTGTCCAGTGGTCCTCCCCTGGGTCTGACTGATACCGTCTTACCGCGCTCAACGCGTAAGCTACATCTGGTCTTGTACATAGCATCACATACATTATAGATCCTACCGCCGAAGCGTAGGGTATAGTGCTCATGCGAACCCTCTCCTCGTCAGTCTTAGGAGACATCTTCTTGGAGAGGGTAATTCCGTGCAATGCGGGTATGCTACCCCGTTTGGAACCCTCCATACTAAATCTCTTTCGTACGGTCTCTATGTACCTGGACTGCGAAAGTCCCAATAGTCTCTTGGATCTATCTCTATAGATCTTGATCCCCAGAATGTATGAGGCATCACCCAGGTCCTTCATGGAGAACCTTTGTGACAAAAATAGCTTGACCGATTGTAGCATAGGAATATCATTTCCTATCAAAAGAATGTCGTCCACGTACAAAACTAGGATTACGACAGTTCGTCCTACAATCTTCTTATATACACAGGGCTCATCTTCGTTCTTGATGAAATCAAATTCCTTGATTGCCTCATCAAAACAGATGTTCCAGCTCCGCGATGCCTGCTTTAATCCATAAATAGATTTAAGCAACTTGCACACCTTTCCGCTGCTCCCACTGTCTACGAAACCTTCTGGTTGATCCATGTAAACGCACTCTTCCAAACAACCGTTTAGGAAAGCCGTTTTAACATCCATCTGCCAGATTTCATAGTCATGGAAGGCAGCAATGGCAAGTAGGATCCGAATGGATTTGAGCATAGCCACTGGAGAAAAAGTTTCATCATAGTCCAAATCAGGTCTTTGACGAAAACCTTTTGCAATGAGTCTAGCTTTATAGGTTTCCACCAGCCCATCTACACCAAGTTTCGTTTTGTAGATCCATTTGCATCCAACGGGTTTTACCCCAGGTGGAGCAATATCCAAGGTCCACACTTTATTGGCGTACATGGACTCCATTTCGGATTGCATTGCTTCCTGCCACTTATCAGAGTCCCTACTGATAATGGCCTGCCTGAAACTGGTAGGGTCATCTTCTTCCAAGATGCAATCCTCTCGATCCCTGTCTATGAGAAAACCGTAGTATCTCTAGGGCGGATGAGAAATCCTACCAGATCTGCGGAGTGGCTGAGGTTCGTTTGGGGTTATTGAATCTAGCGGTTCATCCAAATTTTCTGTTAAAGCTTGTGTTTCTGGAATTTCATCCAGTTCTACCGTGCTGCCACTAATGTTTTTAACAAGAAATTCTTTTTCTAAAAATATGGCATTTCTTGAAACAATTATCTTCTGTTCCTCTGCATGGTAGAATAGATACCCACTTGAATCTTTTGGGTATCCCACAAACTTACACAAAACTGCCCGTGCCTCAAGTTTGTCTGGGTTCTGCTTTTTGACATAAGCTGGGCAACCCTAAATCTTAATACGTTTAAGATACAAACTTTTACCACTCCATATTTCATACGGAGTCTTAGGCACGGATTTGGATGGAACTTGATTCAATAGATGTGCTGCAGTTTGAAGTGCATATCCCCAGAATGAAAGAGGTAACTCAGCACTACTCATCATGGAGCGAACCATATCCAATAGGGTACGATTCCTCCGCTCTGAAACACCTTTGTGCTGTGGTGTATAAGGAGGAGTAAGCTGAGAGAGAATACCATTCTCTTTTAAGTAATCTAGGAATTCCGTGCTTAAGTACTCCCCTCCCCTGTCAGACCGGAGGATCTTGATACTTTTGCCAGTCTGGTTCTCTACTTCGTTTCTGAATTCCTTGAATTTCTCAAAAGCTTCAGATTTGTGTTTCATCAGATACACATATCCGAACCTAGAGAGATCGTCAGTGAATGTGATGAAGTACGAGAACCTACCCCTTGCATGTATAGACATCGGACCACATACATCACTATGTACGAGTCCCAAGAGCTCTGCTGCTCTTTCTCCATGTCCGGTGAACGGAGATTTGGTCATCATTCCTTTGAGACAAGACTGACAAGTTTCATAAGATGAAAACTCGAACGTATCCAAGAGTCCATCTTTATGCAACTAACTCAGTCTTTTCTCTCCGATATGACCAAGTCTACAATGCCACAAGTAGGATTCATTCGTATCTGAATTCTTCCTCTTGCGTGTGTTTTGTATGTTGAGAACTGTATTCTGATTTAGAACGTAGATACCATTACACAGTGTACCTTCTGCAACCAGTACCTTATCAAGGTAAATGTTCATGATATTCTTTTCAAGAACAAAGTTATATCAATCTTTATCGAGTAAAGAAATTGATATGATGTTGCAAACCATGGAGGGTACATAGTAGCAATCGTTCAAAATCATAGTCTTGCCATTTGGAAATACTAGGTGATATTCACCGACGGTGCCGCATTAACTTGTGCTCCGTTCGCTACTCTGAGCGACATATCACCCGGTGCAACTTTCCTACTTTTTCTCAGTCCCTGTAATAAATTACAGATATGAGATCCTGATCCGGTATCAATTACCCAGGAGGTAGGGCTGACCGTAAAACAGTTCTCAATTACAAGAACACCTGAAGTAGATGCAAAACCATGCTTCTTCTTCGACTGGGTATCCTGGAAATCCATACAATCCCCTTTCCCATTCTCATACTCATGACTGTTGTCACAAGTTAGAGCTGAACCAACTTTCCCTAGTCCCGAATAAGAATTCGGATCGGTCAAGCGATACATTTTATTATCTTGATTAGGGCGTGAAAAGGTTGCTGCCTGGAGAGAGAGAAAAGAAACACTCAGCGTATGCTCTTGCCAGATTAGATTGGTTTATTAATTTATCTAACCAGGATGTCTCCCACTGTTTACTCGAATTCTTCTTAAAACCTTTTTAAAAGAAGAACTAGCCGGGTTTTAATTCACGTCGCAATACTTGCTTAACCTTTCAGCCAGGCTAGTGTCGGTACTTCGAGGGAGGTTTTCCAACGCTTTCGCGAAGTTCCTTAATTCAAGAACCTCTTTTCCCTGGGGGCGTAGCCCCGCTAACACCTTTCTAGGCACCTACTAGGTTTATAGCATTGATCGTTAAGTGAAAGTAATCTCCCGAGAGTAATCCAACTCATCAGTGGGATCGGGATCCAACTGTCATTGTGTGATAGCCTAGATGGAATCCACTCTAGCTACCACACTCCAGAAGGTATGCGAAATCTGCAAGTTTCAGTTCTTTTGAAACTCCCGATGCGGTTTTTGCCCCTAGGACCCAAGTGATCTTGACACAGTCAACAAATCAAAAAGTCCTAGTCAAGTTCATCCCGTCATTATCTTGATTGCATTAAACCCACCTGCATAACCTTTGACACAGTCAACAAGGTTCTACAAATGTCCTAACCAATCACATTGTATCCAGCAAATAAGCTACACTTAGCTACCGTTCACTGCGCCTTGACACAGTCAACAAACGCAGCACGAATACTAAGTATAACTTATAAGAAACGACGGAGGGCTATGGCTGGGTTTTTGGCGAAAAACCCGTTAACGTAATGAACTTGATATCGTTGAAGGAACTTGATACATCCTTTTGAAAACATAGTGGCGAAAACTTTTGCTAAAGAGGTCACTCCCTGTGAAGGGATCTCGGCTCTTTCCTCGTCGAGTGAGGTGCTGGGCATTCGTAAGATGAATACCTCGATGCAAAGCAAGAATAATCGACTATGGTGAAGTTATTACCCTGACGCAAACCTTTTGTCCAAGGGGTCACTCCCGATGAGGGGATCTCGGCCCTTGCCTCGTCGATTGAGGTGCTGGGCATTCATAACCGAATACCTCGATGCAAAACAAAAAGATGAACGTCCTTGTAATAACAGCTTTTTAAAAAACTTGTTCCAACAACGTCTTTTAGGTTTATTTTCTTGCATTAGTTCTTTCAATGCGTCCCATCATTTAAATCCTACCATTGCAGAAAACAACCAAAATATGACGTACGCTTATGCCATTCGCATTCGCCACGGGGTCCCGTCATCACCCGTTAGGTTACTTAACTAACGACAGAGCGGGGGCTGGGCTAGCGCGGCTGTAAAACATAAGCAACGCCTAAATAAAAAGCAATGATAGACATTACAGATCATAGATGAATACATTGGATATACTAGGAATCCGCAATCCGTTCGAGCCTGCAACAAAAAACGGATTACACGGTCGCGGTGAATAGCCAAAACCCCACCCAAGACCCCTACGGGTGCGGCAAACTACCCGCCAAGTACCCGGTAGTTTGTGTACCCCTCCATGGGTCTATCCTAGGAGCAAAAACAGTAAAAAGAATTATACAATGACGGCTACAACCCCGACCCGGTTGTGCGGCCATACAAATAATATTATTACATCAATTTACATATTACAAATGAATGAAAGAAAAACAAAAGCTCATCTCACATCCACCCCGGCTATTCACCCGCGACAGTCCAACACATTCATATACACATTCCAATATCAAACACAGATCACAGAGATGTATAACCTCGACTAATCGACTTATAGCGATTAGCCGACGTTCAATACATACAAACATCACAGATATAACCAACATAGTCAAAGTGTAGTGAAGTTCGGAAAAAAAATACGGAATTATAGGCCCCCAAAAACAAATTTCTATTCTGGAAAATCTGGGCACATATAATATATTTTAAAAATCCCAAAATCCTACCAGAAGAACACTGCACAAAACACGATAACATGAAGAGCCCAAACGGCGGCGGATCCGCGGCGAGAAGAATACCTGAGGCCGCGGATCCGCGGCGGTTTGAAGGATTCATGGGATCGTTTTTGGTGGGTGTTCTCACAAAACCCTGAGCCGATTTTAGGAGTAAAACTTTTTACTTTTAGAGCACAAAAAATTTCAACAGAAACTTAGGGTTTTTGATTTTCCGGTTTTGCGATTTTTTTGTTTCGAACTTCCATACACTTCGCTGCCAAGCTAGTTTAAGTTTAGTTAGGCTCTGATACCACTGTTAGGTCCACGTTATCTCTCCCGGTACTTTCGGGGATGCGGAAACGGTAAAACAAAATTTTTTCTAAACTTTGTAACATGGACCGTAAAAGCCGGATCTTTGCTAAACCATACACTAGCATCCTAACTTGAGATGTATCTACTCGGTTAGGGGTTATACCTAACTTGAACTCCTTCTTCTTGAAACCTAGTAGAGGTTGATGGTTCTTTCCTCGTAGCCTTCTTCCGTCAAAGATGGATCCACCTGAGGGTTCAACCTTCGGGCTCTTTCTCGAACTTAGAGTGAACTAGGATCTCCGGCTTGCTAAACCTTGAACCCTAGAGAGAGTAGAGAGTATCCATGGGGTGTTTTATTTTCAAGGAGAGGGATTCTCAACACATGAGAAGGATTCTCCTTGAGCTTGAGGAAGAAGAAGATGAAATGAGGAGAGAGAATCTATATGATAGAATGAGCTATCTTTTCCTTTTGCAACCATAACAAAAGAAAAAGAATTATCTAATTAATAATAATAATTCAAATGAAATAGTTGATGGTTGTATTTGGAATGACCATTATCATCACTTCATTAAATGAATGTAAGCTAGAATCAAGGAGTATCCTTGCAAAGCAATGATGATGGTCAAACATTCAACCATGGTCAACAAGTCAACCATGGTCAACAAGTCAACAATATCAACCATGACACAATTTCATTTAATTACTATTATTAATTGATATTTCATAAATCCATTAGGGTTTGGAAAAAGACGACTGTCAACTGTGCATACGCACCCGTTCCGAAACTCTAATGAAAGTCCTCTTCCTCCGCCTCAAACAACTGTGCATACACACCTGCATTCTCGTTCTGAGGAACATGAATACTGAGAGATAAAAGCAACCCCAAAACATATACCAGTATCTGACTCAAACCAGAGTCTGCTAGTATAATCCGACCGGACTCCAAACATGCACAAGTGCGCGGATGAGAACGAACCCTGCCGCAAAACCATGCGACCTCTACTCATTTTTGCCCAGAGACGAATAGCCCTCTGTGTGGGACTCTAAAAACTCGATACTACGCTGGCAGTGGGATTAACCACAGACCGCGAGCGGCACTAGCTGTGCGTAACGGTCCCCAGGTAGATGCCGATAAGAAGACTGACGAGGTAAAACCCATCTGAACTCCTACTGAGTCTGAAGGTGACATTCTCCGTACAGTCCGGTCTGTTCGTCTGATACATCGCATGTTGGGCCTAGGGGGGCGGCAAGCGTCAGACCCCTAATAGCGGTACAAGTCGTGTCGGAGTGAAGCCCAGAACACCCTGAGATAGCACTGGAACCTACCAGTATATCTCGCTTGCCCTGGCCAGGGACTACTTGTGTAATGGCTCTCCTAGACACAGCGCGATGTCAACCCCCAATACCGGGAGAGACGAATCCTGTCTAACCGTCACTGCCTCCAAGTGCTTCGGGACTGCTCCCAACTACTACCTGTTTGCACGACTCAGAAGAGCCATGGTAGGGTAGTAATCAAAGAACAGTGGGAACACACTCGAGGCAGAGTGACAGTGTCAAGTCAGCGGACTAAGCTGTACTCAAGTCACCTGGGAACTGATAACTGACGATAGGTATAATACCAACCATCAGTTCCCGACGAGTCCTGTCCAGTGTACTCGTAACCTAACGAGCACCCGCATACTATCTCAAGTACGACGTACCGACGGCTGTGGGACAGACCGTCTCCCGTGCTGGGATGAGAAGCGCATACGCTAGTCTACTCCGGAATATCGATGCCCTATCTCGATACTCCCACGACTAGGGACGTGTATAAGGATGTGCTTGTAGATTACCCAGCCCCCACGAGTGTGATCGCCATCACAACGCCGGTAATCAAGCAAAGATCCAAAGGGCTCTACTAATGCGTATAGGTGATATAATAAATAAACACACAAGTACACATTAAAGCAGAGACAAACCAAGTTGCATACTACTATATTGAGCAAGATTGTATGTACAACTGTGAATATCCCAAGCTTCCATCAAGTAATATACATACTAGTATGATACAGTAATGGCCTCTAGGGCATATACATTAACAATGGTCGCTGCCAAAGAGAGAGAGAAAAGAAACACTCAGTGTGCACTCTTACCTAAATCAGAATGGTTATCACTTTATCCAATCAGGAAACCTCCCACTGTAACGTCAAATTCTTCTCCAAACGTGAAAGAAGAATTAGTCGGGATCACCCGAGGAGTAAACCAACTCATCAGTGGGAATCGGGATCCAACTATCATCGCATGATAACGTGACGGAATCCGCTCACGTTATCACACTCCAGATGGTAAGCGCATATCTGGGAAGTTTCAGTTTCTTTAGAAACTCCCGATGTGATTTTTGCCCCATGCTCTTATGACCTTGACTAAGGCCAACAAATCATAAGTCACATGTCAAGTTCTACCCGTCATTGTCCAGAATAATTTGAACCCACCCGTACAAGCCCTTGACTAGGGTTAACAAGGATATACGACTGTCCCAAACCAACACATCTATCTATGCAGCAGAAAGGTAACAAGCAGCTACCATACATTATGCCTTGACTAAGGCCAACAAACATAGCATGAATACTACATGCTACCCGTCTGAAATGACAGAGGGCTACGAATGGTTTTTGGCGAAAAACCTTTAACGTAATGAACTTGATATCGTTAAAGGAACCGATAGCTTTTTTAAAAATATAGTGGCAAAAACCTTTGCTAAAGAGATCATTCCTGGCGAAGGGATCTCGGCTCTTTCCCCGTAGAATGAGGTGCAGGATATTCCAACTGAATACCACGATGCAAAGAAAAAGTAATCGACTATAGTGAAGTTATTGCCCTGACGCAAACTTCTGTCCAAGGGGTCACTCCCGGTGATGGGATCTCGGCCCTTGCCTCGTCGACTGAGGTGCTGGATATTCATAACCGAATACCACTGTGCAAAACAAAAAAGAATGTCCTTGCAATAACAGCTTTTTGAAAATTGTTCCAACAACATCAGAATTGGTTTGTTTAGCTTGCATTGATCCGAATCAATGCAGTCCCATCAATTGATCACACCAATAAAGAACGAAAATAATGATGTACGTATATGCCATCCGCATTCGCCACTGGGTCCCGTCATTACCCGTTAGGTTACTTAACTAACCACAGAGCGGGGACTGGACTAGCGCGGATGCAAAACATATACAACATCTACTATTATATATATCAATATATAATATTCGCTCAAGGCGTGATAAAATGCAACATCACAGAATTGTAATAAGCATCACAGAACAATACAGATATCTGGGATCCTCGGGTTTCATAGAGCCGCTACTGCAACCCGACGTTCCCCTGGTCATGTGGATAGCCTGTGCAATGAAATCCTAGACCCCTACGGGCGCGGCAAGTTACCCGCCAAAACCTGAAGCGAGGCAGCCCTCTTCAGCAACGTGAAAGGACCACCCAGCACTTCACGGAATCTGGTAACTTGGGCACCCCTCCTTGGGTCAACCTATACCCCTTAAGAGTACGGTGAATAGACCGCCAATTCTAGAGTGAAGCCCCCTCCGTCTCAATGCCATGAGATGCGGGCCCGTTGCCCTCTAGAACCCGGCTATCCGTGAACCCCTCTGTGGGGTAATTCTAGTACAGAAAGTAAAATATACATACAACGGGTACATCGACCTCAGCCCGGTCGTGCCCCAAAAGAATAATATACAAACAGGCAGTAACGATAGTCCTCATGTCGGACGCTCGCCCCGCAATATCAAATGTACATAATACAACCAAAACTGTACTACCATTGCATCCAGGCTATCCACCACGACAATCCGCAACATCACAGCACAACACAGAACATCAACGTGAATGTCGCGTTCGCAAATCCGTCTAAAAGGGCTATAGCAGTTATACAGGATTTACCGATCAAGTGACATTCACGGTCGCAGATATAATGTAATTACTGTGAACTAACATGTTTAAAATTTTCGATCGATCAAATTTACCGAAGTGGGCCCCAAGCACTACTGTAGCACTCAAAGAAAATCTGGGCCCAAAAAGAATATTCCAAAACCCCCATTTCCAAGTTTAAGACCCTCTGTAAAAAATTTGGTGCACTAAGGAGTCTAAGTTGCGGTGGAACCGCGGCCCAAGCATGGGTTTGGCCACGGTTCTGCGGCTGAACAGTAATAACAGGTGACCAAATTTTTACAGAACTCTTAGAATTCCCTGCATGTATTTCTGCAACACACTGAAAAAATTTTCGAGCCAAAAAAAATTCGACAGAAACTGATGCAATGAAAACGCGGTTTTTGGAAAATCCGATCGATCGAAATTGTAAACATGTTAGAGCAAGCTAGACTAGGTTAATGGCATGGCTCTGATACCAGTGTTAGTGCACGGCGGCGCCCCGGCCGTCTATCCGAGGCCAAAATGCGGAAACGATACTTTTCTTTAACGTTTGAACCGGCACCACCGCGCACTTTAAAACTCGGATCGGGCCATTAACCTACTCCTAGCTAACAAGAGAAGGGGTAGAGAGATATACCGAGCGATCCGTGTCCTTCGGTCTTCTCGTCGTCGACCCGATCTTCCCGCGGAATCTCCGATCTTCATCTCCTCGTCGGAAGGGCACCACATCGCCGGGTTCTTTTACGGGCTCCCACCACTGGACCGAGGCAACTTAGGTACGAAGTTGGCGAGTCGACGTGTCCAAGAATTGCTGTAGAATAAGTGTAGTGCTCTATGTCTTTTTGGGGTAAAGAAAGTTGCCATTTGGTGGAGGAAATGAACTGAACTTTTGGAGATGGTGCTATGGGATTTTTACAAAGCCAAAGAGATCAAAAAATCCCCACAACAATTTTGGACAGCCCCCTTATTCATTTGGCCGGCCATGGCTTGAGGAATGAGAGAGTGGAGTGAATCACAAATGAAAAAGGAGTGAGCCCCAACATAATGCAAGAGAGAGAAAGGGTGATGATAATAAGCAATGATCACAATCAAAATCCAACACTCCATCAACCATCATAACTCCAAAGGTCAAGCCATCATGAACAAAAGAAAGTCAATGGATGGTGCACCATCATGACACCATTTACAAATAAACCCCTCCACAATGCTAATTTGCACAATTACAAATAAGCCCTCCTCCACCAATTTTCAGACAAGGAAAGAAACAAAGGAAAATGGCCGAAACGGAAAGCAAACTGGCAACTCCAAAAATCCGATCCCGTAATAAATTACAGGAAAACCCCGCGACTGTATATACATACCCGCATTTGTATTGCGACCGAATACAAATGCAATGAAACAAAATCTACACTGTACAATACTAGGATCCGGCTTAAACCAAAGCCCGCTAGTATTATCCGTCCGATCATGATCAGTGCAGTACCGCACGTATCTGATCGAACCCTGCCATATCTCCATACGGCCTCTACAGCGTTTCACCCGAAACTTGAGAAAACGGTCAGTGGGGGACTCTAAAGACACGTCAATACTTTGGTTGTGGATTTAACCACTAGCACGTCAGAGGTATTAGCCATACGTAACGGGCTACCAGGTATTGACCAAAAGGGACGTCGATGAGCGAACTCATCCTGACACCCTACTGAGCCTGTCAGTGATAATATCCGTACAGTCCGGTCCGTTCGTCTATGAGCATCGCATGGCGGGCCTAGGGGGTTGGTAAAAGTCAGACCCCTAAAAGCGGTACAAGTCGTGTCGGAGTATAGCCCAGAACACCCTGAGATACTACTAGAATATCTACCAGTAAATCTCTTGCCTTGGCCAAGGACTTCGTGTAAGGGCTCTCCTAGACACGGCGCGACCTCACCCCCAATACTGGGAGAGACGAACCCCTGCAGATCCGCTCACTACCTCCACGTGGCTCGGGACTGTACCCAACTAAAACCTGTTTGCATGTCTCCTTTGAGCGTGGTAGGGTAGTAATCAAAGTACAGTGGGAACTCACACGAGACAAATGATGATCTCAGGTCGATGAACTAACCTGTACACATGTCACCAGGGAACTGCTATCGGACGTCTGGTATAAGACCAACTAGTATGTTCCCGGCGAGTCCTGTCCGGTGTACTCATAACCCAATGAGCACCTGTATACATATTAGGTGAACCAACTGACACCAGTGGCTTGTGAGACCGGCCACCGCCCATCGTCGGGGTCTCGACTGTATACACTAGTCTACTCTTGAGTATCGATGCCCTGTCTCGAAACTCCCATGACTAGGGACCTTTTAAGGATGTGCTTATAGACTACCAGCTCCCACGTATATGATCGCCATCATACTGCAGGTCGTCAAGCAAGAATCCTAAGGGCTCTATCAACATGTAATAGTGACCTGTAAGGTCACCTGAAGCAGTACATGATGATAAAGGTAAACCAGATAGCATACTATCATCTTGATTAAGACTGTCCTACCGGGATAGGTCCTCCATCAATCATTACAATCACGTGCCTGTGATCCAATAATTGACTCTGAGGGCACTATCTCCTACAGATGTACCTTTAAACCAAATCCCTTATTTGAGGAAAAAGGGATTATTGTGGACTTAAGAAATTTTTGTTCATATCTGAGACCTTGGAAATCAAGAGTATATGGGCTCGATTGAAAAAACAAAGAGGTTTGACCTCAGAAAACTTAACCAATTTTGGGCTGAGATTGAGTTTCCATAATTACCCAACAGTGTTGAGCACTGGGACATACAGTGCTCACGTGTGAAACACGTGGGGTGCTGGATTAGTGCTAAGCACTAGAGTCCTGTGGTACTCACGTGTGAAACACGTGAGGTGTTCAGATGTGAGCGTTTTTAGTCATTTTTGACTAATCATGGAGTGCTAAGCACTCTGCATGATACGCAGGTAGGGAGCACGTGAGTGCTAGGCTTTGGGCTTTATTTATTCGTTTCCCTCTTTTTACAGAAGTGCTAAGCACTTGGATAGAGCTTACGTGCATTTCACATGACTGCTTCCTTTTGGGGTGGCTGCAAAGAAGTTTTTCTATGCTCTTTAGGCGCCCACGTGAGGCAGCTTTGACTATTCTTTTTGTTTTTTTAAGCGCTTCTCGTGGGAAATACGTGAGGCATCAAAATAGTGCTAAGTACCAAACGTATCACTAAGCCTTTCTGTGTTTTCTCAGAGATGTTGATCTCTGACATTTTTAGTCATTGATCATAAAGATTTCAGTTTTGATGATCTTGGACCATCATTATCGTTTGTATTGAAGAACTAAGTTCTTTTTCACTTTTCTAAGAACCAAGTTCTTTATGTAGGGTTAAACCCTAATTTTTGGAGGAATTAAATTTCCATATGTTCCTGTTCTTTTTTGTAGTTTAGTTCTTTTCCCCTAAGTTTTGAATCTGCAAAACAAAATCTCCCCGATAAGAATTAAATTCTCAACTTATAGGGAGATCTGCTTCTGCAAATCTCAACCAGAGAAAGAACTGAATTCTTATATGAATGTTTAAACCTTTAAAGTGGCAAAGGAGAGATAATACGATCTCTGTGTTTCTTTACCTAGGGTTTCAACGAGGCGGGTCTTCTTTGAGAATTAAATTCTCTTTTCTATCAATGGCTCACTGTATTCTTTAAAAGCTTGCGGGAAGTTCTCACTGTACATTCTCTCTCTTTTCTCTGTGTGTCCTCCATCTCTTTTAATCTCCTTGCTTCTATTTATAGGAGAAGTGAAAAGTTCAACTTGTTAAGAAAATCTCTGATTGAGAGAACATGATTGATTTCATAATCAATCAAAAATAATCTTTTAGATCAATTAGTGAATTTTATTCACCGTTGGATTTTTAATCCAAAGGCTCTCTGTTTAACAGAGAAGTTTTCTTGTTTGTTTAACAAGATTAGAAAATAATTTCCTTAAGATAGAATTTCGTTCTATCAGATGATCGGTGGGTGATTTTATAATCACCGATTGATCTTTGATCCAAGGGTCCTCTATTTAACAGAGAAGATCATTCTAGTTTGAGAAAGATCGGGGAAATATTTCCCACATAGAATTTAATTCTAACAGATAGTTCATTTGGTGATATTTTATCATAATTGGATTTTAAACCTAAGATTCTCTGTTAGAGAAAAATCGTTCCATATTAGAAAAATCAGGGAAAATACTTTCCAAATAGAATTTAATTATATCACATAGACTCGGATGTGAGTATTTTAAAATTGGGGTGAGAGAATTCACGTGTTTAACACGTGACCCTAATTGTGGGTTTTAGCCTGTTTATTTCCAGCGATCATATGCTTTGCATATGAGAACTCACATATTTAACACGTGAAGCCTTTTTGGCCTATCAATTGTTTGATTGCAGCGCCTATATGCTTAGCATATAGGTGCTCACGTGTTTAACACGTGATGCTTATTCGGCCTATGAGTTGTTTTAACTGCAGCGCTTATATGCTTTGCATATAGGCGCTAACGTGTTTAATACGTGAGGCTCATTTAGCCTATGAGTCGTTTTAACAGCGGCGCCTATATGCTTTGCATATAGGCGCTCACGTGTTTAACACGTGAGGCTTTTTCAGCCTATGAGTTGTTTTGACTGCAGCGCCTATATGCTTTGCATATAGGTGCTCACATGTTTAACACGTGAGATTTGAGCAGTGGGGAATTTTCTCCCCTTTTCCCTCTTTTTTTGAAGGAACACCAGATCTGGATCTCACATTTGTAATTCATTGCAGGTGCTGAGAAGCCGTAGAGTTTTGAGGAAAGGTGATATGACCCTCAGGGTTGGCAATGGAGCCAGTGTGGATGCTGTTGCAGTAGGGGAATATCATCTAGGATTGGCGATTGGACATATTTTGTTATTACGTAACTGCTTTTGTATACCCAGTATGGTGTGTAATATTATATCAGTATCTTTATTATCAATAACTTTGCACTTGTAAGCAATGTTATCAACATTCACCTAAATCATGAAACGGTTGGGTCGGGTACACTTAGTAATGGATTATATATTCTCAATCAACATCAAGTTTTCAACGTCCAAAACACACTAAAAACAAAGGCTTCAGAATCAAACCAAGCTTTGTTATGGCATTGTAGACTCGGTCATATCAAAAAAACATTGCTGACTAAGTTACGTAAAGAAGGATACTTAGTGTTAGTGTATATGCCCTAGAGGCCATTATTGTATCATACTAGCTTGTATATTACTTAATGGAAGCTTGGGATATTCACAGTTGTATTAACGATCTTGCTCAAAATGGTAGTATGCTACTTGGTTTGTTTCTACTTCAATATGTGCATGTGTTTCTTTTAGCATATCGCTTATACATATTAGTAGAGCCCTTAAGATCTTTGCTTGATTACCAGCGTTGTGATGGCAGTCACACTAATGGAGGCTGGGTAATCTATAAGCACATCATTATACAGGTCCCTAGTCGTAGGATTATCGAGACGGGGCATCGATACTCCGGAGTAGACTAGTGTATACGCTTCTAAACCCAGCACGGGAGATGGTCTGTCCCACAGCCATTAGTACGTTGTACTGGAGATAGTATGCAGGTGCTCGTTAGGTTACGAGTCCACCGGACAGGACTCGTCGGGAATTGCTGGTGAGTATTGTACCTATCGTCAGATAGCAGCTCCCAGGTGACATGAGTACAGCTTAGTCCGTCGACTTGACACTGCTGCTTCGCCTCGAGTGTGTTCCTACTGTACTTTGATTACTACCTTACCACGGCTCAAAAGAGTCGTGCAAATAGGTAGCAGTTTGCTGCAGTCCCGAAACACTTAGAGGAAGTGGCGGTTAGACAGGATTCGTCTCTCCCGGTATTGGGGGTTGATATCGCGCTGTGTCTGGAGAGCCATTACACAAAGTCCCTGGCCAGGGCAAGCGAGATTTACTGGTAGACGTTCCAGTAGTTTCTCATGGTGTTCTGGGCTACACTCCGACACGACTTATACTGCTATTAGGGGTCTTACGTTTACCGCCCCTAGGCCCGATATCTGATACTCTTAGACGAACATACCGGACTGTACGGAGATTGTAACACTCAGGCTCAGTAAGAGTTCGGATGGGTTTTCCTCATCGGCCTTCTTATCGATATCTACCTGGGGACCGTTACGTACAGCTAGTTGCGGCCTGTGGTTAAACCCACTGCCAGCGTAGTGTCGAGTCTTTAGAGTCCCATATATAGAGTTTCCCTGCACTGGGCAAAAGGTGTAGACGCTATATGGTTTTACGGCAGGGGTTCGATCACTTACGTGCACTTGTGCGCGTATGATGTTCTTGCGGATAATACTAGTGGGCTTTGGTTTAATCCGGATCCTAGTATTGTATTGATGGATTAGTTTTGTTTATTTTGTATTCATATTCATCGGAATGCGAATGCGGGTTTGTATGCACGGATGTGAGGAATGAAGAAAGAGATGCCTCATTAGGGTTTTGACCATTGACTTGATTAGAACCATTATGAGGTGGTGGAAAATGTTTACTAATCTTTTTTTAGTGATAATTGTGTCATGGCTAATTAGGGTTTAACCATTTGACTATGTTGACTTTTGTTGACCTAGATATTTTTGTTAAGCATAAGATATTTTCTTGGTTGGCATTAATTGTGACATGATAATGGTCAAATCAACCTAGCCATCACAATTATCACAATAAAATATTTGTTTTTATTTTTCCATGGCTCATTATCTTATTTGCCTTCTCTCTCTTCAAGTGAGCTCTCATATGCTCTCCTTTTTCTTCCTCACTACAAATCCCTCAAGCTCTCATGTGTTGAGAAAATTAGGGATCAAATAGATAAACAACTCCATCACAATACTCTACATCACCTAGGACATCAATCTTAGCATACTTGTTGCCCTAGTTACCTCGGTTCTTGAGGTGGAGCTCGGACTATAGACTCTCGGTTGGATCATCTTCGACTTAAGGAGTTCGTTGAAGAAGCCATAATCCGGACGGACCCATGGAGCCTACGGAGAAGAGGAGGACAGCGGAGAAGACCCGAAGGACTTGTTGCATGAGGTATTATCTCCTAAGCGTAGTAGATTGAACCTCTAGTTTGTTTGTTAGCAATGGTTTAGCAAAGATCCTTATGGAAAGTCTATGTTACCTTGTATGAAAATTTTGATTTTTCCCTATTCCGCCTCCCCGTAAGTACCGAGGTGGGTAATATAGACTTACAGTGGTATCACAGCCTAGCTAAACCATTACTAACATGTTAGCAAAGTGTTAGAAATTTGATCGCCGGAAAAATCGCAAAACACGAACGAAAACTTGCAGTTTCTGTCGTTTTTAAAAACTGGTCCAAAAATTTTTCCAGGGACCTTAAAAATACGTGCAGGCTTTTTGAAGGACACCCAAGAAAAACGAGGTCATGAATCGGTCAGACCGCCGCTGAAGCGCGGCGAAACCATGCGTTTCGCCGCGGATCCGCGGCCGAGTCAACGTCGAGTCAACTCGTTTTTCCTGCAGAGTTTCCAGATTTGTGTTTTGTTATTTTTATGATACTTTGTTTCCACCCAGAATCTTTTGAGTACTGTGTTGTGCTTGGGGTAGATTCAAATCTAGTAATCGATCGAAATTCTAAGTACTTTAGCTAATCAGATCTTCTGTGATGTGATATATGTACTGAACGTATACTAATCGCTACACGTCGATTAGTGGGGGTTGTACATATCTGTGATCTGTGATATTGGATTGTGTATATGAACATGTTGGATTGTCGTGGATGAATAGTCGGGGATGTGAGATGAGTGTTTTTCATTTTTCATTCGATGTAAATTGTAAATTGATGCAATATTATTTTAGGGTCTCATATCAGGGTTGACGTTGTAGCCACCATTGTTTATTATTTCCTTTTACTGTTTTCTGCTCCTAAGATAGACCCAAGGTAGGGTGCACAAACTACCGGGTACTTTGAAGTGCTGAGTGGTCTACTCACTTTGTTGAGAGAGGTTGCTTCACTTCGGGTATTTGGCGGGTAGTTTGCCGCACCCTTAGGGGTCTAGGGTGGGGTTTTGGCTATTCACCATGACCGTGTAATCCATCTTTCGTTGCAGGCTCGAGCGAAACGCGGATTCCTAGTACATCTAATGTGTTCATCTGTGATCTGGAATGACTATCATTGCGTCTGACGAATGTATATATCTATATATGATATCTAGTAGACGTTGCTTATGTTTTGCATCCGCGATAGTCAAGCCCCCGCTCTGTCGTTAGTTAAGTAACCTAACGGGGCCTAGTGGCGATGCGGATGGCATAAGTGCACGTTATATTTTCGTTGTTTTCTGCTATGGTAGGATTAATTGATGGGACGCATTATATTAATGCAAAGAAAAAAAACCAAAGCTGAATCGTTGGAACAAATTTTAAAAACTACTCGGTTGTTTTAAAACAGCAAAACTATTAAAAATGCGGAGCTTAAACCACTCCTCTTAAAAGCTATCAGGTTCCTTCGATTATATCAAGTTCACTATGTTCACGGTTTCGCCGAAACTATTCGTAGCCCTCCATCATTTCATATGAATAGTCGGTAGTATTCAAGCTATGTTTGTTGGCCTTCGTCAAGGCATAGTGATTGTTAGCTGCCGGGTGTTCATATATAGCATAGATAGAATATGTTGGTTTGGGACAGTCGTATTACTTTGTTGGCCTTCGTCAAGGGTATATATGGGTGGGTTCAAATTAACCTGGACAATGATGGATAGAACTTGACATGTGACTTATGATCTGTTGGCCTTCGTCAAGGCCATAAGAGCATGGGGCAGAAATCCATATCGGGAGTTTCTAAAGAAACTGAAACTTGCTAGTGCTGCATACCATTTGGAGTTTGATAATGTTGGTAGGATTCCTTCAGCATTATCACACAATGATATTTGGATCCCAATCCTACTGTGAGTATCCGCTGCTCCTCGCGAGATTCTTCACTTAACGACCAATGGTATAAACCAAGTAGGTGTCTAGAACAGTGTTAGCTGGGCTACGTCTCCAGGGAAAATAGGTTATTTAATTAAGGAACTTCGTGAAAGAGTCGTAAAACCTCCCTCGAAGTATCAACACTAGTCTGGCTGAACGGTTAAGCAAGTATTGTACGGTGAGATTAATCCTGACTAATTCTTCTTTTATGGTTTGAGGAAGGATTCGAGAAACAGTGGGAGCCATCCTGTTTAGATAAATTAAAAACCAATCTAAACTTGCAAGAGCATCATGCTATGTGTTTTCTTCTCTCTTTCTTAATTGCAGCGACCTAGTGACCAGACATAGGTTACATCTGTTAGTGTATCTACCCTAGGGGCCATTATTGTATCATACTAGCTTGTATATTACTTAATGGAAGCTTGGAATATTCACAGTTATATTAACAATCTTGCTAAACATGGTAGTACACTACTTGGTTTGTATATATCTTAATGTGTGTGTATGATAGCATATCGAGAATACATATTGATAGAGCCCTTAAGATCTTGCTTGACTACCAGCGTCGTGATGGCAGTCACACTAGTGGGGGCTGGGTAGTCTACAAGCACATCCTTTTTCATGTCCCTAGTCGTAGGATTATCGAGACAGGGCATCGATACTCCGGAGTAGACTAGTGTGTACGCTTCTCATCCCAGCAGGGGAAATGGTCTGCCCCACAGCCATTAGTACGTTGTACTGGAGATAGTATACAGGTGCTCGTTGGGTTACGGGTACACCGGACAGGACTCGCAGGGAACTGTTGGTTGGTACTATACCCGTCGTCAGTTAACAGTTCCCAGGTGACATGAGTATAGCATAGTCCGCAGACTTGACACTGTTGCTTCGTCTCGAGTGTGTTCCCACTGTTCTTAAATTGCTACCCTACCACGGCTCAAAGGAGTCGTGCAAGCAGGTAGCAGTTGGGCGCCGTCCCTAAGCACTTGGAGGCAGTGGCAGTTAGATAGGATTCGTCTCTCCTGGTATTGGCAGTTGATATCGCGCTGTGTTTGGAGAGCCATTACGCAAAGTCCCTGGCCAGGGCAAACGAGATTTACTGGTAGGATTTCCAGTAGCTTCTCAAGGTGTAATGGGATTCGCTCCGACACGACTTATACTGCTTTTAGGGGACTGACGCTTGCCGCCCCCTAGGCCCGATATACGATAGTCCTAGACGAACAGACCGGACTGTACGGAGATTGTCACATCAGGCTCAGTAGGAGATCGGATGGGTTTCCTCATCGGCCTTCTTATCGACATCTACCTGGGGACCGTTACGTACAGCTAGAGCTGCTTGCAGCTTGTGGTTAAACCCAATGCCAGCATAAGTGTCGAGTCTTTAGAGTCCCACACAGAGAGTTTCCCTCCTTCAAGCGAAACGATATATAGGTCGTATGGTTTTACGACTTGGTTCAGACACATACATGTTTTTACGCACGTACGATGTTCGGACAGTTTATACTAGCAGGCTTTGGTTTAAGCCAGATTCTATTATTGGATTATTGGATTTATACAGTCTCAGTATTTCCGTGTTTCATGGACGGGAGGGGCATTCTCGTAATTAGTCGAGAAGCTTCTAGAAGATTGACGAGTTGGAGGCTTAGGTGGAATTTGCATTAAATGGATTAGTGACTCATGGTGTGATTCATCAAATGAGTTAATGAAGCATTTATTGCTTAATGACTCATGAGATGATTCACCCAAAGAGAGTTAATGAAGCATGGTTGATATTATAATTATGTTATTCATTTTAATAATTATCATGCTTCATATATATTCTAAAATGAGTTATAATTCATTATCATTCTCACTCACACCTTCTCTCTCCTCAAGCTCTCTCTCTTCAGGAACTAACCCTGACCTCTCATGTGTTAAGATCTAAGGGTTAGCAAGACTAATAGATCCCTAATCCTCTTCTATATCCTCTAGGATGCTTTGATTAGCACTCATAGCCACCTAGTTACCTCAAGTGAGAGATTAAAGCTTGGAGAAGTAGCTCTCGGGTGGATCTTCTATCACATCGAGGAGGCCGACAAGGTGGTGATCAACGAGAAAAAGAAGGACTTGATTCATTAGGTCTAATCATCTTTCATAGTACCTAATCACTTCTTTGTAGTTGTTAGTTAGGGTTTAACAAAGATCCGTAAGGTTAGTCGATGTTAGTTTAAACAAAATAATTGTTTTACCTATTCCGCCTCCCCGCATCATGTGGGGTGTCTAACGTCGACTTACAGTAGTATCAGAGCCTCGCTAAACCATAACTAACTTGTTAGCAAATTCGTTAGAAATTCGATCGCAAAATGAACTCGAAAAAACTTCATTTTCACCATGTATCTGCCGATTTTAAAACGGGGTCTAAAAATTTTTCAGGGACCCTTAAAAATACAAGCAGGGAATTTTAAGAATTATGATGAAATTTGGGACTGTGACTCGACCATAGCGCCGTGGAACCGCCGCCGATCCAAGCGATCCGCCTCAGATCCGCGGCCGAGTTGACTCCGAGTCAACCCTAATTTGCTCAGTTATTCTTCTGTGTTTATGTTGTATTTTCTGGGATGATTTGTTTCTGCTCAGGTTTGATGTGCACAGAGAATTGTTTGGTGTAGAATCATTTGTGTTTGCTTGATCGAAATTCTAACATGTTTGGCAAACTTAATTATATCTGTGATGTGTTTAATGTGTTCGTAAACCTTCCCTAACTGCTAGTATGTCGGTTAGCAGGGGTTGCATATTTCTGTAATGGTTTTTACTGGTTTGTGATTATGGACTTGTTGGATTGTCGTGAATGGATAGCCGGGGATGTGAGACGAGTGTTTCTTTCATTCAAATGTAATTTGTAAATTGTTGTAATATTTTTTTGCGGGGCACATCCGGGTTGAGGTTGTAGCCACCGTTGTATTATTTCATGTACTGTTTTCTGCTCCTCGGATAGACCCAAGGTGGGGTGCACAAACTACCGGGTAGTTTGAAGTGTTTAGTGGCTTACTCACGTTGTTGAGGGAGACCGCTTCACTTCGGGTACATAGCGGGTAGTTTTCCGCACCCGTAGGGGTCTAGGATGGGGTTTTTTGCTATTCATCGCAACTGTGTAATCCGTTTTTCTTTGCAGGCTTAAAAGGAACGCGGATTCGTAGAAAATCCAATATGTTCATCTGTGATCTGGAATGCCTATTATTGCGTCTGACGAATGTACAATATCTATATATGATTGCTATTAGACGTCACTTATGTTTTGCACCCGCACTAGCCCTGCCCCAGCTCTATCGTTAGTTAAGTAACCTAACGGGTGAATGACGGGGCCCAGTGGTGAATGCGGATGGCATAAGAGAACGTTGTATTTTCGTTGTTTTCTGCAATGATAGGTTAATTGATGGGACGCATTATATTAATGCAAAGAAAATAAACCAAAGTTGAATCGTTGGAACAGTTTAAAAGAAACCACTCGGTTATTTTTAAAACAGAAGATATTTTTAATTGCGGAGCTTAACCACTCCTTTTAAAAGCTATCAGGTTCCTTCGATCATATCAAGTTCACTACGTTCACGGTTTCGCCAAAACCATTTGTAGCCCTCCATCATTTCATTTGGGTATTCAGTAGTATTCAAGCTATGTATTTTGACCAACGCCAAGGCATAGTGTTTGGTAGCTGCTGGGTATTCATTTGTTGCATAGATAGATGAGTTGGTTTGGGACAGTCGTATTACCATTTGGCCAACGTCATGGGTATGTATGGGTGGGTTCAAATTAACAAGATAATGATGGGTAGAACTTGACATGTGACTTATGACATTTTGACCAACGCCTAGGTCATAAGTGCATGGGGCAGAAATTTATATCGGGAATTTCTAAAAAAACTGAAATTTGCAAAGAGTTGCATACCATTTGGAGTGTGATAATTTTGGTAGGATTCCTTCAGCTTTATCACATGATGATATTTGGATCCCGATCCTACTGTGAGTATCCGCTACTCATCAGGAGATTCGTCACTTAACGATCAATGCTGTAAACCAAGTAGGTGTCGAGAAAAGTGTCAACGGGGTTACGCCCCCAGAGAAAAGAGGTTATTTAATTAAGGAACTTCGCGAAGCGTCATAAAACCTCCCTCGAAGTACCGACACCGGCCTGGCTGAACGGTTAAGCAAGTATTGTACGGTAAGAATAGTCCTGACTAGTTCATCCTTTTTGGTTTGACGAAGGATTCAAGAAACAGTGGGAGCCATCCAGTTTAGATAAACTAAAAACCACTCTAAACTTGCAAGAGCATCATGCTAAAGTGTTTCCTCTCTCTCTCTCAATTGCAGCGACCCAGAACATGACAGGCCTTAAGTTACTATTAGATAAAAATATTTTGACAGGGCCAAATTATAAATACTGGTTCCGGAATCTCAAGATGGCAATAACTTATGACAAATTGGGTTATGTCCTTATTACTAAGGCACCTGCTGTCCCTGGTCCAGAATCCAGTGTCGCTGATAAGGAAATCCGCAAGACCTGGGAGATTGACTGTGCGAAGGCCAAATTCATCGTGCTTGCCTCTATGAATATTGAACATCAGAGGAGGCACTAGAATATGGATCTTAAATCCATATTTCTCCACACCAAGGAACTGTATGGAGAGCAATCTCGTATAGCTAGATACGAGACCTCGAAAAACTTGTTTCAGTCGAGGATGGCCGTCGGATCATCTGTAGGAGAACTTGTCCTAATGATAATTGGCTATATAGAAGAGCTCGCAGACCTCGGGACGACTTTAGAGAACGAGCTATATAAAGACTTGGTTCTTCAGTCCCTTCCTTCCACCTACGCCCAGTTTATCCTGAATTTCAACATTCAAGGAAAAGACGTTGAACTTCCAGAACTCCTTAACATGTTGAGGAGTGCAGAGGGCACCTTGCAGAAAGCAAGGAAAACACCCACTATGTTTGTACGCGGTGCTTCTTCTTCCGGGTCCAAGTCTAGGGCCAAAGGAAGGAGGAAGAAGGCCGCTACCAAACCAAGAGGTGGTGTTGGTAAGGTGGGAGCTAAAGGAAAGGCAAAGGTTGCGGTTCCAGTAGTGGCAAAGGACGAGTGCTTCCACTGTCATAGGAAAGGCCACTGGAAGAAAGATTGCAAAGCTTGGATTGCCAAGAACAAGGAACCGAAGCAAGCTGTGGCTTCGACTTCATGTGTGTTTGTAATTGAAAATTGTCTGTCAATCAACTCTACTTCCTGGGCATTGGATACCGGATCAGGATCTCATATATGCAATTCATTGCAGGCACTGAGAAACCGAAGAGTGGTGAAGGTTGGTGATATGACCCTCCAGGTTGCTAACGGAGCAAGCGTGGGTGCTTTGTCCGTAGGGGATTATCACCTTGGATTGACGAGTGGACATATTTTGGTTTTGCATAACTGTTTTTGTGTACACAGTTTAACGTGTAATATTATATCAGTATCGTTGTTATCAAAAGAAGCTTATGATTTCACGTTTGTAAGCGATGTTGTTAACATCCACCTTAATCATGGTTTGATTGGGTCTTGTACACTAGATAACGGTATATATGTGTTAAACCAATTACAGATTTTCAATGTCCAGAACACAATAAAAAGAAAGTCTCCAGATATAAATCAGGATTTCTTATGGCATTGTAGACTAGTTCACATCAATGAGACAAAGTTAACTAAGTTACATAGAGAAGGATATTTTGATCCGTTCGAATATCAATCTTATGCCACATGTCAATCATGTCTCAAGGGAAAGATGACAAAGACTCCATTCACTGGACATGGAGTAAGAGCGAGCGAGCTCTTAGGACTCATACACAACGATGTATGTGGTCCAATGTCACACATGCAAGAGGTGGTTTTCATATTTCATTACTTTTACGGATGATTTCTCTAGGTATGGATTCATTTTCTTAATGAAACATAAATCCGAGGCCTTTGAGAAATTCCAAGAATATAAGAATGAAGTAGAAAACCAAACCGGCAAAAGTATCAAGAAACTTAGATCTGATCGAGGTGTTGAATACTTAAGTGTCGAGTTCCTGGGTTACCTAAAAGAGAAAGGAATTCTCTCTCAGCTTACTCCACAGTATAACGGTGTATCGGAAAGACAAAACCGAACCCTATTGGATATGGTACGTTCCATGATGAGTAATGCTGAGTTACCGCGATCTTTCTGGGGTTATGCGCTACAATCAGCAGCATATCTTTTGAACAGGGTTCCTACCAAGACCGTGCCTACTACATCATATCAGATGTAGAGTGGGAAAAAACCTTATCTTCAGTATCTGAAGATATGGGGATGTCCAGCTTTTGTTAAAAAGCAGCATGCGGACAAACTCGAGGCACGATCAGTACAGTGTAAATTTGTGGGATATCCAAAGAACCCTAAGGGGTATTATTTCTATTACGCAGAGGAAAAAAAGGTTTTTGTTTCTCGTAATGCCCATTTTCTAGAACAACAGATTTTAGAAAAGGAAACAAGTGGGAAGGAAATAGAACTGGAAGAAATTCCAGAACCACAAACTACTACTAAATGTTTGGTAGAACCAGAAGTTCAAGAAGAGCAGGACATTCCCGCACCCCTCCGCAGGAGTAGTAGGCATCTCATCCGACTGAGAGATACTACGGTTTTCTCATAGACGGGGATAGAGAAGATTGCATCATTGATAATGATGAACCTACTAGCTTCCAGCAGGCCATCTAGAGCGGCGACTCAGTAAGGTGGCTGGATGCAATGCGGACCAAGATGGAGTCCATGTACACCAACAAAGTATGGACTTTGGACTTTGCTCCAGATAAGGTAAAACCCATAGGATGCAGATGGATCTTCAAGAAAAAGATTGGTGTAGATGGACAGGTGGAAACCTATAAGGCTAGACTTGTTGCAAAGGGTTTTTGTCAAAGACATAGTTTGGACTGTGACGAAACTTTTTCTCCAATAGCTATGCTCAAATCCATTTGGATCCTTCTTGCCATTGCTGCCTTCCATGAATATGAGATCTGGTAGATGGACGTAAAGACGGCTTTTCTAAATGGTAATTTAGAAGAGTGCGTCTATATGGATCAGCCAGAAGGTTTCAATCAGACTGGGAGCAGCAGGAAAGTGTGCAAGTTGCTTAAGTCCATTTATGGACTGAAGCAGGCATCGCGGAGTTGGAACATCTGTTTTTATGAAACGGTCAAAGAATTTGACTTTATCAAAAATCTAGATGAACCATGTATATATAGTAAAATTGTAGCTCGAACTGTCGTATTCCTCGTCTTGTACATGGATGACATTCTCTTGATAGGAAATGACATTTCTATGCTACAATCTGTCAAAGGATTCTTGTCACACAGGTTCTCCATGAAAGACCTGGGTGATACCTCTTACATTCTGGGGATCCGGATCTATCGTGATAGATCCAAGAGGATGTTGGGACTTTCACAGTCCAGGTATATCAACACTATACTAAAAAGATTCAGTATGGAAGATTCTAAGCGTGGTAGTTTACCGGCTTGTCACGGAATCACCCTCTCCAAAGAGATGTCTCCCAAGACTGATTTTGAAAGGGATCGCATGTCTATTATACCCTACGCTTCTGCGGTAGGCTCTATAATATATGCGATGTTGTGCACCAGAGTAGATGTAGCTTACGCACTGAGCGTGGTAAGCAGGTATAAGTCAGACCCAGGGGAGAAGCACTGGATAGCAGTAAAGAACATTCTAAAAAAATTACCTGAGAAGGTCTAAGGAGATGTTCTTAGTTTACGGCGGAAAAGACCTCAAGATCGAGGCCTTTGCTGATTCCAGCTTCCAGAGTGACAAGGATGACTCCAAGTCCATGCCAGGTTATGTCTTTGCCCTCAATGGAGGGGCGGTGTGCTGGAAGAGTTCCAAGCAGGACACCGTTGCTGACTCGACGATGGAAGCGGAGTATATCGCTGCTTGCGATGCCGCAAAAGAAGCGGTCTGGATGAAGAAGTTCCTCACAGAACTTCAGGTGGTTCCATCCATTGTTGATCCAATACCTCTATATTGTGACAACAACGGGGCTATAGCTTTAGCAAGGAACCCAGGACCCATCAGAAGTCCAGACACATCTTAAGGCGGTATCACCTGATCAGGGAGACCATAGATCGCCGGGAGATCGAGGTCCGGAGAGTTGCTACAGAGGAGAACACTGCAGATCCATTCACAAAGGCCTTACATCAGACACAGTTCGAGAGACTATCAGAGATGATAGGTCTTCTATACGCCAGTACATGGCCCTAGTGCAAGTGGGAGATTGTTAGTGTATATGCCCTAGAGGCCATTATTGTATCATACTAGCTTGTATATTACTTAATGGAAGCTTGGGATATTCACAGTTATATTAACAGTCTTGCTAAACATGGTAGTACGGTACTTGGTTTGTATCTATCTTAATGTGTGTGTAGGTTAGCATATTGAGAATACATATTGATAGAGCCCTTAAGATCTTGCTTGACTACCAGCGTTGTGATGGTAGTCACACTAGTGGGGGCTGGGTAGTCTACAAGCACATCCTTTTTCAGGTCCCTAGTCATAGAATTTTCGAGACAGGGCATCGATACTCCGGAGTAGACTAGTGTGTACGCTTCTCATCCCAGCAGTCGAAATGGTCTGTCCCACAGCCATTAGTACGTTGTACTGGAGATAGTATACAGGTGCTCGTTGGGTTACGGGTACACCGGAAAGGACTCGCAGAGAACTGTTGGTTGGTACTATACCCGTCGTCAGTTAACAGTTCCCAGGTGACATGGGTACAGCAAAGTCCGCAGACTTGACACTGCTGCTTCGTTTCGAGAGTGTTCCCACTGTTCTTAGATTGCTACCCTACCATGGCTCAAAGGAGTCGTGCAAACAGGTAGCAGTTGGGTGCAGTCCCGAAGCACTTGGAGGCAGTGGCGGTTAGATAGGATTCGTCTCTCCCGGTATTGGCAGTTGATATCGCGCTGTGTTTGGAGAGCCATTACGCAAAGTCCCTGGCCAGGGGAAACGAGATTTACTGGTAGGATTTACAGTAGCTTCTCAAGGTGTAATGGGCTTCGCTCCGACATGACTTATACCGCATTTTTGGGGACTGGCGCTTGCCGCCCTATAGGCCTGATATGCGATAGTCCTAAACGAACAGACCGGACTGTACGGAGATTGTCACATCAGGCTCAGTAAGAGTTCGGATGGGTTTCCTCATCGGCCTTCTTATCGACATCTACCTGGGGACCATTACATACAGCTAGTACCGCTTGCGGCCTGTGGTTAAACCCACTGCCAGCGTAAGTGTCGAGTCTTTAGAGTCCCATACAGAGAGTTTCCCTGCTTCAGGCGAAACGATATAGAGGTCGTATGGTTTTACGACAGGGTTCGGACTCATATGTGTTTTTACGCACGTACGATGTTCGGACAGTTTATACTAGCAGGCTTTGGTTTAAGCCAGATTCTAGTATTGGATTATTAGATTTATACAGTCTCAGTATTTCCGTATTTTCACGGATATGTGTTTTTACGCACGTACGATGTTCGGACAGTTTATACTAGCAGGCTTTGGTTTAAGCCAGATTCTAGTATTGGATTATTAGATTTATACAGTCTCAGTATTTCCGTATTTTCACGGATGGGAGGGGCATTCTCGTAATTAGTCGAGAGGCTTCTAGAAGATTGATGAGTTGGAGGCTTAGGTGGAATTTGCATTAAATGGATTAGTGACTCATGGTGTGATTCATCAAATGAGTTAATGAAGCATTTATTGCTTAATGACTCATGAGATGATTCACCCAAAGAGAGTTAACGAAGAATGGTTGATATTATTATTATGTTATTCATTTTAATAATTATCATGCTTCATATATATTCTAAAATGAGTTATAATTCATTATCATTCTCACTCACACCTCCTCTCTCCTCAAGCTCTCTCTCTCTCTTCAAGAACTAACCCTGACCTCTCATGTGTTAAGATCCAAGGGTTAGCAAGACTAATAGATCCCTAATCCTCTTCTATATCCTCTAGGATGCTTTGATTAGCACTCATAGCCACCTAGTTACCTCAAGTGGGAGGTTAAAGCTTGGAGAAGTAGCTCTTGGGTGGATCTTCTATCACATCGAGGAGGACGACGAGGAGGTGATCAACGAGAACAAGAAGGACTTGATTCATTAGGTATAATCATCTTTCATAGTAGCTAATCACTTCTTTGTAGTTGTTAGTTAGGGTTTAGCAAAGATCCGTAAAGTTAGTCGATGTTAGTTTAAACAAAATGATTGTTTTACCTATTCCGCCTCCCCACATCATGTGGGGTGTCTAACGTCGACTTACAACATCTAGATTATAAAATGACTGAATCTAACTGTAATGACTGGTAAAGGCCTGTCCAAATGTCCATTGCACATGACAAGCTGGGACACCTCTTCACTACTCAAACCCCTGCCGTCTCAGGTCCAGTTTCCACCGTCATAGATATTAATATCCATACGACATCGGAAAAAGACTATGCGAATGCCAAGTGCCTCGTGTTGGCCTCAGTCGATGGTGCATACCAGAGGCAGCACGAGAAGATAGACTTAGTTTCTATCTTCCTCCATTACAATGATTTATATGGAGAGCAATCTCATATCGCAAGATATGAGACTTCGAAAGAATTGCTTTAAGAGAGGTTGGCTATCGGGTCATCTGTAGGGGGCAACGTCCTAACAAAGACTAACTATATTGATGAGCTCACGGACCTGGAGACCACGTTATAGAAAGAGTCACACACTGACTTGATTCTACAGTCCCTACCCTCTACTTACACCCAGAAGAAAATCAGGGAGGTAGAAGGAAAGGGAATGGCAAAAGTTTCAGGACTAAATATAGGGAAGGAGGGATGTTCCTATTGTTACGGGAAAGGACATTGGCAGAAGGATTGCAGGGCTTTGAAAGCCAGTAGCCAGGATTCGAAGAATGTTGTGGCTTCGGCTTCAGGTGTGTTTGTAATAGAAAACTGTATGTCAATTAACTCTACTTCCTGGGTACTAGATACCGGATCAGGATCTCATATCTTTAATTCATTACAGGCTTTGAGAAACCGTAAAGTTATCAGGTTAGGTGATATGACTCTCAGAGTTGCGAACGAAATGAGCGTGGACGCTGAATCCGTAGGGGAATATCACCTAAGATTGACAAGTGGGCAGATATTGATTCTATGTAACTGTTTATATGTACCTAGTCTAGCTTGTAATATCATATCTGCATCCTTACTTTCTAAGGATGGATATGATTTTACATTTCCAAGCGATGTGGTCCACATCCACCTTAATCAAGCTCTGATTGGGTCAGGTACATTGGATAACGGTATATACATATTAAATGAAGCTCAGGTTTTCAGTGTCCAGAACACACTTAAAAGAAAATCTCCGGAATTAAATCAGGCTTTCTTATGGCATTGTAGATTGGGTCACATCAATGAAACACGGTTGACGATGTTACATAGAGAAGGATATTTGGATCCATTCGAATATCAATCTTATGCTACTTGTGAATCTTGTCTCATGGGAAAGATGACAAAGACACCGTTCCCTGAACACGGAAAGATGACAACGAGCGAGCTTTTGGGACTCGTACACAGCGATGTATGCGGTCTAATGTCTATACATGCACAAAGTGGTTTTTCATATTTCATTAGTTTTATGGATGATTTCTCTTGGTATGGACATATCTTTTTGATGAAGCACAAATCCGAGGCCTTTGAGAAATTCCGAGAGTACAAGAATGGAGTAAAAAACAAACAGGCAAAAGTATCAAGACACTGAGATCTGATCGAGGTGATGAATACTTGAGTGCTGAGTTTCTGGACTACTTAAAAGGGAATGGAATTCTCTCTCAGCTTACTCCTCCATACACACCATAACACAATGGTGTATCAGAAAGGCGGAATCGAACCCTATTGGATATGGTTCGTTTCATGATGAGTAAGGCTGAGTTGCCGCGATCCTTCTGGGGTTATGCACTAGAATCATCTGCATATCTATTGAACACAGTTCCAACCAAGACTGTGCCTACCACACCATATGAGATGTGGAGTGGGAAGAAACCCTATCTTAAGTACCTTAAGACATGGGGATGTCCAGCTTTTGTTAAAATGCAGCATACGGACAAGCTCGAGGCACGCTCAGTACAGTGTAAGTTTGTAGGATACCCGAAGAACTCCAAGGGGTATTTTTTCTATTACGTAGAGGAGCAAAAGGTCTTTGTTTCTCGTCATGCCCGCTTCTTGGAAACTGAATTTTTAGAAAATCAGATAAGTGGGAGCGCAATAGAACTGGAAGAAATTCCTGAACCACAAGCTATTACTGAAACCTTGGTAGAACCAAAGGTTTCAGAAGAACCGGACATCCCAGTGCCACTCCGCAGGAGTAGTAGGAAGTCTCATCCGCCCGAGAGATACTACGGTTTTCTCATAGACGGGGATCGAGAGGTTTGCATCATTGACAATGATGAGCCTACTAGCTTCCAGCAGGCCATTCAGAGCGACGACTCGGTAAAATGGCTGGATGCAATGCGGACCGAAATGGAGTCCATGTACACCAACAAAGTATGGACTTCGGACATTGCTCCGGAAGGGGTAAAACCCGTAGGCTGGAAAAATATCTTCAGAAAGAAGATTGGTGTAGATGGGCAGGTTGAAACCTATAAAGCTAGACTTGTTGTAAAGGGTTTTTGTCAAAGACCGGGTTTGGACTATGACAAAACTTTTTCTCCAGTGGCTATGCTCAAATCCATTCGGATCCTTCTTGCCATTGCTGCCTTCCACGATTATGAGATCTGGCAAATGGACATAAAGACGGCTTTTTTAAATGGAAATTTAGAAGAGTGCGTCTATATGGATCAGCCGGAGGGTTTCATTCAGAGTGGGAGCAGCTGTAAAGTATGCAAGTTGCTTGAGTCCATTTATGGACTAAAGCAGGCATCGTGGAGTTGGAACATCTGCTTTGATGATATTGTCAAAGAATTCGACTTTGTCAAAAATCTAGATGAACCATGCATTTATAGTAAGATTGTAGGGAGAACTGTATTATTTCTCGTCTTGTACGTAGATGACATTCTCTTAATAGGGAATGACATTCCTATGCTACAGTCAGTCAAAGGATTCTTGTCACAGAGGTTCTCCATGAAGGACCTGGGTGATGCCTCCTACATTCTAGGGATCCAGATCTATCGTGATAGATCTAAATGGATGTTGGGACTTTCGAAGTCCAGGTACATAGACACCATACTGAAATGATTCAATATGGAAGATTCCAAGCGCGGTAACCTACCCGCTTGTCACGGAATCACCCTTTCCAAAGAGATGTCTCCCAAGACTGATTTGGAAAGGGCTCGCATGTCATCTATACCCTACGCATCTGCGGTAGGCTCTATAATGTATGCGATGTTATGTACAAGACAAGATGTAGCATACGCATTGAGCGTTGTAAGCCGGTATCAGTCGAAACCAGAGGAGAAGCACTGGATAGCAGTAAAGAACATTCTCAAGTACCTGAGAAGGACTAAGGGGATGTTCTTGGTATATGGAGAAAAGAACCTCCAGATCGAGGCCTATGCTGACTCCAGCTTCCAGAGTGACAAGGATGGCTCCAAGTCCATGTCGGGTTATGTCTTTAGCCTTAATGGAGGGGCGGTCTGTTGGAAGAGCTCCAAGCAGGAAACCATTGCTGAGTCGACGATGGAAGCGGAGTACATAACTCCTTGCGATGCCGTAAAAGAAGCTGTCTGGATGAAGAAGTTCCTCACAGAACTTCAGGTAGTTCCAACCATTGTTGTTCTAATACCGCTGTATTGTGACAACAACGGTGCTATAGCTTTAGCGAAGAAACCCAGGTCCCATCAGAAGTTCAGGCACATCTTAAGGCTGTACCACCTTATCAGGGAGATCGTAGATCGCTGGGAGATCGAGGTGAGGAGAGTAGATTCAAAAAAGAACATTGCAGATCCACTCACGAAGGCCATACCACAGACGCAGTTCGAGAGGCTGATCGAGATGATAGGTCTTCGATACGCCAGCACATAGCCCTAGTGCAAGTGGGAGATTGTTAGTGTATATGCCCTAGAGGCCAGCATTGTATCATACTAGCTTGTATATTATATAATGGAAGCTTGGGATATTCACAGTTGTATTAACATTCTTGCTCAAAATGGTAGTATGCTACTTGCTTTGTTTCTACTTCAATATGTGCATGTGTTTCTTTTAGCATATCGCTTATACATATTAGTTGAGCCCTTAGGATCTTTGCTTGATTACCAGCGTTGTGATGGCAGTCACACTAGCGGGGGCTGGGTAATCTATAAGCACATCCTTATACAGGTCCCTAGTCACAGGATTATCGAGACGGGGTATCGATACTCCAGAGTAGACTAGTGTATACGCTTTTCATCCCAGCAGGGGAGATGGTTTGTCCCATAACCATTAGTACGTCGTACTGGAGATAGTATGCAGGTGCTCGTTAGGTTACAAGTACACCGGACAAGACTCATCGGGAACTGCTGGTGAGTATTATACCTATCGTCAGATAGCAGTTCCCAGGTGACATGAGTACAGCTTAGTCCGTCGACTTGACACTGCTGCTTTGCTTCGAGTGTCTTCCCACTGTACTTTGATTACTACCCTACCACGGCTCAAAGGAGTCATGCAAAAAGGTAGCAGTTGGGTGCAGTCCCAAAGCACTTGGAGGCAGTAGCGGTTAGACATGATTCGTCTCTCCCTGTATTTGGGGTTGATATCGCGTTGTGTCTGGAGAGCCATTACACAAAGTCCCTGGCCAGGACAAGCAAGATTTACTGGTAGGTGTTCCAGTAGTTTCTCAGGGTGTTCTGGGCTACACTCCGACACGACTTATACCGCTATTAGGGGTCTGACATTTACCGCCTCCCCTAGGACCGATATGCGATACTCTTAGACGAACAGACCGGACTGTACGGAGATTGTCACACTCAGGCTCAGTCGGAGTTCGGATTGGTTTTCCTCATCGGCCTTCTTATGGACATCTACCTGAGGACCATTACGTACAGCTAGTACTACTTGCGGCTTGTTGTTAAACCCATTGCCAGCATAGCATCGAGTATTTAGACTCCCACATAGAGAGTTTCCTTGCACTGGGCAAAAGGTGTAGACGCTTTATGGTTTTACGGCAGGGCTTCGATCAGTTACGTGCACTTGTGCGCGTATGATGTTCGGATGGATAATACTAGTGAGCTTTAGTTTAAGCCGGATCCTAGTATTGTATTGATGGATTAGTTTTGTCTATTTTGTATTCATATTCTTCGGAATGCGGATGCGGGTGTCTATGCACGGATGTGAGGAATGAAGAAAGAGATGCCTCATTTGGGTTTTGACCATTGACTTGATTAGAACCATTATGAGGTGGTGGAAAATATTTACTAATCTTTTTTAGTGATAATTGTGTCATGGCTAATTAGGGTTTGACCATTTGACTATGTTGACTTTTGTTGACTTAGATATTTTTGTTAAGCATAAGATATTTTCTTGCTTGGCATTAATTATGACATGATAACGGTCAAATCAACTTAGCCATCATAATTATCACAATAAAAGATTTGTTTTTATTTTTCCATGGCTCAATATCTCATTTGCCTTCTCTCTCTTCAAGTGAGCTCTCATATGCCCTCCTTCTTCTTGTTCACTACTAATCCCTCAAGCTCTCATGTGTTGAGAAAATTAGGGATCAAATAGAAAAACAACTCCATCACAATACTTTACATCACCTAGGACATCAAGCTTAGCATACTTGTTGCCCTAGTTACCTCGGTTCTTGAGGTGGAGCTCATACTATAGACTCTCGGGTGGATCATCTTCGACTCAAGGAGGCCGTTGAGGAAGCCATGATCCGGACTGACCCATGGAGCCTACGGAGACGAGGAGGACAGTGGAGAAGACCCGAAGGACTTGTTGCATGAGGTATAATCTCCTAAGCATAGTAGATAGAACCTCTAGTTTGTTTGTTAGCAATGGTTTAGCAAAGATCCTTATGGAAAGTCTATGTTACCTTGTATGAAAATTTTGATTTTTACCTATTCCGCCTCCCCGTAAGTACCACGGTGGGTAACGTAGACTTACACTTAGATCCTTTTGAGTATCAATCATATGCAACCTGTCAATCATGTATCAGAGGAAAGATGACAAAAACTTCGTTCACTGGACGCGGAGAAAGAGCTATTGAGCTTTTAGGACTCATACACAGTGACGTGTGTGGGCTAATGTCTCCATTTGTAAAAAGTGGCTATTCCTGCTTCATTACTTTCGCAGATGATTTCTCAAGGTATGGACATGTATTCTTAATGATGTAGGGTGTTTTTCGTCACCCCATTGAGATGGGAATACGCACGCACTTGTCGGGCGCATTACAAATTCCCCCCTGCCTAGGGTAGGCTGGGGTTTATTGATTGTGGGGATCCGAATCTCCGGCAGCCGCGGACTAAGCTGCCGTTAATTACTCCCCGCCTTTGGAGCGAGGGAACCCCAGATTAACAGGTTAAACTGGTCATGCGAACTCAATGTGCAGTGTTGTGTTTTCAAGGCGGGTTTTGGATGTATCGGGGGGCCCTCAGAGTTTTTACGGGGGTCCCGCTACCCAGATAGTGGGTTAGGGGTCAAGGGGGTAGCAGCCCCTTTGCGGGGTGTGGGGCAGCACCCCGTTAGAAATTTTTTCTAACGGGGGAGACACATTTATTGTGGAGTACACAAAAAAAGAAGGGAAAAAGCGTCTTAAAGACGCGTGCGTAGCATGTGGGCGCCTCAGCGCCCGGGGTCACGTGGCGCACACGCGACCATTGGGCGCCTCAGCGCCCGGGGTCACGTGGCGCTCAGCACCCAGGGTCATGTGGCGCGCACGTGATCGATGGGCGCCTTAGCGCCCCGGGGTCACGTGGCGCGCACGTGACCGATGGGCGCCTTAGCGCCCGGGGTCACTTGGCGCATACGTGACCACTGGGCGCCTTAACGCCCCGGGGTCACGTGGTGCACACATGACCGGCGGGTGCCTTAGAGTCCCGGGGTCACGTGGCGTACATGTGATCACGGGAAACACCCGCGGGAAGGGGCCTAACCCATAGGCCAGGGAGTTGAACTCCCAAGAATTTTTTGGAGTTGAAATCCTAACAGAAACTAATTTATGGAGTTAAAGTCCAACAGATCTAGAAAGGAGTTAAACTCCTGGGGATTTATTGCTCTTCTTTTGAGCCATGGATCTGTCCAAAGTTAGCTTTTTTAAGATGGGTCTCCTTCTTCCTTCTCTTGATAGGCGGGATCTTGGAGAAAAGGGGGTGAGATTTAAAAGTCTCCCCTTTTCGAGATCTGATTGGAGATCCGAGCTCCCCTTCGTGGGTTTTGTGGTGAAAAACTATTTATTTTTGAGAAAGGAAGAGTTAAACTCTTGATTTAAAACAAAAAGTGAAGAAGGTTTTAGAACCTTGAGGAAGGAGAAGATCACAGATATGGATTTTTTTTTAGGAGAGAGAAAAAAAAGTTCTTTAGATATTTTCATTATCTTTGCCTTTATAGGCTATACACTTTACATATAGCCCCTTGGGCTTTTCAAAATCGCATTTGGCCTATCCCATGGCTCATGTGCCATTTCTTTTTGCACATAAGCCATGAGCTTTACAAAAATTTGGCTTTATACCCATTTTTCTTACATTTATTCATAAAATAAAAGAAATACAACAAAATTATTTATTACAAAATTTTTATGTTGCCAGGTGTGGAGGCCGGCCGCTTCATCTTCGGGTTCGACCAGGGCATTGGCCCACTTGACCTGGGCTTGGGCCCACCTGGCTTAAGGTTGACTTTGATTTTGACTTGGTCAACCGGGGCATAAATTTTTACCCCAAAAAATTGCCCCCCATCAACAAATGCACACAGCATATGTGGGTCGTGTGCATGAAATTGATGGATCTTCTTTCATGTGGAGGCGACTTGATTCGGTTCCCACTTTTTGGGAAGCTGGCACTGCCATTTTTACGACATGGACGGTCGATGCAGCCCTTTTTGCGACTCGGACAGTCGGTTCTGCCCTTTTTGCGACATGGACGGTCGGTGCTGCCCTTTTTGCGACGTGGACAGTCGATGCTGCCTTTTTGCGACGTAGACGGTCGGTTCAGCCCTTTTTGCGACTTAGACAGTCGGTGCTGCCCTTTTTGCGACGTGGACGGTTGATACTGCCCTTTTTACGACATGGACGGTCGGTGTCACGACTCAAAATAGCACGTGACTGGCCTTTAATCATATGAAGTCTATATGACTCCATCAAATCCAAGTAAGCCAAAAGCCCAGAAATCTAAAACAATTTTAATAATAAATGAAGGAAAAATAGTTTTAAGTAATGAAGAAAACATGTTTTAAAAACAAGGTTTTTAAATAAGTAAGCCGAATATGCATTTTTAAAATCTATAGTCTTTTCTAAAATTTTCGGCAGAGTTTCCTTTGTAGATACTGGCCCCGAACGGGGTACAACAAGAATAATATATGCACAATGATAAAAGGCATCCCCAAGCAGGAGCTAGCTCTTCTTCAATCGACGGTCATAACCATGGAAGCAATATAATATACAACGCCGAAGGACGAGGATCAAAACTCAAAAGAAACTCAAAATATCAAAAAAACCATAATACTACATCGCGCGACTCTATGGTCGAAATAATACATAACTGGTTTTCTAAGTATGAAACAATATACAAGTTTGGTTGATGGAATTACTAGATACAACTGATTAAAATAAATGCAAGGGTTGTTACGATGAGAGTGAACCCACCTACTAAAGCAATCACCCACAAAGGAAGCAGTGCCAGAAAAGCCGCCATGAAACCTGTACGGCAAAACCTGCAAGAACCGTGGCACAACGAGGGTGAGTTGCCAACTCGTGAATAGAAAATATCGCAGAGCAGAAATCGTATGTATGACTCATCCTAGGTCAATACGATCAAATATAATATATCCTCAAAATGAATAAGTCTGAAGCATGAAAAGGTGGCAAGGGTAAACATCTTTACTATGTGTAATACCAAGTGCTCGTGTCAGTGACTCAGGTAGTAACATACCAAAAATATGAGGTATGATCAATGTAATCATCATAAAATCAGTGTCAACTATATCATGAAGTCTAAGTATGTGGATATCATCCAACTATGTAATCAACGTATACATGCATGTGGATCCCGTCCACGTGTCAACCAATGACATAGCAACATCATGCATGTAAAAGTCATAAAAGCATATGAATGAAAGTATGCGGATAAAAATCAACGGGTGTCCCTTGCGACACAACAAAATCATGAAAACATCATGAAATCCGTGTCCATCATCGACACGTAAATGCTCATCTATCAGGTGCTGTCACCACGACTGGCCCTGATAGGTACGTATTGTCACGCCCCGCTTCCTAGTGTACGGCGAAGGGGACGCGATGAGGTCCTGTACGTATATACTCAGAAGTACATTTGCTAAGCGTATCTAAGCAATGTTTTCCTAATAAGAGGTATTTATTTAAAAGTGTATCAAAGATAAACTTTTAGAATAGATTTGATTAAGAATATGGTATTTAAATGAATGTTTTGTTTTTTATCGTATTCTAACTTTTCGATGATTTGTTTAGGTTTGTATTTGCGTGTGTGTGGAGGTAGGTCATTACCTCGTGCTCTAATTTAAATGTATAGCAAAGTTAAGGGGTTAAATGTGAAATCGAAACATGATCGTATTAATATGATAAATTGGAAAGGTTATCATTTCATGTGACGAAACTTGTTCAAATTGATTTTTAAAAGTTTAATAGTCAAGATAAAGATGTTTAGGCATGAATGTATTGGTTAGAAGTGAAATTTTATAGCAGACCGAGTCGGAAATCGGATTTGTTCCGATTCCGTCGGCTTTCATAATTTCGTATTTTAAAGAAATAGAAAGAGGGATAGAATGGGACTTACGGGTTTTGATTATGCAAAGGAGTATAGGGGAAACTAAGGGAGTTGCCGAGGCGTTGCTTCGTCACCGGTTGTTTCTAAAAACGTCACCAGGATTCCCGCCAGAATTTCGTCGGAGCTTCGCCGCGAACTTTTTTTCAAAGCACACACTTCTTGGAAAATTTTGAGAGAGTGAGCCTAGGGTTTTGGGATGAGAGGGTAGACGGTAGGGGGTGTATTTATAGGGTAGACTAGGGTAGGGTAGGTGAAAGGCTTTTATTTAAAACAAATTGTAAAAATTATAGAAAAATTGTAGTAAATGGGGTGTATTTAAGATTCGGGTACCAATCCAAATAAATGGTGTGTGCAGGGTAGTTGAGAATGCAAAACGACACATTTTTCGTTTTGACGACTCGACCGTCCGGCCGAGTCCGGCCGGCGGCGCCGGCCCGAGTCGGCCGGTCCGCCGGCCGACTCGGCCGATCCCGGCCGAGTCAGGGGTCGAGGGGGTGGGGGCTCTCCGGGTTAAGACAATGGTATTTTTAGTTTTCAGGGTTCAGTTCAAAGTTTGGGAGTTATGGTGTTTGGACTGTTGGGCTTCCAAAAGATTTAAAACAAAAACAATCTAAAAATAATGTGGGGCAGGGGATTTGAACTCTGGTGGCTTGGTTCAGCAGTGCAAGGTATTACCAATGAGCTACAAGTTCTTTCTTGTAATTATTGTGGAAAAATAAATACTTAAAGTGGTAACAGCAACATTAAATACCCCAAGTATACTTTAAATTTAAATCAATTTTGTGTATACAAAAATTAGAGTTCTTACAATCTACCCTCCTTAAAAAATTTCGTCCTCGAAATTTACAACTTTTATTTGAGGACTAATTTACAAAGAGGTGAGGATATCTTGCACGCATTTCATCTTTCCTTTCCCAAGTGGATTCTCTCGGAGTAACTTTCCTCCACATTACCCGGACCAAGTTAACTTCTTTGTTCCGATGTGTCTTCACTTTCCTATCCAGGATCTCCACAGGTTGTTGCTCACAAGACAAATCAGGCTGTATAGGGAACACGGAATGATCAAGTACATGGCTGGGGTCACTCACATACTTTCTGAGTTGGGATATGTGGAACACGTTATGCACTCCTTCCAATGAGGGTGGAAGTGTTAGGCGGTATGCCACTTCACCGACTCGTTCGAGTATGCCAAACGGTCCAATATATCTCAGACTCAATTTACCCCGTCTTCTAAATCGGATCACTCCACGGTTCGGAGATATCTTCAAGAATACATGGTCTCCTGGTTGGAACTCCAAGTGTCGTCTCTTTGCATCAGCCCAGTGTTTCTGTCGATCTTGGGTTATGCGCATCCATTCCCTGATAGTACGAACCACATCAACGGTCGCTACTATCATCTCTGGTCCAAGAAGTTTCCGATCTCCGATGTCATCCTAACTTAATGGTGATCGACACTTCCTTCCATACAATGCTGCAAAAGGTGCCATTCCTATGCTTTCTTGGTAGCTGTTATTGTACGCGAACTCTATAAGATGCAGGTGATCTTCCCACGATCCTTTGAAGTCTAGAATACACTCTCTGAGCATATCCTCCAAGATCTGAATAGTTCGTTCCGACTGACCATCTGTTTGTGGATGATAAGCCGTGCTGAAGTTCAGACTTGTTCCCAAGCTTGCTTGTAGACTCTGCAAAAATTGCGATCGGAACCTGGTGTCACGATCGGAGACAATACATGCCAGTACTCCATGAAGTCTCACAATTTCCTCCATGTACTTCTTTGCTAGTTTCTTAGTTGATTGGCCAACTCGGAATGGGATGAAGTGAGCCGACTTTGTGAGTCGATCCACAATGACCCATATAGCATCGTTACCCTTTGTGCCGCGAGGAAGAGCAGTCACAAAGTCCATCATGATGTGCTGCCACTTCCATTCTGGGATTGGTAACGGTTGAAGTAATCCAGCTGTCCTGTGATGTTCAGCCTTTACTTGCTGACGCACCAAACATTTTGCGACGCTTCTGGCTACTTCACTCTTCATTCCATGCCACCAATAATTTTGACGTAAATCTTTGTACATTTTGGTACCTCCAGGATGTACTGAGTAGGGAGAGCTGTGAGCTTCTTTCATTAACTCTTCCCGAACAGGACCTTTTGGTACACACAATCTGCTGCCGTATCTCAAAGATCCGTCTTCATGGATGATGAAGTCTGTTCTGAGTCCATTCTCCACTTGTTCTCTGATCCTTTGCAACTTAGCATCACTTGCTTGAGCTGCTTTGATCTAATTGACAATGGTTGATTGAACTTGTAGATTCAACAAACTTGAAGCATTACCTGTCATGACTACTTCAATCTCCATCTGATGCAAGTCTTGCTGAAGCTTCCACTGAGCGGTGAGATTCATCGATAATGGTTGGCGACTAAGAGCATCAGGTACTACGTTCACCTTCCCTGGGTGATATTGCAACTTGATGTCAAAGTCCGCCATGAGTTCTAACCATCTTCTCTGTCGCATATTCAACTCCTTCTGTGTAAACACGTACTTCAAACTTTTATGATCTGTGTAGATGTTCACTCGTTCACCAAGTAAATAATGGCGCCAAATCTTGAGAGCAGAGATGACGGCTGCCAACTCCAGATCATGCGTCGGATAATTGCGCTCATGAGTCTTCAGTTGACTTGAAGCATAAGCCACAACCTTACCGTGCTGATGTAGAACACATCCTAATCCCTCACCGGATGCATCACAATGCACTTCGAATCCTCCAGATTGATCCGGTATTACGAGAATTGGTGCAGATATCAATCTTGACTTGAGTTCTACGAATGCTTGTTCGCATGGTTCTGACCTCACAAATTCTTCATCCTTTCGTGTGAGCTTGGTCAGGGGTGTTGCTATATTTGAGAATCCTTCAATGAACCTTCTGTAATATCCAGCTAAACCCAAGAAACTCCGAATGTCCTTCACTGACTTTGGTGTAGGCCATTCGCTAACTGCTGAAACTTTGGCTGGATCCACAGAAATTCCTTCTCCTGATACGATATGTCCAAGAAAACCAACTTGATTTAGCCAAAACTCGCACTTGCTGTACTTGGCATAAAGCTTATGTTGTCGAAGAGTTTCTAGGACAATTCGTAGATACTCTGCATGCTCTTTCCGACTCTTAGAATATACCAGGATGTCGTCAATGAAGATGACAACAAACCTGTCTAAATACTCCCGGAAAACTTGATTCATTAGGTTCATGAATATTGCTGGTGCATTGGTCACTCCAAATGGCATCACTAGAAATTCGTAATGTCCATAGCGAGTTCTGAAAGCTGTTTTGTGAATATCAGCCTCCTTGACCTTCACTTGATGATAACCTGAACGAAGATCCAATTTAGAGAAAACACAAGATCGACTTAGCTGATCGAATAAATCATCGATGCGTGGGAGTGGATACTTGTTCTTTATAGTGACTTCGTTCAAGGGTTTATAATTGATGCACATTCTGTATGAACCTTCCAACTTCTTCACCAGTAGTACAGGTGCTCCCCAACTTGAAGTGCTGGGACGAATCCATTCTTTCGCCAATAATTCGTCCAACTGTGTTCAGACTTCCTTCAAACCTTCCGGACTCAGTCTATAAGGTGCTTTGATTACCGGTTGGGCTCCTGGTACTAAATCAATACTGAATTCAAGAGCTCGATCGGGAGGCAAACCTGATATATCGTCTGGAAATACATCGTCAAACTCTCGAACTACCTCTGGTCTTAATTCTTCTTCCGCTTGAGCTGCTGCAACTACTGCTTCCCTTGGCTTCGCTTTGTAGGTATTTGGCTCTAGGATACGGTCTCCGCTCTTGAAATAGAAGACCGGATGGTCTGGAATCTCGAATACTACCCTCCTTTGACGACAGTCGATGGTAGCATAAAAAGTTCCAAGCCAATCCATTCCTAGAACCACGTCGAAGTTCGGTATATCCAGCACTTTGAAGTCAGCATAAAACTCTCTGCTGTAGACGATGACTGGACACAAGATGTATCCTATAGTTGCCTTTAGAACGCCATTTCCGGAACTGACATTCCAGTTGGATACAAGCGGTGAGACTGGAATCGCATGGGTTCGGACAAACCGTTGCGACATAAAGCAGTGGGATGCTCCAGTATCAAACAGTGCAAGTGCAGGTAGTGAGGCTACTAAGATTGTACCTAAGGTATATGGGATATGTTTTAGGTATAGGGAGAGTGCGTAGATAAGCAAAGACTAAAAGATAAGTTTGAGAAGGAAAGTTTACCAGTAATGACTTGGCCAGTAGCCTCAGCTTCTTCCACAGACATCGTGAAAGCCTGGCTCTTTGGCACATTTCTCCTGGCCTGAGGAGCATTCCTCGGAACTTTCCTTTGAGCTTGATGGAACTGATGAGGAGGTGGTGCAGCTTGTGGTCCTCTGGGTGGTGCAGGTAGTACAAGTCTTGGAGCAGGGGCTTGGATGGCTGGACGCTGTGGATAATTGTTTGCTGGCCTGGGTGCAGCAACATGATTTTGTTTATGAGGACAAGCCCCAATACTATGAGCAGCTGAGCCGCAGATCAAGCAAAGGTTGTTCGCACGCCGGCAATCTCTCGCCAGATGCCCATTTCTCTGGTAGTAGTTACAAAAGGCTGGGCTGGGCCTGTTGATTGGTGCTCCAGGACGTCTTGGCACAAAAGGTGGTCTGGAAGAGGCTCCACCTGCCATCTGTTTATCAGGGCGCTTGACTCCTACAGACTGAGGTCTGCCCCTTGCTTTTATCACTACCTCATAACTGCGGGCAGCTTCCAGAGCATCCTCATGAGTCAAAAATTTTCCTGTGGCTAGAGCAGCATGAATCTCCTTGTCCAGTCCTTGTTGAAAGCGACGGGCTCTGATCTCGTCCGTCGGTATCAAGTGTGCCGTGAATCTGTTTAAAGATTGTGTTAGCAGTGTAGTATGTGATTTTTTTTTAGAAATTGAACTATTGCGACATATCTTACCGGCTTAACATGGTGAATTCAGCGTCATATTCATCTACTGATTTGTCCCACATTGATCCTTGTTGTAGATGAATGAACTGCTGCTCCATCGAAAACCTGGTAGTCACAGGGAAATATTTCGCGTCGAACTTCTCGCGAAAAGTCTTCCATTCAATAGGCTATGCAAGACGGCTTTCTTTCGCCTTCCACCAGTTGCGAGCATTGTCCGTGAGCTGTAGTTTCGCCACACGGACCCAAGCTATGTCTGGCACATGAGCTGCTGCCAGATCGTCCTCGATACTTTGAGTCCATTCCTCAGCTTCCAGTGGGCTCCCCTTTCCTGAGAACTGTTACGGATCTAAAGCCCTGAATTGCTTTACCCCCGGTGCGTCAGTCTCGGAATGGTTCAGGAGTTGTTGCTGTCCCTCAAGAAGGCTGCGGATCGCCTCAAGTAGCACTGTTTGCTCGGTGGGTGGCACAGGAACAGCAGGTGTGAGGGGTAGTGCTGGAGGTGTGTTGTTGACGTTGGTGCTGGTGTTGTTCGGGGAATCCATAACCCTGAAGAAAAATTTGGGTCAGGACAGATTCAAGTACATGAAATGATAAGATTCAAGGAATATGAATTTGCAAGATCCAAGGAACATGAATTGTAAAGAATGTTTTAGTTGCTGGTTCTTGTGTTATATTGCTTAGGTTGTTCACGCAGAATAGAACTACATGATAGGGATTCAAACAGCTCTGACCTGCATGGGCCACCAACAAAACCTGTCACGCCCCGCTTCCCAGTGTACGGCGAAGGGAACGCGACGAGGTCCGCTACGTATATACTCAGAAGTACATACGCTAAGCGTATCTAAGCAATATAAAATAAATACACAAGAGACAAGAAATAAAAAAGAACAGCAACTTTTATTTATTAACATTCTTTGTACAATGCATGAAAGGAAATACAACTGAAATAAAAAGATGCTTAAACAGTAGCATAACAGGAAATGAAAAGTACAGAAAGGAAAAGTGTACAATGAAACTAAAGTGCAGGGTCTTCGGCAAACTGCTCCAAGTCTTCTTGAGATTGCTCGATCTCCGCCGGGTCTAAAACACCTGACGACATTCAAAGAAGAAAGAAACAGAATGTCCACCAAACAGGTCGCTCGGTAAGTCCCAAAGGTATGAGGAAAGTAGAAAAAGACAGAATAAGAAGATATATTTTAAAGTTGTATTATCCTATAGTAATGTCGTATTAACGCTGTTGTTTGGAGCTTGGTACAGAAGGATACCAGTGTATACGAGGGGAGAGACTAGAGACACGTATAGTACAAGGAACCGTTTATACCATGGTACAACAGCAACTGGATTCATGTTAAGTGTATTAAGTCTGACCACCTCGTGCCACCTTTAACACCTTCCGTACCAATCTACCCCCTAAACCCCGCGATGTCTTATTTGTATTGTTATCTTGTAAATTGTATTGATTGTAAGTTTGATTGACTGACTGGCCGAAACCATGATATCAGGAAACGGTTGTAACCATAGAGTCATGTAAATGGAATACTGAGAATCATGTAAAAGGAATATATATCCATGGTTCGGTTCGGTCAAGTAGTATAATTTGATAATTGTATTCATGGATTCATATGTTCACATTGAATTGAAATCTTGTAGATTATAGGTTGAACTTGAATCATATTCAAGTCAGATTACTCAGACTCAAATCCGAGTCAGACAATCAGAAATGTGAATCGAAGTCTTATAATTGCTAGGGTCCTTAAGGTAATTTATAAAACTTGAGGGGGTTTATGTAAAAATACTTTTATATACTTTTCAAAATACACCTCAAGTGTCTATTGATCGTCTTTAGAGTTGTAATGAGGGTGGATTTTATGTTGTGACATTTCTAGTGAAAATATCCTAGTTTTATAAATAAGGGTATTTATCTGTAATATTGATTATTTGAAGTTCATGGTATTTTAGTGTAAACTTTATTCTTGTGATTTTTAGGAAAATGTGGAAAATTTATATTATAATAAAATAGGTATTTAAATGATAAATATACATATGTTTATACAAAAATAATTTTAATAAATATTTTATATTCCAAAAATCTCATTTTCTTAAGATGTCATATTTTAAACCTTTCGAGATCGAATGCTCCTTGCGGAGGTCTGAATCTCGCACTACTAGTCCGAGAGTACGCGATAAACCGCACAATCCTGAACAGGTTCCCCAAAGATGGGTTGTAGCGGCGCTTTGCAAAGATTGTAAAATACTAATCCTTTAGAAAATGGATTTATAAAGTAAAAGGTATTTATTTGCAAGGTGTAATTTTCCGTATTTTAGATTCTAAGGTTTCCTAAGCCAACTAGCCTATTTCTAAATGGTCTAAACGACAAGTCGTTAGAAGCCTCAAATCGCCTCTTCAACGCCAATTGTGGCCAGGTAAGTACAAGTGAGGAAGGAGGGATCCGCTCACGAATCGTGAGACGGGCCTTTTAAAGTTATCTTTGCTCACTTACCTAGCCTAGACACCACAAAGTCAGGTTTAGATAAACAATCGATGTCCACAACTTATCTTGTTTTCCTAATAAGAGGTATTTATTTAAAAGTGTATCAAAGCTAAACTTTTAGAATTGATTTTATTAAGAATATGGTATTTAAATAAAAGTTTTGTTTTTTAATGTATTCTAAGTTTTCGATGATTTGTTTAGGTTTGTATTTGTGTGTGTGTGGAGGTAGGTCATTATCTCGTGCTCTAATTTAAATGTATAGCAAAGTTATGGGGTTAAATGTGAAATCGAAACATGATAGTATTAATACGATAAATTGGAAAGGTTATCATTTCATATGACGAAACTTGTTCAAATTGATTTTTAAAAGTTTAATAGTCAAGATAAAGATGTTTAGGTATGGATGTATTGGTTAGAAGTGAAATTTTATAGAAGACTGAGTCGGAAATCGGATTTGTTCCGATTCCGTCGGGTTTCATAATTTCGTATTTTAGAGAAATAGAAAGAGGGAGAGAATGGGACTTACGGGTTTCGATTATGCAAATGAGTGTAGGGGAAACTAAGGGAGTTGCCGAGGCGTTGCTTCGTCGCCGGTTGTTTCTAAAAACGTCGCCGGATTTTCCGCCGGAACTTCGCCGCGAACTTGTTTTCAAAGCACACACTTCTTGGAAAATTTTGAGAGTGTGAGCCTAAGGATTTGGGATGAGAGGGTAGAGGGTAGGGGTGTATTTATAGGTTACACTAGGATAGGGTAGGTGAAAGGTTTTTATTTAAAAAAATTGTAAAAATTATAGAAAAATCATTAAAAATTGTAATAAATGGGGTGTATTTAAGATTCGGGTACCGATCCAAATAAATGGTGTGTGCAGGGGAGTTGAGAATGCAAAACGACACATTTTTCATTTTGACGACTCGGCCGTCCGGCCGAGTCGGGGATCGAGGGGGTGGGGGATCGAGGGGTTAAGACAATGGTATTTTTAGTTTTTAGGGTTCAGTTCAAACTTTGGGAGTTATGGTGTTTAGACTGTTGGGCTTCCAAAGGATTTAAAACAAAAAAAATCTAAAAATAATGTGGGGCAGGGGATTTGAACTCTGGTAGCTTGGTTCAGCAGTGCAAGGTATTACCAATGAGCTACAAGCTCCCTCTTCTAATTATTGTGGGAAAATAAATACTTAAAGTGGTAACAGCAACATTAAATACCCCAAGTATACTTCAAATTTAAATCAATTTTGTGTATACAAAAATTGGAGTTGTTACACGTATCATACGCTATCTCGAAAACCCGAGTGCCCAGCTTCGACCCTCGAATTTTGACGTATCCATACGTACATAACTCCGGTCGGTATCCCCACGATAACCGCCGAGTCCAAATACTTTCCTCGGTAGGTAGTGCTCCCCTGTCAGGCTCACCGTCCAACATATACGAGTCTTCTTGCCCCGAGGTACCTCACCGGGTCCACCATGTACCCGCAGACGGTGCCTACCACTCCTCGAATCGGGTTTCACATGCCACTCTCAGAACCGAGAAAACACATGGTGGACGCACTGAAATATCATATCAAGGGAACCGGGTTTTTAAAACAATACATACTCTCTTTTGAAATACCCACGGTTCCCAAATCCAGAAATATCATGGAAACAACATATTTCAATGCGTATAATCATACAGCATGATGTATGCGACATGTAAAGGAAATGTAAGCATATCAGTATATCATGCAGCTTGGAATAATAATATGCACATAATGAGGGAAACCGCTCTTTTGAAATGAATCAGTTTTAAAAGTATCTTTCGGTTCCCAAATCTCTAATCAAGCCAGAATCATCTATATATGTGCAAATATGTATGTACAATGGGTATGTGCACCAGTATGAGTGTACAATAAGTATGTGCACAAGTATGAGTGTACAAAAGGTATGTGCACAAGTATGCCATGCAAGGGATCATATCCTGATGCAATAATTCTACTGTGTAATGACATGGCAATTATCGATGATGAAGTGTGTGAGCTGACAAGCAGGTGTACATAGAACATACGCATCATCGATAATGGTGCTGGTGTCCTAACAGCATGGTTTTAATACAACATTAAATATATTTAACATGCAATGCGATGCGAACAGCAAGAATATGCGGCAAATGAATAATAACCACAACAGTGCAGAATCTACATCAATTTCTCTATGTCATACTATTCTGCCATTTGAAAGAAGACGAATAGGTTTTTTTTAGTAAAATAAGGGCTACGATGCTTTTAAGAAAAGATGCATCCTTTGAAAATATTCGTAGAATCCCTCTGCCTATCTTTGAAATACTCCCGATTTGTTATTTTTGAAATAGGTATGACTTGGGTCTAGTCTAACATCTATAAGGCAACTACAGATCTAACTAATAAGTTAATGGAAAGGGTATGGAAACCACCTAAATCTGAGTCGATACATATATACATATAATAGTCGGTGATCCCGCCTCAGTGGTACCACGTACGATACAATATTATATGACATCCTCAAGTCATGAGTGCGGATCTATCCTCAATATAAAGCTCGTACGGTAAATCATCGTACGACATCCCAAAAGCTGGGTACGGGTCAATATCACATTCATCTCATCAATTATCTGGGGTACAGATCTATGTCTAGTACAAATCGATACCATCTATATAAATATGAATGCGTGTGTGAAACACACGTCCAAAGGCCCGGTAAACTCTCATGTCGTATCCCAAATATGAACCACATCATATCACCGATCTCATGGCACTCTGCCCAATATCAGCGACTCAACTCCAAATATCATCCAGCTATAACTATAACAAGTAAGCATGTGTGTGCATCTGGGTGTGAACCTATTCTACTATTCGCAACTAAGAACTATACTAGTTTACTTCTACGCCCTAATCTAACCATAGTACACCTAATCTCATCTCAAATATCAACGACACACAATAAGCTATCATATATATATATATATATATATATATACTTAACATCGAACTGGGGGGTGCTATACGCCATCCACCCGACTTCCACCGTAGATATAATCTACTCACATTACATCCTGCGTATCGGTGTCGACGTTGCCTTCATCTTCTTCATCACCTCGAATCACCGTGGGGGTACCTACATGTCACACCTATCACATCGCATTAAAACCAAATCAATACCAAAACGACAGACGAAAACCAAAACGAAACGCTTAAAAGCATATAGGTTAGAACCTATGGGTAAGCTTTCAAAACCATCAAACAATATTTGATATCGTCGTATTAACGCCAGGTAATCGAGGTAAAACGCAATTATATAAATCCAGAATTTAAAATACGCAATACGAAAACACGAATCAAAACAGCAACTATTGAAAAGGGTCGTAGATTTCACCCTAGCTTAAATTAGACAATTTTGCATATACCAAGGGTCTAATTTATAGATGTAAGAGCTACAGAAAAAACACGAACCAATTTCACCCTGGTCTGGCCGCAATTTACGTCCAGAAAGATAAAATTTGCGGCCAGAAAAAGGGGTCAGGGGCTGGGGTTTTGGTGGTAGCTTCCTAGGTGCCTGCACATCACTCTGTGTTTGCAAAATAATTTTCAGAGTCTTGGGGTGATAGCAGATTCCATTTTACATCCACGGAATTCACAATTCCCCTATATCGGCTTTTCTAAATCCATATTCCGGGTTTCTAGTCTCTGGTTTAGGCCTTGATTCTAGCACTAGGGGGTTTGTATGGCCTCTACTGAGCTTAATTGCCCATCACCACTCTCAACTCACATTAACCTTAACTAGGTTTTTCCTAAGTCCACAAAATCACATGATATCGGTTCTATCATAACATGGGGGTAAAAGTAATGCAAATACTAAGCTAAAGTTTCAGAAATTACCTTATTTGGAAACTCAAGAAAATTCTTGAGTTGCCCCAAGTGGTCAAAATTGGTCCAATTTGTTTCCCTTGAGCTTGTGCACACTTTTTATGAAATGAGAGTGGGGTTTTGAGGTGATTTCCATGATTTTTTTGAGGAGGTAGAGAGGGGGAGAGAATGAGGCAGCAACAGCAGCAGGAAGGAAAGAGAGGGGAGAGGGAATGAGTGAAGAATGAAGAGGAATGGCCAAGTCAACACACCCTCACCTTTCTCTCTCTCACCCATACCTATTTCATTATTCTTTTCCTTTTTCTTTTTCTTTTCTTTTCCCCTCTCTAATAAATCACAACCATGATATAAACATGAAGGAAAGCCATGAAAATAAATAACAAGTGTAAAAATGATATGGTGCATATTTTGCACAAAACAAGCTTAAAATTCGATTTGCGATTTTTAATCACGATTAGCACTAAATTAGCATATAATTAATCATACAAAATTAAAATTTGCATAATTCATATAAAACTCCCTCTTTTAATAATTTCCATAATTTTCCAAAAAATTTCCCAATTTTATCGGTATTTAATTACACCGCCTTATTAAAATATTCAATATAATATTATTATATTATAAAAATTCCCAAAAAAATATATATATTTTTTAAATGTTACAATCTTCCCCCCTTAAATAAATTCGGTCCTCGAATTTAAATTTAAACCCCTCAAATACAAAAACATTTCAGTAAAATTCCAAGTCGTCGGGGTACCGAAATCATCAATACATAAAACGCATCATAGCGCAATGCATGCGCATAAGTAATGAGCAGATAACTCAAAATCAAAACTCCGTCATGCATATCGCAATCATCGGAGTCATGGTAAAGACACAAATGTCAAATCCAAGACAAAGCCAATATGATATATATCAAAACCATACATGTAGACATCAATTCTATACATATAAATGTCTGAAAGAAATGCATGCCAAACCATTCATGTTGCTGTGCGATGCGCGTAGCACTGCACAGTGGCGGACGTCTAGCTTAAGAAAATAATCATATATGTATATATCTTTTGTTTAATACGTACGTTCCGCCGTTTTGAAAACAATTTAGAAGGGTTTCCTTGTTTTAAACGTTCCATGTCATATCAGACACGTAGGTAAATACTGAGACTATAGCTCCCTTTTGAAATCCCTTCGATAACTATCAATGCATGCAAAATATATCCAGGTACTGTTCTCTGACTAGTCCTGCTCAGTATGAAAACATATAGCAGATATCATAAAAACGTACTGCTCTATAAGAAATAAATCCCAAAAGGTATATAAGAATACCCTGTGCGTCTGGTGCGCACGGAAATCAAAACCATATATGTGCCATACATGTGTACAGAAACATCATCTAGGTGCAACGGGTGTGCACAGAACATCTGCCAAGGGCAACGGGCATGCCTGACAGCAAAATCAGGTGCATCTGACATGCACAAGGAATCCCGATTTAGTGCATCTGGTGTGCACCAAAATCGTATCTCAAAACATGCGCTCAATACGCGTGAAAATCCAAATCAAATGCATGGAGTGCAAGAAATCAACATCAATATCAGAATCAAAATCGACGGTATACCATATGGCTCAATCCAAATAAGGTATACCGTGGTGTGTAAGCTCACAACCATGTGCATCAGCGTGCACAAATCAAATCAAAACACTAAAAATGCATGAAAACTATGTCGAACTCTGGCCTGCTGGGTGTGCGCTATATGACTGCTCCTGGGTCCAAGTCTCCTCGTATAGTATTCCAGAATGGTCCTGTCGAGGTCTCTCTCAAATCTCATTTCTGCCGAATTGCCCAGAAGTTATCAACATTTTTTTTAATTCTGTTTCATGCTCCAGAAGGGCTGCATACTCATCGCGACTTTTTTTGGAAGATATATCATTAATCAACGCCTCTGCATGCATATCACATCTCTGATGTCGGCGGAGTAGAACGCCATCTCATCAAGATCTCGTACGAACCTCTTACTCCACTTTTCTCTGCTGTCGACTACTTCGCACTCGTCTCATCGTGGATGCATGGACTGTGCTCCGACGGCTATAATCGTATCTGGAATCTCCCAAGCAATGCATCCCATAACATGAAATCTGAACGATGTCAAACCATCCGATCGATTCGTCAAAACCTCATGATCCCCTAAAAGATCAACATGTTGGGTACAGTTTAAAAGTATCGAGTACATACCACAGCATCAGTGGACCAGCCGTAGAAGGGAAAACCCAAGCCTCACTAATGGCACCGCGGAACTGCCGCAAACCCTAAGGTTCAAAGGCTTTCACACGGTCATTATGTCGAGTTAGGGTTTCATTCTTCTAGAGGGTCTATAGAATCGCTTGCATGTCTTTCCGAATACTTTAAACTTGGAATATGGGTTTCTGACATTCGATCGTCTCTATCGACTACCAATGAACCTACGTGAAGTCGTCTCTAGCTGGAATCAATCAATCTGATGATCTCGCATTGGGGTAAACGAACGAACCACATGTCCTAGTCGTTCATCCTCGGGTGACTAGCGACCTTCCATCATATCTCTGAGTATATGCTCAAGCTGCAGTAGCTCCAACATCTGGGCAATATCTCATCATTTGCAGCAACAACTGGCTCATTCGTCTGTATGCTGAACCGCGCCTCAATCATCATGAATAAGTGATACATCAATGGTCATCACATTCTGGCTGGCCTCTAGCAGTAGCCTGATCCTCTAGTGCCAATCAGCACATCCGGGAAATCTCGTAACAGCAATCTGTCAAACGCTCATGGCGTGAAAACACAATAAAACGACGCCTCTATACGCGATTGTACGCCTCTGGAATCACGCCCTGGTCAGTCCTCGTCCGTGACGAGCTCATGCTGACGTAACTCTAGCCGTAGCTCTCTCTGCCAGTGTAACCGTCGCAGCAAAATCATAACCAATACCGATGAGGATAAATCATAGGAATGAATATAATACTGTGCAAAGAAATGTACATCCTAAGGTTTCTTAAGCGGAGTAGCGTATTGTAAATATGCCGCGGAACATACGTACGGTACGTCACTCTACTCAAGCTACCTACTCCATCAACCAAGGGTCATCCTACGCGACGAAAGTTCGGGTATAATACCCACTCGACTAAGTCTAAGTTCCGTAAGGTCAAGCCTAAGTTCCGTATATATATAACGTTCTAGGATCCGCATAGTCAAACTTAGACTCAAACCAAGGTTAACCTAGCGCTCTGATACCAACTTTGTCACGTCCCAAAATAGCACGTGACTGTCCCTTAAATCATATGAAGTCTATATGACTCCATCTATTCCAAGTAAGCCAAAAGCCCAAAAATATAAAACCATTTTAATAATAAATGAAGGAAAAATAGTTTTAAGAAATGAAGAAAACAAGTTTTAAAAACAAGGTTTTTAAATAAGTAAGCCGAATATGCATTTTAAAAATCTATAGTCTTTTCTGAAAATTTCGGCAGAGTTTCCTTTGTAGATACTGGCCCCGAACGGGGTACAACAAGAATAATATATGCACAATGATAAAAGGCATCCCCAAGCGGGAGCTAGCTCTTCGTCAATCGATGGTCACAACCATATAACCAATATAATATACAACGCCGAAGGGCGAGGATCAAAACTCAAAAGAAACTCAAAATATCAAGAAAACCATAATACTGCATCACGCGACTCTAAGGTCGAAATAATATATAACTGGTTTTCTAAGTCTGAAACAATATACAAATTTGGTTAATGGAATTACTAGATACAACTGATTAAAATAAATGCAAGGGTGGTCACAATGCGAGTGAACCCACCTACTAAAGCAATCACCCAGAAAGGAAGCAGGGCCAGAAAAGCCGCCATGAAACCTGTACGGCAAAACCTGCAAGAACCGTGGCACAACGGGGGTGAGTTGCCAACTCGTGAATAGAAAATATCGCAGAGCAGAAATCGTATCTATGACTCATCCAAGGTCAGTACGATCAAATATAATATATCCTCAAAATGAATAAGTCTGAAGCATGAAAAGGTGTCAAGGGTAAACATCTATACTATGTGTAATACCAAGTGCTCGTGTCAGTGACTCAGGTAGTAATATATCAAAAATATGAGGTATGATCATTGTAATCATCATGAAATCAGTGTCAACTATATCATGAAGTCTAAGTATGTGGATATCATCCAACTATGTAATCAATGACTACATGCATGTGGATCCCGTCCATGTGTCAACCAATGACATAGCAACATCATGCATGTAAAAGTCATAAACGCATATGCATGAAAGTATGCGGATATAAATCAACGGGTGTCCCTCGCGACACAACAAAATCATGAAAACGTCATGAAATCCGTGTCCATCATCGACACGTAAATCCTCATCTATCAGGTGCTGTCACCACGACTGGCCCTGATAGGTACGTATCATATGCTATCTCGAAAACCCGAGTGCACAGCTTCGACCCTCGAATTTTGACGTATCCATACGTACATAACTCCGGTCAGTATCCCCACGATAACCACCGAGTCTAAATACTATCACCGGTAGGTAGTGCTCCCCTGTCAGGCTCACCGTCAAACATATACGAGTCTTCTTGCCCCGGGATACCTCACCGGGTCCACCATGTACCCGCAGACGGTGCCTACCACTCCTTGAATCGGGTTTCACATGCCACACTCAGAACCGAGAAAACACATGGTGGACGCACTGAAATATCATATCAAGGGAACCGGGTTTTTAAAACAATACATACTCTGTTTTGAAATACCCACAGTTCCAAAATCCAGAAATATCATGGAAACAAAATATCTCAAAGCGTATAATCATAAACCATGATGTATACGACATGTAAAGGAAATGTAAGCATATCAGTATATCATGCAGCATGGAATATTAATATGCACATAATGAGGGAAACCACTCTTTTGAAATGAATCAGTTTTAAAAGTATCTTGCGGTTCCCAAATCTCTAATCAAGCCGAAATCATCTATGTATGTGCAAATGTGTATGTACAATGGGTATGTGCACAAGTATGAGTGTACAATAAGTATGTGCACAAGTATGAGTGAACAATAGGTATGTGCACAAGTATGCCATGCAAGGGATCATATCCTGATGCAATAATTCTACTGTGTAGTTACATGGCAATTATCGATGATAAAGTGTATGAGCCGACAAGCAGGTGTATGTGGAACATACGCATCATCGATAATGGTACTGGTGTCCTAACAGCATGGTTTAATACAACATTAAATATATTTAACATGCGATGCGATGCGAACAGCAAGAATATGCGGCAAATGAATAATAACCACAACAGTGCATAATCTACATCAATGTCTCTATGTCACACTGTTCTTCCATTTGAAAGAAGACGAATCGGGGTTTTTAGTAAAATAAGTGCTACGATGTTTTTATGAAAAGATGCGTCCTTTGAAAATATTCGTAGAATCCCTTTGCCTATCTTTGAAATACTCTTGATTCGTTAGTTTTGAAATAGGTATGACTCGGGTCTAGTCTAACATCTACAAGGTAACTACAGATCTAACTAATAAGCTAATGGAAAGGGTATGGAAACCACCTAAATCTGAGTCGATACATATAAACATATAATAGTCGGTGATCCCGCCTCAGTGGTTCCGTGTACGATACAATATCATATGGCATCCTCGAGTCATGAGTGCGGATCTATCCTCAATATAAAGCTCGTACGGTAAATCATCGTACGACATCCCAAAAGCTGGGTACGGGTCAATATCACATTCATCTCATCAATTATCTGGGGTACTGATCTATGTCTAGTACAAATAGATACCATCTATATAAATATGAATGCATGTGTGAAACACACGTCCAAAGGCCCGCTAAACTCTCATGTCGTATCCCAAATACGAACCACATCATATCACCGATCTCATGGCACCCTGCCCAATATCATCGACTCATCTCCAAATATCATCCAGGTATAACTATAACAAGTAAGCATGTATGTGCGTGTGGGTGTAAACCTATTTTAGGGTTCGCAACTAGGAACTATACTAGTTTACTTATACGCCCTAATCTAACCATAGTACACCTAATCTCATCTCAAATATCCACGACACACAATAAGCTATATATATATATACACACACACACACACCCTAAACATCGAACTGCGGGGTTGCTATACGCTATCCACCCGACTTCCCCCGTAGATATAATCTACTCACATTGCATCCTGCGTGTCGGTGTCGACGTCGCCTTAATCTTCTTCATCACCTCGAATCACCGTGGGGGTACCTACATGTCACATGTATCGCATCGCATTAAAACTAAATCAAAACCAAAACGATACACAAAAACCAAAACGATACGCTTAAAAGCTTATAGGTTAGAACCTATGGGTACGCTTTCAAAACCATCAAACAATCTTCGATATCGTCGTACAAACGCCAAGTAATCGAGGTAAAGCGCAATTATACAAATCCAAAATTTAAAATACGCAATACGAAAACACGAATCAAAACAGCAACTGTAGAAAAGGGTCCCAGATTTCACCCTAGCTCAAATTAGACAATTTTGCATATTCCAAGGGTCTAATTTATAGATGTAGGACCTACAGAACAAACACGAACCAATTTCACCCTGGTCTGGACGCAATTTGCGGCCAGAAAGATTAAATTTCCGGCCAGGAAAAGGGGTCAGGGGCTGGGGTTTTGGTGGTAGCTTCCTAGGTGCCTGCACATCCCTCTGTGTTTGCAAAATAATTTTCAGAGTCTCGGGGTGATAGCAGATTCCATTTTACATCCACAGAATTCACAATTCCCCGATATCAGCTTTTCTAACTCCGTATTCCGGGTTCCTAGTCTCTGGTTTAGGCCTGGATTCTAGCACTAGGGGGTTTTTATGAGCTCTACTGAGCTTAATTGCCCATCACCACTCTCAACTCCAATTAACCCTAACTAGGGTTTTCCTAAGTCCACAAAATCACACGATATCGGTTCTATCATAACATGGGGGTAAAAGTAATGTAAATACTAAGCTAAAGTTTCAGAAATTACCTTATTTGGCAACTCAAGAAAATTCTTGAGTTGCCCCAAGTGGCCAAAATTGGATTTTTCTTCATCCAATGTGTTTCCCATGAGCTTGTGCACACTTTTTGTGAAATGGGGGTGGGGTTTTGAGGTGATTTCCATAGTGTTTTTGAGGAGGTAGAGACGGGGAGAGAATGAGGAGGCAGCAGCAGCAGGAAAGAAGGAGAGGGGAGAGGGAATGAGTGAAGAATGAGGAGGAATGGCCAAATCAACACACCCTCACCTTTCTCTCTCTCACCCATACCTATTTCTTTATTCTTTATTCTTTTCCTTTTTCTTTTCTTTTCCCCTCTCTAATAAATCACAACCATGGTATAAACATGAAGGAAAGCCATGAAAATAAATAACAAGTGTAAAAATGATATGGTGCATGTTTTGCACAAAACAAGCTTAAAATCCGATTAGCGGTTTTTAATCGCGATTAGCACTAACTTAGCATATAATTAATCATAAAAACTTAAAATTTGCAAAATTCACATAAAACACCCTCTTTTAATAATTTCGATAATTTTCAAAAGAAATTTCCCAATTTTATCGGTATTTAATTACACCGCCTTATTAAAATATTCAATATAATATTATTATATTATAAAAATTCCCAAAAATAATATTTTATTTTTTTTGAAATGTTACAGTCGGTGCTGCCCTTTTTTTGACGTGGATGGTTGATTCTGCCCTTTTTGCGACTTGGACGGTCGGTGTTGCTCTTTTTGCGTCGTGGACGGTCGGTTCTGCCCTTTTTACGACGTGGACGGTCGGTGCTGCCCTTTTTGCAACGTGAACGGTCGGTGCTGCCGTTTGTTAGTTATGTATATGCCCTAGAGGCCATTGTTGTACATGTGATGTGTATTATAATGGATGTTTGGATATATATAGAGAGGACTTTCTTGCTCGTCATGATAGTATGCTATTTGTTTTCACTTTATCTTAACATGTTGACTTGTATTGGTTTACTGTCTTTCTCTCACATGTTGATAAAGCCCTTAGGATCTGTACTCGACTGCTAGGAATATGATGAGATCATACTAGTGGGGCCATGGTAGTCGATGAGTACATCCTATAACTGTTCCTAGTCGAGGGTATATCGAGACAGGGCATCATACACCAGAGTAGACTAGCGTATACGCATCTTGACCCATATGATGGGCGATGGATGATCCCATATCCATCGGTGTTTGACATCAAGGATGGTGTACAGGTGCTCAGTGGAGACTGGGTACACTGGACGGACTCGCCCTGAACTCCCAGATGGTGATATACCACACGTCAGATGGCAGTTCTCCAGTGACACTGGTACAGGGTAGTCTGTAGACCCGAGATCGTCATAGAGTCTTGTGTTATTCCCACTGTGCTTTGATTTCCACCTTATCACGTCCAAGAGGGCGTGCAAAACGGTGGCTTTTGGTTGCAGTCCCGAATCACATGGAGGTAATGAGCGATGGGAGGGGATTCGTCTCTCCCGGTATAGGGAGTTGATGATGTGCTGTGTTCGATTGGCTATAACTGGAAGTCCCTGGCCAGGGCTGATATAGAGATTTACTGGTAAGTGTTACCAGTAGTTTCTCGACCCGTTATGAGCCTCACATCGACACGACTTATCGGTTACTGGGGTTTGACGTATACCACCCCTAGACATGATATGCAACACATCAGACGAACAGACCGGACTGTACGGGAGTGTTACTGATTGGATTCACAGGAGAATGTACAGGCTAGCTTGTTGATCTTCTGATCGCTCAATACCTGGGTGGCTATTACGTTTAGCTGACCGCTTGCAGCTTGTGGGTGTTTGATATGATCATCACCTGCTACCGGTGTATTGACGATTCTTTAGAGTCCTACACAGAGGTTTCTTGGCTCAGGCAAAACGGAGTAGAGGTACATATGTGATATGTGCAGGACTTAGGATAATGCGATATGAGATACCGTATTATATTCTCGCGATATTTAGATATGAACCGGGTCATCGGATCATGTGTTGATTCGATGAATCGGTACATGATGTATTAGTCGGTTAAATTCGATATAGCCGGATTGTCGGATCAATTGTTGATTCGATGATTTAATGTATAATAATATATATGATATATTGTATTACATTATCTAATATTGGCTCGCTTTATTATTTCATTTTCTCACCGGATAATACATTGATATATATGCGATATATATTAATTGTATTATTTTCTTTTGTTACAAATATATAATATATATGTGATATATATTATTGTAACATGATATGATTAATAATGAAACATGTTTAGTGGAGATTAAACAAGGTTAGGGTTTGATTAGGGTTAGTTGCTTCATGCACCTTCTAAAAGCAATTCCTTTTGTCATGAGTTAGATATTATGGTTGATATTTTTCTATGACTCATTCTTTAACCCAACCAAACCCCAGCCCTTGTTAATTCTCTACAAGGGTTATCCTTGTCATCCTAAACCATGATTGCATTATTAATTCATATATTCATTTCATTATTCATCAAAAAAGGATTAACTCATTTATCATCATCTTCTTCTCTCTTGAGCTTTGAGAAAGCTTACTAGTTATTCATTTTGTGATGATTTCATGTGAGAATTTGATATAAAAAGAAAGCATAAATACTACTCCATCATCCTCATTTAATCTAGCCAATTAGATTAGGATGTTCACCTCATTAGAGTGAGAGAGCTTGAGTTATAGCAACTTCGACGTAGATCATCGGAGAAAAGGAACACTACAAGCTAGCATGGATCGTTCGAGTCGTGGAGCCTCTCTTGAGTCCGGGAGATCGTGGATCGCGGCGAAGGGACTTCTACTCGGAGCTTATGAAGTGAAGGAGCGGACTACAAAGGTTGTAATCCCTCACACTTAGTAGTAAAGATTTTTACTTGCATGTTAAACCCTAAAAATCTAGCAAAGATCCCGGCTTTGGGTTGTTCGGCACGTCTAAAATTTTATTCGGGCATGGTTGATGCCATATGAACCCTCACAAGAGTGCCTAGGAACCCTACAGTGGTATCAGAGCCTAGCTAGAGCATTAGGCGACGTGTATACGAAGTTAAAACTCCGAACGAACCCCGAAACGTCAAAATGAACCCCACTCTGGACAATTTTTAAAACTGTGATTTTTTCTGTATTAAAAATACCTATAAAAATCAGCAGGGTAATATAAGCATTACAGTGAAATACGAGCGCATAAGCCGTACAAACCGCCGCGGAACCACGGCTGTACCGCGCTTGGACCGCGGATCCGCGGCAGTACAAAAGTCTTGTGCACTTGTTTTAGCACAGTAATGACCGTAGCTGCAAGTTTAGTTTTCTGGGTATTTTTTATCTGACTCAAGTGTTGAGTGTTCTGGGGATTATTTTGTATTCGTTGATTCGATCAGAATATTTAATTTTGTTATGTTTTCCGGATATTTAGAAACTCTTAAAATGTTCGAACGGATATCATTAACTCAATTTTTCCCGGCACGAAAAACTTTCAAGTGTTGAATTTTTATCGGGTTTAAATCTTTCGGAAAAACGTGCAAGTAACGCGGCGGTCCATCTAGAAGAACACAAACCTTAACTCGATTAAGTGACCGTCTGAACCGCCTCTAAACCTTAGGGTTTGGGGCAGTACGGCGTGCCATATGTGAGGCGTTGGCTTGACCCTTCTACGGCTGGATCATCGGTACTGTGACATATTCTGGGATTATTTGAACTCCGCTCAAGTGTTGAGCTATTTAGGAAATCTTGGGTATTTGATTATCCGATCGGAAAGTTTAATACTGTCTATTTATCTGGAATGTGATACAATATGTGGAATTCATATAGTTAGGCATGAAATGCGAAGTATGTGATATTTCGGATTTATGATGTCTAAAGTGATTGTGGATTCCAAATATTGTAGTTTTACAATTTCTTTTCTGTGACCGTAAGTGTAGTATGTAGTTGTATTGCAGGTCTTCATTACTATACATCAACGACGATCGGTGTATGCATACTTACTTACGTTGTTGATATGAGATATTATGTGTTGCTGTGATATGTTATATTGGATCGTCGTGTTCTGAATAGCCAGGGGTTTTATGTGACATGAGGCTTTTTATTTTCATTCATGTAAAATTCATTTGTATGTAATATTCTTTTATTGGGGCACTTCCAGGCTGAGGATGATGTCACCATTGTATATTATTTACTTTTCCGCATTAGGTAGACCCAAGGAGGGGAGCACAAGTAACCGGGTTCTAGGGTCCAGTGGGAGGCCATCTCGAGGAGTCGAGACCGGGTCTCCTAACCCTAGAATTGGCAGTGTTACTTGCCGCTCTCGTAGGGGTCTAGGGATGTGGGTTTGGCTATTCATCGCGACCGTGGAATCCGTGTTTTATACCGGCTCGTATTGAAAACACGGACATCCTAGTATATCCAATATTTCATATATGTTCTTCTGCTGCAATGTTCTGTGATGATATCATATTACTGCCGGAGACGAATGCTTATACTATATATATATGCTGAAATATAAATATTACTGCTTTCGTTTCTTCTGTAATGCTTAGGAAGCATAAGCTGATAGGATTTATTAATGAGATTAATAAAAAGAAAAGAAACCTAATAGATGTTGTAGAATCAAAACTTTATAAAAATGGTAGCTACAGTTTTGCTTTGCATAGCGGTATATATGATATACCCTGCACCTTATTCGATGAGGAAAGAGCCGAGTTCCCTTCACCGGGAGTGACCTCTTTAACGAAACTGGCAGATGCTACAAACTCGCGGTTTAGTTTTTGACAGCTTCTATAGTTCTTGCTTTGCACAGCGGTATATATGATATACCCTGCACCTTATTCGATGGGGAAAGAGCCGAGATCCCTTCACCGGGAGTGACTTCTTTTGCGAAACTAGAAAAGCCTAAAAACAATCCTTTTTCAAAAACCACTTGATTCTACGACGATATCAAGTTCATTATGCTTATGGTTTTCTGAAAAACCTGCGTAGCCCTGCGTCATTTTAGATAGAGACTAGTTAGTATTCGTGCTGTGTTTGTTGACCTTAGCCAAGGCGTGGTGTACGGTAGCTAATTAGTATTTATCTGCTAAAACATGAGATGTGATTGAGTTAGGTTAGTCGTACGACTTTGTTGACCTTAGCCAAGGGTCGTACGGGTGGGTTTAATTCAATCGGGAAATGACGGGTTGAACTTGGCTAGCACTTATAATTTGTTGACCTTAGCCAAGGTCATAAGTTGCTAGGGGCAAAAGCATTATCGGGAATTTCATGTGTTGAAATTTGCAATGAGATTGCATACCTCCTATAAAATAGTTGGATCCTGATACCCACTGCGAGTAAGAGTTACTCCTGGGAGAGTTTTACACAGGACAATTAGCCGATCAAGTAGGTGTCTAGAAAAGTGTTAACGGGGTTACGCCTCTGGGAAAACGAGGTTTACTTTAATTAGGTCCGTGTGATAGCACGGGGAACCTCCCTCAAGTACCGACACTGATCTTGCTGAAAGATTGACGAAATTGTACGGTGTAATTAATCCCGGCTAATCTTACCTTTTAGGGTTTGAAGGAAGATTTGATAAAAACAGTGGGAGACATCCTAATTAGATAAGATAATAACCAATCCAATCTTGCAAGAGTATACGCTAAAGTGTTTTCTTCTCTCTCTCTCCAGGTAGCGACCATGTCAGGCCATAATCAAAATAATAATATGGATGTATTGACTGAACCCGATTATTATACTGAGCAAGGGAACGTTGGTCTCGTTCTTTCTTATAAGAGTTATAAGATTGAACAGGAAACAGGAGAATATCTGGATTCTCACGCCGCCCAAACGGAGAACATGCATGTTGATGCACCTTCTTCGGGTGTGTTAGTTATTGAGAACTGTTTCTCAGTTCACCCTACGTCCTGGGTATTAGATACCGGATCAGGATCTCACATATGCAAATTGTTACCTGGGCTACGGAAAGGTAGAGAACTAGGAAAAGGTGATCATTCCGTTCAAGTAGGGAATGGTGCAAGTATTGCAGCCAAAGCAGTTGGCGAATATCACCTAGTATTACCAAGTCATAATACACTAATTCTTAATGAGTGCTATTATATACCGAACATGATGTGCAACATTATATCAGTTTCTTTATTAAGTAAAGAAGGATATAATTTTGTAGTAAAGGATAATGTTATGAACATATTCCTAGATCAAAAGTTGATTGCATCAAGCTCGTTATATAATGGCATATTCATTCTCAATCAAAATACAGTCCTCAATATACAAAACACACACAAGAGGAAGAGTTCAGAAATGAACGAATCCTTCTTGTGGCATTGTAGACTTGGTCATATCAATGCGACACGACTAGCTAAGTTACATAAGGATGGATATTTGAATCCGTTCGAATTATCATTTTATGATACTTGCCATTCATGTCTCAAAGGAAAAATGACCAAAGCTCCGTTTAGTGGACACGGAGAAAGAGTTACGGAACTCTTAGGACTGGTACATAGTGATGTATGCGGTCCCATGTCTAAGCATGCCAGGAACGGTTCGTCCAACTTCATTACATTCACTGACGATCTCTCTAGATACGGACATGTGTTCCTGATGAAACATAAGTCTGAAGCTTTTAAGAAATTCAGGGAATATAAGCACGAAGTAGAGAACCAAACGGGCAAAAGTATTAAGATTCTTCGATCTGATCGAGGAGGTGAATACTTAAGCAACGAGTTCCTAGATTATCTAAAAGAGAATGGGATTCTCTCTCAGCTTACTTCTCCTTATACACCACAGCACAACGGTGTATCGGAATGGAGGAATCGCACCCTATTAGATATGGTGCGCTCTATGATGAGCACAGCTGAGTTGCCTAATTCCTTCTGGGGATATGCACTGGAGACAGCCATATACCTATTGAATAGAGTTCCAACTAAATCTGTGCCTACCACTCCATATGAGATATGGAATGGGAAGAGACCATCTATTAAAAGAGTTAAGATATGGGGTTGTCCGGCCTATGTTAAAAAGCAAAATCCGGACAAGCTCAAGGCATGATCAGTTCTTTGTAAGTTTGTAGGATATCCAAGCAATTCGTATGGATATCTATTCTACCACAGTGAATAACAAAAGGTGTTTGCTGCTCAACATGCCACCTTTTTAGAAAATGAATTTCTTGCAAAAGAAATTAGTGGCGATAAGGTCGAGCTGGAAGAGGTTCCAGCAACACAAACTGCAACTAAAGATTTAATGGAACCGGAGGATTCAGTAGTACCCGACGAACCCCAGCATCTCCGCCGATCTAGCAGGGTTTGTCATCCACCTGAGAGATACTACGGTTTTCTCATTGATGGTGGAAGCGAGGATTACATCATGGAAGATGATGACCCGACTAGTTTCGAGCAGGCCATCACGAGTGGTGACTCTGTGAAATGGCTGGATGCAATGCGATCTGAGATGGAATCTATGTACACCAACAAAGTATGGACTTTGGAAAATGCTCCTGAAGGGGTAAAACCTATTGGGAGAAAGTGGATCTTTAAAAAGAAATTTGGTGTAGATGGAAAAGTTGAGACTTTCAAAGCTAGACTTGTTGCAAAGGGTTTTCGTTAACGACCAGGTGTGGATTATGACGAAACCTTTTCTCCAGTGGCTATGCTTAAGTCCATCCGGATCTTACTTGCCATTGCTGCATACCATGACTACGAAATCTGGCAAATGGATGTTAAGACCGCCTTTCTAAACGGTGATTTAGAAGAGTGCGTGTATATAACTCAGCCAGAGGGCTTCGTTGATAGTGGGAGGAGCGGAAAGGTGTGCAAGCTGCTTAAATCTATTTATAGGTTAAAGCAAGTATCACGGAGTTGGAACATCTGTTTTGATGTTGTAGTCAAAGAGTTTGACTTCATTAAAAATATAGATGAACCTTGTATCTATAAGAAGGTAGCAGAGAGTAAGGTTGTCTTCCTCGTATTGTACGTAGATGACATACTCTTGATAGGAAATGATATTCCTATGCTGCAATAAGTCAAGCTCTTCTTATCACAAAGATTCTCAATGAAAGATCTAGGTGATTCCTCCTGCATATTGGGAATCATGATCTATAGAGATAGATCTAAACGGACACTGGGATTGTCCCAATCCAGGTACATTGACACAATACTAAAGAGGTTTAGTATGGAAGAATCCAAGCGTGGGAACCAACCCACGATCTCTGAACTCACTCTCTCCAAAGAGATGTCTCCCAAGACTGATTTGGAGAGAGCTCGCATGCAAGGGATACCCTATGCTTCAGCAGTAGGCTCTATCATGTATGTGATGCTATGTACCAGACCCGATGTAGCATACCCACTAAGTGTAGTGAGTCGGTATCAAGCAGATCCTGGAGAGAGTCACTGGACAGCTGTGAAGAACATTCTCAAGTACTTGCGAAGGACTACAGACATGTTCCTTGTGTATGGTAACGGCGAACTCCGGGTGGAATCCTTTACCGATTACAGCTTCCAAAGTGATAAGGACTACTCTAAGTCGCACTCGGGATTTGTCTTTACCCTCAATGGAGGGGCGGTATGTTGGAAGAGTTCCAAACAGGATACCGTTGCAGACTCGACGATGGAGGATGAATACATCGCTGCCAACGATGCTTCCAAAGAGGCTGTCTGGATAAAGAAGTTCATTAGTGAACTTGGTGTGGTTCCATCCATTGAGCATCCAATACCTCTGTATTGCGATAACAATGGAGCTGTGGCTTTGGCCAAGGAACCCAGGTCCCATCAAAAGTCCAGACATATTCTGAGGCGGTATCACCTGATCAGGGAGATAGTAGATCGCCGGGAGATCGAGGTCAGGAGAGTAGATACGAAGGACAACACTGCGGATCCAGTTACAAAGGCCATTCCCCATATACAGTTTGAGAGATTATTCGGTATGCTAGGTATGAGATACTACAGCAGCTGGCCTTAGTGCAAGTGGGAGATTATTAGTTATGTATATGCCCTAGAGGCCATTGTTGTACATGTGATGTATATTATAATGGATGCTTGGATATATAAAGAGAGGACTTTCTTGCTCGTCATGATAGTATGCCACTTGGTTTCACTTTATCTTAACATGTTGACTTGTATTGGTTTACTGTCTTTCTCTCACATGTTGATAAAGCCCTTAGGATCTATACTCGACTGCTAGGATTAAGATGTGATCATACTAGTGGGGCTACGGTACTCGATGAGTACATCCTATAACTATTCCTAGTCGAGGGTATATCGAGACAGGGCATCGATACAACAGAGTAGACTAGCGTATACGCATCTTGACCCATATGATCGGCGATGGATGATCTCATATCCATCGGTGTTTGACATCAAGGATGGTGTACGGGTGCTCAGTGGAGACTGGGTATAATGGACGGAATCGCCGAGAACTCCCAGATGGTGATATACCACACGTCAGATGGCAGTTCTCTGGTGACACTGGTACAAGGTAGTCTGTAGATCTAAGATCGTCATAGAGTCTTGTGTTATTCCCACTGCGCTTTGATTTCCACCTTACCACGTCCAAGAGGGCGTGCAAAACGGTGGCTTTTTGGTGCAGTCGCGAATCACATGGAGGCAATGAGCGATAGGAGGGGATTCGTCTCTCCCGGTATAGGGAGTTAATGTTGTGCTGTGTTCGATTGGCTATAACAGGAAGTCCCTGGCCAGGGCTGATATAGAGATTTACTGGTAAGTGTTACAAGTAGTTTCTCGATCCGTTATGAGCCTCACATCGACACGACTTATCGGTTACTGGGGTCTGATGTATACCACCCCTAGACTTGATATGCGACATATCAGATGAACAGACCGGACTGTACGGGAGTGTTACTGATTGGATTCACATGAGAACGTACAGGCTAGCTTGTTGATCTTCTGATCGCTCAATACCTGGGTGGCTGTTACGTTTAGCTGACCGCTTGTAGCTTGTGGGTGTTTGATATGATCATCACCTGCTACCGGCGTATTGACGATTCTTTAGAGTCCTACACAGAGGTTTCTTGGCTTAGGAAAAACGGAGTAGAGGCACATATGTGATATATGCAGGACCGAGGATAATACGATATGAGATAACGTATTATATTCTCGCGATATTTAGATATGAACCGGGTCATCGGATCAAGTGTTGATTTGATGAATCGGTACATGATATATTAGTCGGTTATATTCGATATAGCCGGATTGTCGGATCAAGTATTGATTCGATGATTTAATGTATAATAATATTTATGATATATTGTATTACATTATCTAATATTGGCTCTCTTTATTATTTCATTTTCTCACCGGATAATACATTGATATATATGCGATATATATTAATTGTATTATTTTCTTTTGTTACAAATATATAATATATATGTGATATATATTACTGTAACATGATATGATTAATAATGAAACAAGTTTAGTGGAGATTAAACAAGGTTAGGGTTTGATTAGGGATAGTTGCTTCATGCACCTTCTAGTAGCAAATCCTTTTATCATGAGTTAGATATTATGGTTGATATTTTTCTATGACTCATTCTTTAACCCAACTAAACCCTAGCCTTAGTTAATTCTCTATAAGGGTTATCCTTGTCATCCTAAACCATGGTTGCATTATTAATTCATATATTCATTTCATTATTCATCACAAAAGGATTAACTCATTTATCATCATCTTCTTCTCTCTTGAGCTTTGAGAAAGCTTACTAGTTATTCATTTTGTGATGATTTCATGTGAGCATTTGATATAAAAAAAACCATAAATACTACTCCATCATCCTCATCTAATCTAACCAATTAGATTAGGATGTTCACCTAATTAGAGTGAGAGAGCTTGAGTTATAGAAAATTCGACGTAGATCATCGGAGAAAAGGAACACTACAAGCTAGCATGGATCGTTCGAGTTGTGGAGCCTCTCTTGAGTCCGGGAGATCGTGGATCGCGACGAAGGAACTTCTACTCGGAGCTTATGAAGCGAAGGAGCGGACTACAAAGGTTGTAATGCCTCACATTTAGTAGTAAAGATGTTTACTTGCATGTTAAACCCTAATAATCTAGCAAAGATCCCGGCTTTGGGTTGTTCGGCACGTCTAAAATTTTATTCGGGCATGGTTGATGCCTTATGAACCCTTACAAGAGTGCCTAGGAACCCTACACCCTTTTGGCGATGTGGACGGTCGGTGCTGCCCTTTTCGCGACGTGGATGGTCGATGCTGCCCTTTTCGCGACGTGGATGGTCGGTTCTGCCCTTTTTGTGACGTGGACGGTCGGAGCTGCCCTTTTTGCGACATGGACGGTCGGTGCTGCACTTTTTGCTACGTGGACGGTCGGTTCTGCCCTTTTTGCGACTTGGACGGTCGGTGCTGCCCTTTTTGCGATGTGGACGGTCGGTTCTGCCCTTTTTGCGACTTGGACGGTCGGTACTGCCCTTTTTGCGACGTAGACTGTCGGTGCTGCCCTTTTTGCGACGTGGACGGTCGGTTCTGCCCTTTTTGCGACTTGGACGGTCGGTGCTTCCCTTTTTGCGACATGGACTGTCGGTGCAGCCCTTTTTGCGACGTGGACAGTCGGTTCTGCCCTTTTTGCGACTTGGACGGTTGGTGCTGCCCTTTTTTCAACGTGGATGGTTGGTTCTGCCCTTTTTGCGACGTGAACGGTCGGTGCTGCCCTTCTTGCGTCGTGTATAGTCGGTGATGCCCTTTTTGCGACGTGGACGGTCGGTTCTTCCTTTTTGCGACTTGGACGGTCGGTGCTACCCTTTTTGCGACTTAGACGGTCGGTGCAGCACTTTTTATGACGTGGACGGTCGGTTCTGCCCATTTTGCGACTTGGACGATCGGTGCTGCCCTTTTTACGACGTGGACGGATGGTTCTGCCCTTTTTTGCTGCTTGGACGGTCGGTGCTACCATTTTAGCGACGTGGACGGTCGGTGCTTGATTTGACTTGCTCTGCTTCTTGCAGTGTCAGGGTTGAAGTTGACTTGCTGATTTGATGTGATTTTGGTTGACATCAGCAACGCTACACTGGAATATGGTACCAGGAGCGAATCATCATCTGCCATGAGTGCATTTACCTCGTTCCCAGTTTAACGACTTGGGGGTCATCTGTTCCCAGTTTAACGACTTAGAGGTCATCTGTTCCCAGTTTAAAGACTTAGGGGTCTATTGGATTGGAATTTGGAATTTTGGGGTTAGGGTAGGCATCAGCGTTGCTAACACTGAAGCACATATGCCAGGAGAAATTCATCATTTGCCTTTTCCTGTTGGGGGGAGATGGCTTAGGAAACAGCTTTAGGTCCATATCACCAAAGGCTTTTCAATTTTATGAGCCGTAAGGGTCCCATAAAAACATTTTCTCCCTACGAGTCGAAAAGATCTCGTAGGTGTATTTTCTCCTTAGGAGTCGTGAGGAATCCCAAGTTTGTTTTTCTTTTGTGAGGTGTAAGGATCACACGAAGGTTTGTTCTCCTCATGCATCGTAAGGACACATGAGTGGGACTTTCCCAATAGAGCATAATTCCAAGGGTGGAGACCAACCGCTGGACTGGTGATTACGGTGGGGCATGGGTATGATGAGAATTATTTGAGCCCATGGATTCTATACGGTAGTCAATTTGGTGACTGACAGTAGGGCTGGGAGAATTTTGAGAAATTGGATTTTGGTTGGCGTCTGCATCGCTGCACTAGAATATGGCCCCAGGAGAGACTCATCATTCGCCGTTTGGGGACTTAGAATTTGGATCTTGTTTGGCATCAGCATTGCTGCACTGGAATAATGCCAGGAGCAACTCATCATTTGCCCCGGGAGGACTTCGGATTTGGTTTTGGGGTTGGCATCAGCACCGCTAACAATGAAGTGAAATGCCAGGAGCGACTCATCATTTGCCATTTCCCGTTGGGGAGCGATGGCTCAGGAGACAGGTTTAGATCCCTATCAACTAAGGCCTTTCAATTTTATGAGCCGTAAGGGTCTCATAAAAGCATTTTCTCCCTGTGAGTCGAGAAGATCTCGCAGGTGTATATTCTCCTAAGGAACGTGAGGATTCATAAGTGTGTTGCTCCTTTGTGAGTCGTAAGGATCTCACGCAGGGATTTTCTCCTCACAAGGTCGAGAGGACTTTGCGAGTGTATTCTATCTCTTTCGAAGAGTTTGCGCCCTTTCAGGTTTTCAAAAACTAGCCAGCAGTCCTGCTGTTTTTACTCACGGAGCCCTTTCGGGTTTTCATCCGTTCCCGTATTGCATGTGTACAAATCGTTTTTTTTTCCGTTGGTGGGACTTTAAAAGTAGTCTCACCGGCAGGACTTGGAAGAGATAGGGGACGTTTATGCCCGTGGATTGTATACGGTTTTACAGGATGTATGATCTAGACCGTAGGGCTGGTGTGCTCATTTCGCCTGCGACTTGGAGCATTCATGCGTAGTATTTCTTGAGATATCGGCCATTGATGGGTGGCATGGGCCTTTCTCCCTCGGCACTTATTAGTTGGTAGGATCCTCCGTCGAACATTTTCTCGATGACGTATGGTCCTTCCCAGTTTGGCTCGAATTTTCCCTTGGCATGTCGATTGGGGATGATCGGTCTTTTGAGGACCAATACCAATTCGCCTTTCTTGAAAGCGTGGAGATGAGTCATCTTGTCATAGGCCCGTGACATTTGGACTCAGTACAGCTCCAGATTTTGCTGTACTGCAAGCCTCTTTTCTGCGAGGGCGTCGAGCTCTTCAAGCCGAAGGAGAACGTTTTCTTCCTTCGTCAACTCGTACTGAACGGCCATTCTTAAGCTTGGAACTTCGACTTCGAGAGGGAGGACCACCTCCACTCCGAAGAGCAATGAGTATGGAGTGGACCGAGTTAGAGTACGGTGTGTGGTACGATATTCCTACAACGCCTCGTGAAGTTTGAGATTCCAGTCTCTCTTGTTGGCTGAAGCATTTTTCCTCAGGAGCTTAAATAGAGTTTTATTGAAGGCTTCGGCTAGCCCATTGGCCCTTGGATTGTAGATGGAGGAATATCTCCAGTCTATCTTGTGCTGAGTAGCGAACCATGAGACTTTGAAGCTCTTGAAAGAAGGCCCGTTGTCAGAAATGATTCTTCTTGGTGTACCGAAGCGGTATAGAATATTTTGCCGGAAGAACGTCAGAATATTTTCTGTCTTGACTTCTTTTAGCGGGACAGCTTTAGCCTATCTAGAGAAATAGTCAGTTGCGGCCAATATGAACCGGTGGCCTTTGGATGACGGAGGATCAATTGGGCCAACAATGTCGGTGCCCCAAACTTCGAAAGGCCACGATGCCACCGTAGGATACAACGGATTGGGATGCTTATGAATGAAATCACCATGAATTCGGCAGAGATGGAATTTCTTTGCATGCTCTTCACAATCCCTTATCATGGTGGGTCAGTAATATCCAAGACGTTTAATTTGAAGTCGCATCTTGCGGCCAGATTGGTGGGCACCGCAAACGCCCGAGTGAACTTCTTTTATGACCTTTTGGGCTTCGTCCAATGACAGACACCTGAGCTAGAGTTGGTCATATGACCTGCGGTATAGCGTGTCATTTACAAACACGTATCGGAGAGCTCTCTTCTTCAGCTGAATCCTTGCAGATTTTCTTTCGGGCAGCTTGTCGTATCGGAGGTACTCTATGAAGGGTTTTCTCTAATCGGGCTCGTCTTGGATGATCGAAGCTTCTTCGGCAGGACTGCTCTTCTGCTCCATGCTTTCCTCTTCTCGTAAAGAGGCTGGAGGTAGACTTTGCCGGCTCCTGACTGTGATCAGAATTTCGTCTATATCCGGATCAGCCAGCTCCTTGGCTAAGCGAGCGAGTACGTCAGCCTTTCCATTCAACGCCCTGGGGACTCTCATTAGTTCAATGTGAGTGAACCGTTTCATGAGTTCCACCGCTCGGCTTCTATATCGAGCTAACTCAGGTTTGTATATCTTATAGTCGCCGCTTACTTGGTTGACGACAAGCTGGGAATCACCATAAACTAGTAACCGAAGGACTTCCATTTCTATAGCGAGCTCCAGACCAGCTATCAGAGCTTTGTACTCAGCCTCGTTGTTTGTGCGAGGCTCGGTGAGAGCAAAAGAACGTCGTAGGCTTCCCATCGATGGCATGATGAACACCAATCCTATCCCTGCTTTTATCTCTGGGCGCTTGATTTACTGGAGGTCCTTATTGATGAGGCTCTATCGAAATAGAGCTCCCAATATAGCTCGCTATCCTCGAGGTGCAATATTTGTTCATCGGGTAATTCACAATTTAGTGGCGACCCTTTTTGTATAGGATGAGCAGCGAGGAAATCGGCGAGGGCTTGCCCTTTTACGGCTTTCTGAGGAGTATAAACTATATCAAATTCAAGTAGCATGACAGCCCATCTTGCCATCCTGCCTGCTAGGCTTGCCTTGGTCATTAAGTGTTTGAGCGGGTCGACTTTGGAGATCAACATAACCAGATGAGCAAGCGGATAGTGCCTCAGCTTCTTCACAGCGAATATCAGAGCCAGGCATTGCTTTTCGATCGGGGAATAGTTGTGTTCCTCCCCGACTAAAGTTCGACTGGGGTAGTAGAGGGCATTCTCCTTTCTTTCCTCGTTGTTCTGGGCAAGGAGCGCACCGAGTGACTCATTTAGCATGGCAGTGTAGAGAATCAGTGGTTTATTTGGAATGGAAGTGTCCAGCACTAGAGGGTGCAACAAGTACTGTTTGATGCCTTCGAACGCTTGTTGACATTCGGCACCCCAGAGAAAAGGAGCTCCTTTCTTCATGAGCTTTGAGAAGGGCCTACATCTCCCCAATAAATTTGAGATAAACCTTCGTATATAAGAAAGCTTGCCTTGAAAAGATATTAGCTGCATCAGATTCATTAGAGGGGGCATCACTATGATGGCCTTTATCTTGGATGGGTCAACTTCAATCCCTCGATGTCGGACTATGAAGCCCAGGAATTTTCCTGATGACACGCCAAAAGCGCACTTTAGAGGATTCATCTTCAGATCGTATTCCCTCAATCTAGTGAGAACGGTCCTATGATCTTGGATGTGATCGGCCTAGGCTTTATTCTTGATGACCTGATCATCAACATAACATTCGACGACTTTATGGATTAGGTCATCAAAGATATTGGTCAATGCCCTTTGATACGTAGCACATGCGTTCTTCAGTCCGAACGGCATCACCTTGTAGCAATATATTTCGATCGAGGTTCGGAATGCAGTGTATTTCTCATCCTCGGGTGACATCTTGATCTGATTATACCCAGACGAGCCATCCATAAAGGCAAACAGCTCGTAATTTGAGGTGTCATCAACCATCATTTCCATGACCGGTAGCGGGAAGTCGTCTTTAGGACATGCCTTGTTCAGGTCCCTGAAATCGACACAAACTCGGATCTGCCCATTTTTGTTCTTCACTGGGACTATGCATGCGCTCCAGTCCGCATATTTCTCTTCCCTGATGAAACCGGCATCGATGAGCTTCTTTGTTTCCTCGATGACCTTTTCTTCTAGTTCCCTTCTCATTCTTCGAGGAGCTTGTTTGACTGGCATAGCATCAGGAGATAGAGCCAGTTTATGCACGACCACTTCAGGGGAAGGGCCAGGCATTTCTTTGTATGTCCACGCGAAGCAATCGACGAACTCATGCAGCAGGGCAATTATCTATTCTTTCATTTCCTCTGACAAGAGTGAGCTGATGTAGGTCGGCCTTGGATTATTAGGCGTTCCCAAATCGATCTCAGTTAGCTCATCGAAGGATGCTTATCCGTCATCTTCGAGCTCTTGGGGACCTTCTTCTGGCTCGGCTAGCTCGTCTTCGTCATTTGACTCTTCGCTGGCTTCTCCAATATGGATCATGTAGCATGCCTTAGAATCAGGCTAGATGAAACCTATTCCCCGTCTATCTGTGATTCGTCCACCGATGAGTGCTCGGACCTGAGGCGGATGCCATAGCCCTTCATAAAACTTTGCTTCGCACTCCGATTGATATAACCAGTATCCACACCTTTTGAGTATTCCCGCATCTCGGGCGCATAGTATCTGGGATTGAGGACGGCTCTTATGCCTCTCTCATAGGGAAGGCACGCGACAGAAAGATTGTTCGGGTGCACAACGGGGTTTGATCCATAAAACAGGATGCCCTTCTGTCCATTTTTCCTCCCGGGAATGTAGATAGTTTTCAGCTGGTCCACGGTAGAGACTGACAATGCGTCGAGCTTTTTGCACATCCGTTCCGGCACCTTTGTGATGGCCAGGGACCCTTCTGCAATTTTGAAGGTCTCTCGTAGTTTCGCTTGCTGCATAGGGGTCCAATCTACACAGCTGTTGCATGACAGGTCCTCTTCTTCCGACTCTTCAGTGTCGCTGCCAAGATGAGGGCGGGCTTTGCTGCTAGATAGGATTTCAGTATCGGATGCGTTCGTATCGCTGCAGAAATGAGGGCGAGTTTTACGGAAGGACGGACTTCCAGCGTCGGACTCATCAGTGTCACTGCCGAAACGCGGACGCACTTGGGTTTTTTTTGCTTTTGATAGTGACAGCCGGCTCAGATTTTCCTTTGAGTTTCGGGACTGTTCTGTCTTTGGTCAGGTGTGGCTCAGTACTTGGGGCTTCATAAAGTACCGAGAATCCTCATATCGGACTTCATGCATACCGAGCGGCTGTATGTCTCCATCAATGCGTCTTACTTCGCCATCTTTAGTATACTTCATGCATTTATGGAGAGTTGACGGAATGATGCCGTAATCGTGGAGCCACGGCCGTACCAAGAGAATTTTATAAGACGTGTCAGCGTCGATCACGGATATCTTAGCTTCAGTTTGCAGATCTCCAAATTTGATTGGAAAAGCTATAGACCCCAGAACTTGCCGGCAGTTTTTATTGAAGCCTTGAATGACAATCCTTTCCCTTGACAGGTGTTAGACGTCCATTGATAAAATCTTCAAAGTCCGCAAGTTCATGATGTTCACTAAGGATCCCGGATCAATTAATATGCGATTAATCCGATCTCCGTCGTTGTACCCGGTCACGTAAAGCAACCGATTATGCCCAGCCATTCCCAGTAGCAAGTCTTCGTCCTTAAACATGACTGCGGCGGCATGCAAAGCGTACTGGGCTTCTTTCATATTAATTTCCGCAAAGCGAGCCTGATACGGCTCAGGGTTTTGTAGAGCGTGAATGAGAACATCTCTAAGCTCTTTTGATAGGACCAAGGTATCGTATATGCTCAGGAGAGACGGAAGCTTTCGGAGATGAGCCAAGACATTATAGTCCACCGAGGAAGGACTTGAGTTTTCATTAGCCGGTTCTCTGCCATCTTCCTCATTAGCCACCTGTTTTTCCTTTCCTTTTGGGGCGTTTCCCTGATTTGGCGGTAGAGCCCTGCCGCTTCTGAGCTAGATCTGGTTGTCCATTGTGGCGAGCTCCTCGTCCTCTTCGGGAAAACAGAGCTCCTCCTCGGAGTCGCTGCCAAGATGGATGGCGTAGCATGTCACTATAGAGACCTCTTCATCGGAGCCTTCTTCTAGCTCCTCCAAAATCTCAGCTGCTCCTACAGGGAAGCACTCTTTCAATTGAATTAGAGTTATTTCCTTCTGTTCATAGTCTTCGAGGGAATCAATATATTATTGAATGATGGATCTCCCTGCAGACTCCTTTTCGCGACGAGCTGCACTTTTGTTCTTCTTGAGCTTTTTGGATTTTGAGCCTGATTGGGCCGAATTGGCAGCAGGAATGGTGGACTTCTTCTGCCCTTCCCATTCCGTCCCGGGCTCTTTCTGAAGTAGCTTTAGCATCTTCTTCGTCTTATTAGATATGTGCGTACTCCATGGAGGCTGCGGTGAGTCAGTTTCATTTTTCAGGGCAGCGGGTTCAGCTGTCTTCTCCTAGAAGGCTTCAGCTTCTGTCTGTATAAAGTTGGTGGTTGCAACTTGATTGTTCACCAACACACTTTTGGACAGCTCGATCTCTCCAGTCTTGTACTGCTTCTCGACCCAATCCTTGAAGATATAGCAATCCTCGATCGCATGGCTCACTACTCAGTGGTACGGGAAATACTGGGGATTGTCGGTCATTTTTGCCCCTTGAGGTCATTTCGACTCCGACAATTGTAGACCGTTGTTCAAGGCATCTTTAAATATCTTTCGGACCTTGTCCCTCCTGAAAGAGTAAACCTTGTTCTTTTTCTCCTCTAGTGAATGTTAGTTATATGTATGCCCTAGAGGCCATTACTGTACATAGGATGTATATTGTAGTGGATGCTGGGACATATATAGGTAGGACTTTCTTGCTCGACATGATAGTACGCTATCTGGTTACTCTTTATCTTAACATTTGTACTTTCTGTCTCTCTGTTACATGTTGATAAATCCCTTAGGATATGTGTTCGACTTCCAGGACTATGATGTAGATCATACTAGTGGGGCCTAGGTAGTCCATCAGCACATCCTTCAATGTTCCTAGTCGTGGGAATATCGAGACAGGGCATCGATATTCCAGAGTAGACTAGCGTATATCTTCTCGACCCATGTGATGGGCGATGGATGATCCCATATCCATTGGTGTTTGACATCAGAGATGGTATGCGGGTGCTCAGTGAAGACTGGGTACACTGAACGGACTCACCGAGAACTCCCAGATGGTATTATACCTCACGTCAGATGGCAGTTCTCTGGTGACACTGGTACAGCTTAGTCTGTTGACCCGAGATCGTCATAGAGTCTTGTGTGTATCCCACTGTGCTTTGATTTCCACCCTACCACGGCTCTACTGAGTCGTGCAAACAGGTGGTTTTTGGGTACAGTCCCGATTCACATGAAGGCAATAAGCGATAGGAGGGGATTCGTCTCTCCCGGTATTGGGGGTTGATGTTGCACTATGCTCGACTGGCCATAACCGGAAATCCCTGGCCAGGGTTGCAGTGATTTACTGGAAAGAGTTATCAGTAGTTTCACGCTTGTTATGGACCTTACGTCGGCATGACTTATCAAGCTACTGGGGTCTGACGGTTACCACCCCTAGGCGAGATATGCGACATATCAGACGAACAAACCGGACAGTACAGTAAGTGTTACTGGTTGGATTCACAGCAGTGTGAGCGGGCTTGCTCGTTCATTTTCTAATCGCTCAATACCCGGGTGGCCGTTACGTTTAGCAGACCGCTTGCGGCTTGTGGGTGTTTGATATGATCATCACCTACTGCCGGCGTATTGAAGAGTCTTTAGAGTCCTACACAGAGGTTTCCTGGCTCAAGCGAAACGAAATAGGAGTGCATATGAGATATGTGCGGGACCGAGAATAATACCAGTATGTGATACTGAATTCTATTCTCGCGATTAGTATCATCGGATGGTTATCTAAGATATATCCGGGTTACCGAATCAAATGTTGATACACATGATATTAGTCGGTTATGACCGGATCGTTAAATCAAGTGTTGATTTAATGATTTAATGTATAATTATATATTTGATATATTACTTTACATTGACTAGTATTGTTCACTTAAGATTATTTTTCTCACTAGATTGTGCACATTGCATATATGATATATGTTTGTGCACTAGTTTGTATCATGTTTGATGATACATGCAAACTTGGATGTGTTTATTCTTTAAACCATGTTTAGGTTAATGGTTAGGGTTTTATTTTCTTTATTTATTTTGTAAAAACAAAATGGTGGCTTTCTTTCTTTCTTTGCTTCAAGCTTCATGAAGCTTCTTAGCATCTTTGAAAAGTCTTAACAATTTTGTTTTTTCCTTTAACCTAACCATTACCTCTAAACTCTAGTTTACTCTCTACATTAGTTACCTCACCCACGGTTTCTATATGATAGACTTCACTTGAATTTTCTAAAAATAATAATTCATTTTCTATTCTCTTCTTCTTCTTCTTCTTCTTCTTCATGAAGAAGAAAGCTTGCTAGAAAATTCCAAGTGATGAAATCAAGTGAGAAATCCAAATCCAAAGTGAACCCACTTCCTATTTCATCATCCTCTACCACTAGCCATATTGTATAGGGTGTTATCTTCACAAGTTTCATGACCTATTGAAGATGGAGCTTGAGTTTGAGTCGCCTCGACGTAGATCATCTTCGGCATCGAAGTCAACGACCTAGCCCGCTCATTTCTCCGATGAAACCAACGCTAGAGTCCAGGATCCCGATGATCGCAGCGGAGGGACGTCATCACGGAGCTAAAGAAGTGGAGGACCGGATCTACAAAGGTTGTAATCCCTTTCACTTGTAGTTAAGTTGTTAACTTATTTTGTTTCGCCTTACCTCTAGTTAACGATCTCGCATTAGGGTTTCTCGGCACATGAAAAAATTTGATTTTGGCATGGTTGATCAGTTGTAGAACCTCATGAGTGTACCTAGGAACCCTACAGTGGTTTCAGAGCCTAGCTAGAGCTTTAGGCGATTGGTAGACGAAGTTAGAAACCCGATCGAACCCCGAAACCCTAAACAAAACCCTTCTCTGTACATTTTTCAAAACAGTGTATTTTTGTGAATTAAAAATGCTCAGAAAATAGAGCAGAAAATTCTAAGAACAATTGCAGAAAACGACAAACTAACTCATCAGTAGCGCCGCGGAACCGCGGCCTTACCCTACTTGTTGCGGCGGTTCCGCGGCCGTATGTGAGGATTAGGTGCTCTATTTTCTTCAGTTACCCCCGTAGCAGTTTCCTCTGTTCTCTGGGAATTTTTAATCTATACTCAACAGTTGAGTTTTCTGGGTTGTTTTGGGGACTCGATGTTTCGATCGGATTGTTTAACTTTGTTTATGTTTTTCTGGGTAATTTTAGAACGTGTTAAAAAGTTCGACCGAATATAAATAACCCACTTTTTCCCCTGCCGGGAAATTTCCAAGTGTTGGATTTTTCCGTAGTTTAAGAATGTTCTAAGTAGTGCAAGTAACGCGATGGACCCTCTAGAAGACAACAAACCTTAACTCGATTATGTGACCGTCTTGAACTGCCTTTTGAACCTTAGGGTTTGGGGCAGTACGGCGTGCCACATGTGAGGCGTTGGCTTGACCCTTCTACGGCTGGACCGTTGGTACTGTGGCATGAAGTGGATGTTTTAAAACTTATTTCATGTGTTGAGCTTTTCAGGAAAACTTGGGTGTTTAATTGTTCGACCGGAAAGTTTAACATTATCTATTTATCTGGAATGTGATACAATATTTGGAATCCACAAGTAGTTATGAGATAACTGTTTTGGATGTTATAAACATAGCAGTTTAGTCTCACTTGATCGGTTGCGACGGAATTTTGATGTGATCAAAAGTCCATCGCAATCACGTTGCGTACGCGGATACTCTCCGGTAAACTTAATAGACAGCCATGCCCCATAGCCCTGACCAAGTGACTGTAGGAGAACCCCGTCGCTAAAAGCATCCGTTCGGATGCTCGCGGCAGCGGTGTTCCGCCTTAGTGCACTTCGTCGACGGTATCGGGGGTGCGGCCGTCTACTAAAGTTGCGACGAGCATTCGTTCAGGATGTCGGGAATCTTGTTGAATCACCCGACTTGATATTGAAAACAGTTTTCGATTTTGAGACTAAAATGCGGGGTTTATAATTGATAGGCATGCGATGTCTAAGGAGGTTGCGGATTCCAACTGTTGTAGTTTTACACTTTCTTTTCTGCGACCGTAAGTGTAATATGTGATATCGCCGGTTTCGTTGCTATATATCAACGACAATTGGGATGGCCATATTTACTTACGTTGATGACATGTGATGTTATGTGTTGCTGGATATGTTATATTGGAACGTCGTGTTTGAACAGCCCGTTTTTTTTTTATGTGAGATGAGTGTTTTTCATTTTCATTCATGTAAAAACTTGTATGTAATATTATTTTATTAGGGCACTTCCAGGTTGCGGAAGATGTCACCGTTGATGTATATTATTTACTTTTCTGCATTAGGATAGACCCAAGGAGGGGAGCACAAGTAACCGGGTTCTAGGGTCCAGTAGGAGACCATCTCGAGGAGTCGAGTCCGGGTCTCTTAATTCTAGAATTGGTAGTTTTGCTTGCCGCTCTCGTAGGGGTCTAGGGTGTGGGATTGGCTATTCATCACGACCGTCGAATCCGTGTTTTATACAGGCTAAAAAAAAACACGGACGTCCTAGTATATCCAATATTTCATATGATATTTTCTGCTGCGTTATCTGTGATGTGATCATGTGATATGTTCAGATTGATACAATATATAGTATATATGATATATTATATAGACGTTGCTTATGTTTTACACCCGCGCTAGCCCTGCCTCGCTCTGGCATTAGTTACCTAACCTAACGGTGCAGACGGGATATCGAGGCGAATGCGGATGGCATAAGCGTACGTTGTATTTATCTGTGATGTTTAGGTGGACTTAAATGATGGGACATTCATTAATGAGATTAATGAAAGAAAATAAACCTAAAAGATGTTCTGGAATCGAATTTCAAAAATAAAATTAGGTAGCTCTAGTTGTTGCTTTGCATAGCGGTGTTCCTTGTAGAACATCCTGCACCTTATTCGATGAGGAAAGGGCCGAGATCCCTTCACTGGGAGTGACCCCTTTAGCAATAACTGGCAGATGCTACAACCCTCGGTTTGTCTTTTGATTTCTTCTATAGTTTTTGCTTTGCACAGAGGTATATATGATATATCCTGCACCTTATTCGATGAGGAAAGGGCCGACGATCCCTTCACCAGGAGTGACCCCTTTAGCAAAACTAGAAAAGCCTAAAAAACCATTTGAATCCGCAACGAGATCAAGTTCAAAGTGTTAAAGGTTTTTTTAAAAACCATCCGCAACCCTCCATCATTTTAAGAAGTAGAGTACTTAGTATTCGTGCTACGTTTGTCGACCATAGCCGAGGCGTAGTGTACGGTAGTTAAGTGATGTCTTCTTACACAGCATATGATGCGATTAATTAGTACAGTCATATAACTTTGTTGACCTTAGCCAAGGGTCATGTGGATGGGTCTAATTAATAACGAAATGACGGGTAGAACTTGACTAGTGCTTATGATTTGTTGACCTTAGCCAAGGTCATAGGTGCTAGGGGTAAAAACCATTATCGGGAGTTTCAAGTGTTGAAATTTGCAATGAGATTGCATACCTTCTATATGATAGTTGGATCCCAATACCCACTGCGAGTAATTGTTACTCCTGGGAGAGTTTTGCACTTTGCAATTAGCCGATCAAGTAGGTGTCTAGAAAGGTGTCAACGGGGTTACGCCCCTAGGAAAACGAGGTTTATTTTAATTAGGTCCGTGCGAAAGCACGGGGAACCTCCCTCAAAGTACCGAAACTGGCCTGGCTGAATGATTGTCGAACTTGTAGAGTGTAATTAATCCCGGCTAGTCTTTCCTTTTAAGGTTTGAAGGAAGATTTCATAAAAACAGTGGGAGCCATCCTGATTAGATAAAATATATAACCAATCTAATCTTGCAAGAGAGCACGCAGAGTGTTTTCTTCTCTCTCTCTCCAGGTAGCGACCATGTCACGCCTTAATCAAAATAATAATATGGATGTATTGACCGAACCCGCTTGTTATACTGAGCTGGGGAACGTTGGTCCCGCTCCAACTTATAATTGTTATAAGACCGAGCAGGAAATAGGAGAATGCCAGGATTCCCATGCCGCCCAAACGAAGAAAGTGCATGAGATGCATCTCCTTCGGGTGTGTTCATTACAAAGAACTGTTTCTCAGTATCCTCTACATCCTGGGTATTTGATACCGGATCAGGATCCCAAATATGTAATCTGTTACATGGGCTATAATAGGTAGAGAACTGAGAACGGGTGATAAGTTTCATGAGACAGAAAACGGTGCTAGTGTTGCAGCCAAGTCTGTTGGTCACTGTCACCCTGTATTACCAATACATTGATTCTGAACAAATGCTATTAGATACCGAACCTGATATACAAAATCATATCAGTCTCTTTATTAGTAAAGAAAGGATATAATTTTGTATTGTTGAATATTGTTTTGAACATTTCCTATTTCAAAAGTTGATCGGTTCAGGCACGTTATCTAAAAGCATTGACGTTCTAAATCAAACTAAAGTTCCTAGTATACAGAACACACACAAGAGGAAGAGTTCAAAAATGAACGATTCCTTCCTAAAGGCATTGTTGACTAGGTCATATCAATGTTACCCGACTAGCTTAAGTTACATTTAGATGCATATTTAAATCAGTTTGAATTTACATCTTGTGAAACTTGCCAGTCATGTCACAAAGATAAGATGACCATAGCTCCGTTTATTGGAAACAGAGAAAGAGTTAATGAACTCTTGGGACTGATACATAGTGATGTATGAAGGTCCCCAGTCTACAAATACCAGGACTGGTTCTTTGTACTTCCTTACATTCTCTGATGATCTCTCAAGATTCGGATACATGCTCCTGTTGAAAAACATGTCTGAAGCTTTTGAGAAATTCACAGAATATAAATCAGAAGTAGAGAACCAATAAAGGTATAAGTATTATGTCCTATGATGAGATCAGGGAGAAGAATACTTGTGCATAGAATTCCTGGACTATTCTAAAGGAGAATGAGATTCTCTCTCAGCATTACTCCTCCATATACACCACAGCACGTCAGTGTATCGGGGCGGAGCAATCACACCCTATATGATATGGTGCGCTCTATGATGAGTACTGCTGAGTTACCTGTTTCCTTTTGGGAGTTATGCACTTAAGAAACTGCATACCTATTGAATTAGGTTCGAATCAAATCAGTGCCTACCACTCCATATGAGATATGGTATGGGAAGAACCCATCTCTTAAGCAAGTTAAGATTTGGGATTGTCCGGCCTATGTCAAAAGCAAAATCCGGAAAAGATCGAGGCAAGGTCAGTTCTGTAGAACTGGAAAGGTTCTAGCTATACAAACTACATCTGATGATTTGATAGAACCAAAGGATTCGATAGTCTCCGACGAACCTCAGACTCTCCGCCGATCTGGTAGGGTTCCTCATTCGCCTGAGAGATACTTCGGTTTCTCGATGACAGTGGGAGCAAGGAATGCATCATGAGATGATGACCCAACTAGTTTCGAGCAGGCCATCGAGAGTAGGGACTCTGTAAGAATGGCCGGATGCTTAGCGATCTGAGATGGAATCCATGTACACCAACAAAGTATGGACTTTGGTTGCTATATCTGAAGGGTTAAATACCTATCAGACGCAAGTTTATCTTTAGAAGATTACTTGGTGTAGATAGAAAAGTTGAGACTTTCAAAGATAGACTTGTTAAAGGTTTTCGTCATCGACCAGGCGTGGATAGTGATGAAACCTTTTCCAGTGGCTATGCTTAAGTCCATCCGGATCCTACTTACCATTGCTACATACCATGACTACGATATCTGGTGGTTGGGTGCCATGACTGCTTTTCTAAATAATGATTTAGAAGAGAACGTCTATAAGAACACAGCCAGAGGGCTTCGTAAACAGTACGAGCAGCAGAAACATGTGTAAGTTGCTTTACAGGATAAAGCAGGCAGCGGAGTTGGAACGTCTGTTTTGATGTGGTAGTCAAAGAGTTTGACTTCATCAAAATGGTAGATGAACCTTGTATATACAAAAGGGTAGTAGGGAGTATGGTGGTGATCCTCGTAGAGTACGTGGATGACATACTCTTGATAAGGAAAGAGTTTCCTATGCTACGCTCGGTCAATCTCCACTTATCACAAGGATTCTCCAAATAGGATAAAGGTGATACCTCCTAAATCCTGGGATCTGGATCTATGAGATAGATCTAAATGGATGTTAGGGTTCTCACTAGGTTTAGTGAGATGGTATCAATCGATCCTGGGGAGAATCACTGGAAAAGTTCCAGGGTGATAAGAACGACTGAATGTCAATCGCAGGCATTGTCTTTACCCTCAGTAAATGGACGGTATGTTGGAAGAGTTCCAAGTTAGATACCGTGGCAAACTAGACAATAAAGGCTGGTAACATCGCTATCAAAGATACTACCAAAGAGGCAGTTTGGGTATATACTGGTTCATGAGATGAACTAGGTTCCTACCATTGTGTGACAATGGAAGTGTGGCTTTGGCCCAGGAACCCTGGTCCCATCAGTGACCCAGACATATTCTGAGGCAGCATCACCTGATAATGGAGATAGTTGATCTCCAGGGTGATCAAGGTTATGAGAGTAGACTCAGAGGACAACACGGCGGATCCACTCACAAAGGCTTTTTCCCAGAGAGAGACATATATGGGATGGTTGAGTATTAGATACTGCAGCCACTGCTACAGATGGCCCTAGTGCAAGTGGGAGATTGTTAGTTATATGTATACCCTAGAGGCCATTACTGTACATAAGATGTATATTATAGTGGATGCTGGGACATATAGTGGTAGGACTTTCTTGCTCGACATGATAGTACGCTATCTGGTTACTCTTTATCTTAACATGTATACTTTCCGTCTCTCTGTTACATGTTAATAAAGCCCTTAGGATATGTGCTCAACTTCCAGGACTATGATGTAGATCATACTAGTGGGGCCTGGATAGTCCATGAGTACATCCTTCAATGTTCCTAGTCGTGGGAATATCGAGACGGGACATCGATATTCTAGAGTAGACTAGCGTATATCTTCTCGACCCATGTGATGGGCGATGGATGATCCCATATCCATTGGTGTTTGACATCAGAGATAGTATGCGGGTGCTCAGTGAAGACTGGGTACACTGAACGGACTCGCCGAGAACTCCCAGATGGTATTATACCTCACGTCAGATGGCAGTACTCTGGTGACACTGGTACAGCTTAGTCTGTTGACCCGAGATCGTCATAGAGTCTTGTGTGTATCCCACTGTGCTTTGATTTCCACCCTACCACGGCTCTACTGAGTCGTGCAAACTTGTGGTTTTTGGGTACAGTCCCGATTCACATTAAGGCAATGAGCGATAGGAGGGGATTCGTCTCTCCCGGTATTGGGGGTTGATGTTGCACTATGCTCGACTGGCCATAACCGGAAATCCCTGGCCAGGGTTGCAGTGATTTACTGGTAAGAGTTATCAGTAGTTTCACGCTTATTATGGACCTTACGTCGGCATGACTTATCAAGCTACTGGGGTCTGACGGTTACCACCCCTAGGCGAGATATGCGACATATCAGACGAACAGACCGGACTGTACGGTAAGTGTTACGGTTGGATTCACAGGAGTGTGAGAAGGCTTGCTCGTTGATCTTCTGATCGCTCAATACCCGGGTGGTCGTTACGTTTAGCAGACCGCTTGCGGCTTGTGGGTGTTTGATATGATCATCACCTACTGCCGGCGTATTGACGAGTCTTTAGAGTCCTACACAGAGGTTTCCTGGCTCAAGCGAAACGAAATAGGAGCGCATATGAGATATGTGCGGGACCGAGAATAATACCAGTATGTGATACTGAATTCTATTCTCGCGATTGGTATCATCGGACGGTTGTATAAGATATATCCGGGTTACCGAATCAAATGTTGATTCGACATATTGATACACATGATATTAGTTGGTTATGACCAAATCGTTAAATCAAGTGTTGATTTAATGATTTAATGTATAATTATATATTTGATATATTACTTTACATTGACTAGTATTTTTCACTTAAGATTATTTTTCTCACTAGATTGTGCACATTGTATATATGATATATGTTTGTGCACTGGTTTGTATCATGTTTGATGATACATGCAAACTTGGGTGTGCGTATGCTTTAAACCATGTTTAGGTTAATGGTTAGGGTTTTATTTTCTTTATTTATTTTGTAAAAACAAAATGGTGGCTTTCTTTCTTTCTTTGCTTCAAGCTTCATGAAGCTTCTTAGCATCATTGAAAAGTCTTAACCATTTTGTTTTTTCCTTTAACCTAACCATTACCTCTAAACTCTAGTTTACTCTCTACATTAGTTACCTCACCCATTGTTGCTATATTATAGACTTCACTTGAATTTTCTAAAAATAATAATTCATTTTCTATTCTCTTCTTCTTCTTCTTCATGAAGAAGAAAGCTTGCTAGAAAATTCCAAGTGATGAAATCAAGTGAGAAATCCAAATCCAAAGTGAACCCACTTCCTATTTCTTCATCCTCTACCACTTGCCATGTTGTATAGGGTGTTATCTTCACAAGTTTCATGACCTAGTGAAGATGGAGCTTGAGTTTGAGTCGCCTCGACGTATATCATGTTCGGCATCGAAGTCAACGACCTAGCCCACTCATTTCTCCGATGAAACCAACGCTAGAGTCCAGGATCCCGATGATCGCAGCGGAGGGACGTCATCACGGAGCTAAAGAAGTGGAGGACCGGATCTACAAAGGTTGTAATCCCTTTCACTTGTAGTTAAGTTGTTAACTTGTTTTGTTTCGCCTTACCTCTAGTTAACGATCTCGCATTAGGGTTTCTTGGCACATGAAAAAATTTGATTTTGGCATGGTTGATCAGTTGTAGAACCTCATGAGTGTGCCTAGGAACCCTACAGGGAAGGCCCATCTCCTCCCAGCAATGGCTTTCGAGACCGGTTGGTTTTGGATTCGCCCGCCCTTCGCTTTTCTTCATTGTCGGACGCATTGAAGACATTGGAACTGCTGGAACTCCCGCTTCTACGGTTGTCGTCTCGCTTGCTTTTCCATGTCTTGTCTCTCTGAGAGTCTGGGGTGGACTCTTGCTTCGAGCGTTCCAGCATTTGGACTTTCTTGGTTAGCTCTTGAAACGTCTTGAGGCCTACTGTATACAAGAATGGGACCATCCAATTGCTGAGGTTCCCAATGAAAGTGCTGACGGACTGGTCCTGCTCCAGTGGCGGCTCGCACTTGACTGTGAGATTATGCCATTGGGCGATAAGGTCGGTGTTGCTTTCATTTTTCCCCGGCTTGGTCCTCACAAGGTCGGCAATGGAGATTTTATCACTGACACTCATGAACCTTTGCCGAAACAGAGACTCCATTTGGGAAAAGGTAATAATGAACCCGTCTGGTATACTCGCGTACCAGTCGAAGGCGACACCGGTCAGGCTGTTGACAAACTGACGAAGAAGTGCGCATCATTGCCCCTTGTATTTCCGCATGATGCTTTAAAGTGGGCGACGTGCTGATTTGCATTTCCCGTCCCGTCAAATCTTCCAAATTTAAGAATGACGTAGCCGCTCGGGAACTCGATCAGATCGTACTGTGCGGGATATGGCTGCCCACTACTGCCAATTTGTTTCCGAGCATCAGCTTCGGCCACCAATGTTTTAACTTTGCTGGTGACCAAATCCATTATCCGATCTTGTGTCAGCGGGATAGTGCTATCTGGGGCTAAGGCATCCCGAGAAGCGGAATGTGGCCGGCTTTAGTGCGGCTCGACCAGTCTTGGACCCAAAGGAACAGGTATTGGCTGCTTCGGATTGTCATCACCCGGCTGATGAGCAGAGACGACTTGTGCTTGATTGGGAGGCGCTCGAGCAATTTGAGCCGTAAGCTGCATCACAACATTCGTTAGGTCGTCAATTTTCGAATAGAGCTTGGCCATCTCTTTATCTTTGCTCTTGAGCTGTTTCCGAAGCTCTTGAAGTAGCTCTTGCTCCGCGGTCCTGGGGAGGAAAGTCAGCTCTTCCTCGCTGTCCGAGCTTGACTCTGCCTGGACCGAAGGGCCCTTCTGCCTATCGTCCTCATCGAGAGGGTTTTCATCATCCAGCGGAGGCGGTTGTTCTTGGGAAGCAGCAACCACATTCAAGCCAGATTGGGCTTGGGATGTGGTGGCCCCATCCTTGCTTTTGCTGCGAAGGTTGTCGCTGGGGCGCCCGCATGCCATATAGACCGTATGGATAACATATCCAGCCGTCTTTTTATTATCGGAGACTGATTTCTCGGATCGCTGTCTTAACCCTCCTGTTTTGGTAACGGGCAGTTAACTGAAGGCGGCTGGCCTTGCCGGATTCTTGAATGGTGCTGACGTATCCTTCTCGGTTTTGCCCCGCTGTTTTCGCGCAGCATAGAGCGCCTGATAAACTCTTGAAGAGACAGTGTCATACTTTTTCTGTTGGGGCCGGGACATGTCTCTTTGTAGCGACTTTCGGACCGCTGTCTTCTTGATTCTGGCGGTCATAGCATTTTTCTGAACCCACTTCAGAGGTTCGAAGGAATTGCTAATTTTTATGGCCTACTCAGCCGTCGTCGCGGAGTAACCCTGCCCTCGGAACCCCATAAGATTCCACTTGGCCGGTGTCCTGGCCCTCTTGTTGGCTCGATACCTGAGCCGCTTGTGTCTCAGCTTTTCTATTTTGAGAACTTGGCTGGTTTCGGCTCTCCGGGAAGCCGCCGTAGACTGGGCGATGGAGGGCTTTAGAGATATTCCTGATTGTGCATTTGTTGGAGTCATCGCCTGAGCTCGTCCGCAATATTTGTTGTTGCCCTTTGTACCGGAAGTCTTGCCCCCAGCTGGAGCACCAGAGAGTCGTTCAGACACCGTCTTAAGTTTAGGTTGATGTGCTTTAGCGATCACGACATTTGGCCTCTTACCTCTTGAGACCGGCTTGGCAATCTGCTTTGCCGGGATTTCTGCCAGATGAGCGCTTCCGGCAGGGTAAATAACGATGGAACCGAACTGGCGGGGCAGTTCCCCCGACTGTCAACTGAGGCTTGCGGGGAGAACCACACGAGCATTGATTTTGACCACGTATGAGATCGGGGTCGCGTTGCAAGATGAACTCATCTTGGGAGACATTGTTGTTGAAAGTTGATTGCTGCACGAAAAGAAAACATCATTTCAGTATAGGCAATCGATATGTATATTGATTGAGTTTGCATGAACGTTTAACCCTAAATATGGGAGGAGAGAAATGTCCCACCGGGCGTGCCAGAATCTGTAGGGTGTTTTTCGTCACCACATTATGATGGGAATACGCGCGCTTTTCGGGCGCATTACAGATTCCCACCTTCCTAGGGTAGGCTGGGGTTTATTGATTGTGGGGATCCGAATCTTCGGCAGCCGCGGACTAAGCTGCCATTAATTACCCCCCGTCTTTGGAGCGAGGGAACCTCCGATTAACGGGTTAAACTGGTCATGCGAACTCAAAGTGAAATGTTGTGTTTTGAACGGGGGTTTTGGATGTATCGGGGGCCCGCGGAGTTTTTTTAGGGGTCCTGCTACCCGGATAGCGGGCTGGGGGTCAAGGGGGCTAGCAGCCCCCTTGCGGGGTGAGGGGCAGCGCCCCGTTAGAAATTTTTTCTGAAGGAGGAAACACATTTAGTGTAGAGTGCACAAAAAAAAGAAGGGAAAAAGCGTCTTAAAGACGCGTGCATAGCATGTGGGCGCATAGTTCCCGGGGTCACGTGGCGCATACGTGACCATTAGGCGCCTCAGCGCCCGGGGTCACGTGGCGCAGACGTAACCATTGGGCGCCTCAGCGCCGGGGGTCACGTGGCGCACACGTGAACATTGGGCACCCTAGCGCCCGGGGTCACGTGGCGCACACGTGACCTATCACGACCCGAAATTGGCACGTGACGGCCCTAATACTGCGCAACGTCTACAGGCGTAACGCAGTAAAAGAAAGCCAAAACCCAGAAATCTAAACCATTAAAATACAAGAAAAGATAAGAAATATTGTTTAAACCTTTAAAAAAAATCTCAAGTATAAATTCTTTAAGTCCAATTTTCTTTCCTGAAAATTTCGGCAGCACCTCCTCTATAAAAACCAACCCCAAAAATGGGTACAACATAAATATAAAATAAAGCATCCCCAAACGGGAGCAAATACACGCCCAAAGGCGGAAAACAATCACCACCACAAATATACGACGCCGTAGCGAAGAAATAAAGACAATAGAGAGAAAGCTGTATAAAAGACAACAAATCCACAATTTATACAATATCGTCCTCACCAAGTCTCTAAGTCAACAACATAATAGTAGATGGAGAGTACAACATACAACGAATATATAATACAAATACAGATAACCACCAAAACCCACCTGAACAAAACAGCACACTGTGAGCCGATGCGGTATCTGTAGCAAAAGATGATAGATGAATAGCCAGCCTCGACTACTCTGTAACACCTGTGGTACAACGGGGGTGAGTTGCCAACTCTTGAATAGTAAATAACATATGCAGGTAATCGCAAGTATGCACGTAAAGCGTGAATCTAAGATATGCAATTAACAGTAATAACATGTCATACGAATGCAGAATAATGGAAAGTACACTAGCAGGTACAACCAATATATATAAAGCAATAATGATATGACAACAATATGCAATAATCATGCGATAGGGATATGAGAATGTAAATATGCAACAATCATGAAAGGTACACTAACAGGTACTACTAGTACATGAAGCAGTGCATAAACAGATAAGGTGATGTATGGAGTGAAGTATGTCATTTCCACGGAATCCTGACATCGTGGTAGGATCACAATCCAGCAAGACAAGTTAAATCCCAATTCCTCAAATCAGCCCCCAAATTGGCTCTCATATTATCTAAGCATCACATCTCCTCAATTGCATAATATCAAGTATATCTCATATATCCCGAATGTACAACCTCAAGCATATCTCGCATATATCGAATGCACAATCATCAAGTATATCTCGTATATATCAAATGTACAAAATCAAGTGGATCTCACATATCTCGTATGTACAATATCAAGTATATCTCACAAATCTCGAATGTACAACAGCAAGTAGATCTCATATATCTCGAATGTACAATATCAAGTAGATCTCACATATCTATCCAGTTTCCCATCTCAAATGAATCTCTTATATCCCGAATCAAATCTCCAGCAAAATTCTAACATCCTAAATATAATGACATAAATAAATATGTTGAGGTCAATACACATATATTAGCGTTCCATTCCACTAATATTGGTGTAAGGGTATATATAACAGCGGCTCAATCCCCTGTTATATATACAAAAGAGTAATTAGAAATATCATGAAACCAATGTGCCAAACATCGACCCAGAAATACTGATCTATCAGGTGCTGTCACCACGACTGTCCCCCTGATAGGTACGTATCATACGCTATCCCGAAAGCTCGAGTGCCTAGCTCTGACCCTCGCCTCTCAACGTATCCATACGTACATGACTCCCGTCGGTATCCACATGATAGCCGCTGAGTCATTGGTCCTGTCACCGGAAAGTATGGTTCCCCTAAGCCACATCGCCTAGCACCGCGACATCATTCTTGCTTCGGGGTACCCCCGGGCCCCACCATGTACCCACAGACGGTGCCTTCTCACTCCTCAAATCGGGCATATATCAGAACCGTTAAATCCCATGGTGGCTGCGGAAATATCATATCAAGGAAACCGGGTTATTCAAATAATGCATAATTTCATGAACTCCCGCGGTTCCCAAATCCAGAAAACATCATGAAAAATCCATATAACAATGCGAAAATCCATGAATATAATATGTGCGACATATCTGAAATGCAAGCATATAAAGGAAAACCGCTAATTAACTTCATCAACTTAATACCACTATCATGCGGTTCCTATATTATCCGATTCTAAATAACATCAAGTAAAGGAAAACATGTAGCTAACACCAGATGTATGTGTCTACCTATAAGTAAATGATGTAATATACCCTCTGGGTATAAGAACAGTATGTGCAAGGTATACCTGTAGCTATGTCATGGAGTATGTATGTACCTATCACTAATGGTACAATACACTATAGGAATACAGGTATGCTAAATGCCATAGATGATAAGCAGTATGAATCAATGTCACAATGTCCCTAACCAAGCAATATAACATCTATAAGTGGTTTGTGTGTGACATGGCAATTATTGATGGTGTGTGTAGCATACAATCAGTCCTCGTGCAACATGAATCGTCAATAATTATGTGCAGTGTCCTACTACTAGTAGTCCAGGCACAACTACATCTAAGTAATAGGGTAAAGACGCAATTATAACAATAACGTAGAATATGCGACAAGTAATAAAATCTCTAGCCCTGACGCATAACGCCATGCAGGCAATTCCCTTGTAAATGTTAAATCTACTCACCAACGCTCCAAACTAGGTGAAGCCTACCACCTGTATTCCCTTGTCGTAGCGTCCGAAGTCCCCGCTTGCGAACCTAAAATTTCAAAAACACAACACATAAGCAAATATCCTATATCGACGAAAAGACATCGAAACGCAAGAATGACGCCCTGAAAATTACACTGCGCGCTTAGCGCAACTAACGCGCACGACATCGGCCAAAAATCCTAACTAGGGTCGCCAAACTACGAAACACCTAGTCTAGATTCCGATCGTCCCGATCGCGCATTCAAAACACAATAATAAACGTGGACTCAAAATAAATAACGTTGCAACGCCAAAAGAAACCCACGCCTAAAAGTTACCGAAACCTAGTAAGCAGTACTTATCTTTATAGCACAAAACTATGAGTTTTACAAAAACTATAATTTACAAACATCTTCAAATAGAAAGGTTTAAACCATTTCAACCATTTCTATATTTTTAAACTTGCTTAATTAAGCTTTAGCACAAACCTAGTAAGCAAAAACCCTTAATTAGACAAAATTGTAATTAACAAAAATTAGCATTTTCTACTAGGTTAAGCTTTTCAAATTCACAAATTAACACTTCAATTAGACACTAACCACATAAACAAAATATAACCCTAACATGAATTTCTTAAACCAAAAATAAATGAATTAATCATAATTTAAAAACTAAACTAAACACATAATTAGCTAACTAATTTAGCTAGAATAAGATTAAAGCAAATATAAAAGGATTAAGGTAAGAATTATACCTCCCCAAGAACACAAAATGAAACTTAATCCAACATCTTAGCATCAAAAACCAAGCTTTATTGAAGATCCATGAAGGATTAGTGAAGGAAATGAAGGAAAAATGATTATATTTGAATTTGTATGAATTAAATTGGATTTTTCATGATTTATTTGATGAAAAATGAGTTGAAAATGGGTGGAAATGATGGAGGGCAGCAAGGGGAAGGGAAGGGCCAGCCAGGGAAGAATGGGGGATTTTTGGTGAAGTGTGTGGAATTTTCTAGCAAAAGAAAACAATTAATGCACATTTAATGCAAAAATGCCACCTTTTATTCATTTTCTTTTCTTTTTCTTTTAAAAAATTAATCCTTTGACCAAAAAAATCTAGATATTTAAAAAGAAGGTTCTAAAATAATTATAGTGATGATTTTCCAAAATTTTTCATTTAGAAAAAATTTCCAGATTTACGTGCACCAAATACCGCTTAAAATAATAATTTATTTGGGAAAAATTCTATCTGAACCAAAACCTCCCAAATACCCCTAAAGTTCATGCACAAGCTTTATTTTTGATAAAAAAAAGTGCCCGTAAGCTTATACGGACGTTTGATCGAAATCGGGTTAAAACGGGAAAAACCGACAATTTTGCCCTAAAACGGAACAATTCGCAAAACGATTTCTGAAACGTTACAATCTCCCCCCTTATAAAAATTCGTCCCCGAATTTAAAAATTTTCACTAAGCGTACCTTCAAAGAGAAGAGTATAAAACTCCCAATTCTCGCTCGCAGCCTACCAAGTGATCATCTCACTATACGGCTACGTCCAAGACAACTCTCCACAGATAGCAAGACCTTTAACAGAAGTTTCTCCACCCGCCGGGCCATTAACACCAATGGCTGCCGGTGAGCGAAAAGATCGCGTCAAAGCCAAAGGTCTAACGCTGAATCATGTGAAAAAAGTCATGAAGGTAATTGCAAAGTATCAACACGAAGAATGCGGGGTGAAAACTTAATAATCTGGGAGGAAGTGCCAAATTAAAGGCAACGAACTGACTCGCTTAAAGGATCTCAAAAGGACCTACAATTCTGGGTAAGCTTCCCAAACTCAACACGTCCTTCATCGGAAAAATCCGTAGGAATACATGATCTCCCACTGCGAACTCAAGCCTGCGATCACCATGGTCGGCTTAAGACCTCTGTCCGCACAGGACTGTCATCATCCTCACCTGAAATAGCTGGATCATTTCCGAAGTCTCTAGACAAGCTGGGGTCCAAAAATCTTACTACGCAGAGTCAGAAAAACAGACTGGAGATCGACACTACCTAACAAACAAAACATAAAGGTTGCCAATAGGAATGTCTCCTGATAACTGCTATCGAAGGAGAATCCGAACAATGGCAAGTGACGATCCTAACTGCCGAACAATTAATACGTATGCACGAGTATAACCTCTAGAGTCGGTATAGCCCGCTCTCACAAAACCATCATCCTGCGGATGGAAAGACGGAGCTAAAGCTCAACCAGTACCCAAGGCTTCCTGAAGCTCCAGCCCAAGACGGCAAGCGAACAGGGTGCCTTCATTGGATACGACCCTCGAAGGAACTCCATGCAACGCACAAACTTAACAAAGAAAATCTGAGCAAACTGAGTATAACCGGACAACAAGCATCCTAGTGGAGTCACACCATGACTAAACCTGGGTATACGCCACAACGAATATTCATGGAGATCTGCTCCCATTCCCCCTTCGGAACGGTTAAAGGTTGCAACTCTCCAGCCGGTCTCAAATGCTTAACCCAAAACACACAACAAGACAAACACCTTGAAACAAAACTTGAAATTTCTCTTTACATTCCTGCCCACCCGTAACTATCTCACAAGTCACATCAATGCTGGTGGAACTTGAATGAATACAGAGAATTGCCAGATGTGCCAGCTCTAGGATTCCACGTCTCTACCCGATAATATCAGGTACACAAACGCATTCCTAACTTAGCACACCATTGTCACAAATCAAGGACTCCGAATCATTACCCAGCCGAGTATGCTCAAGTATCTCTGACGAACGAGCATCGGCGGGCGGTGTCTCGCGAAAGCGATTAAAGAAAAGTGGTCGGGCGCGGACATGAGCAAGCTGTCCCTTCTGTAGAGACGAACTTAAGCTGTACTCAACGATCTTACAAGAACTGTAAATCTGCAGAAGACTATCACAACAATCAAAATCCACTGCAGGAAGATTGTATTAAGCTCTGGTGGTCCATGAGAATCTGACATGACTCTCAAAAAATTAGTGTCTCCAAATCCCCAACGCAAAACCACCGCGGCCATCTCCAGATCATGAGTGGAATATCCTTCTCATACTTCCTCCAAATGTAGGGATGCCAAAGCGATAACTCTATAGTGTCACCTCAGTACACACTCGAGTCCCACTCAAGAAACATTATAGTTAAACAACAGGGTCGCCCGAACCAAAAGCAAAGAAGAACTGATGCAGTTGTTAACCAAATCTTCAACTGCCGAAAACTCCGCACACATGCCTGAATCCAAAGAAAAGAAACCTCCCTTCTGGTCCATTCAGTCAACGGTGCAGCACTACTCTAGCGATCCTGCACGAAACGGCGGTAAGAACCTGCTAAGCCCAAAAATCTGCGGATCTCCGTCCTGCACACAAGTTTGGGCCTAAGCTGTACGGCCACGATCTTCCTCGGAACCGTACAAAACCGTCTCCCGTGACTATGAGACCAAGGAGTCAACACAAACAAGCCTGAAGAAAACACTCCAAGAATCAAGCAACTGCTGGTGCTCTCCCAGTATCTGCATAACAAATCCTTAAGTGTTGCTTATGTTCCTCAAGACACATAGAATAGACCAGAATGTCGTCAATAACACAACAATAAATGGTCGAGGAACGGCCTGAAGAAAAATGGTTCATCATATCTACGAATGCTGCTAGGGCTTTGGTGAGTCCGACGACACCACCAAAACACACAAAGCCCGTAGCACGCACAAGGCAGTCTTCGGAATGTCATCACTCCGAACCCGCAACAATGATGACCTGATCCTGAACAAACTTAGAAAATTTCTCGCACTCTGGAGCTGATCGAAGAAATCGTCAATGCGAGGTAAAGGATACCTATCCGCACCGTACGCCGGTTCAATTGGCGATCCATCAATACACAACCTAAACTGCCGTCTTCCTCCATGACAAACAGAAATAGGAGCTCCCTAATGCGAAACACTCAGACGCACAAGCCCCCCAACAACAACTCTGCAGCTGATCCTTAAGCTCCCTAAGCTTCGCCGGCTCATCTGGAACAACGTCGGAAAACTCTCGCACGATAAGAACCCGGTCCAACAAACCCACTATGGCTCCGGTATCACGAATGAACGCAAAGAATCCTCGACATCCTCTCATCAAAAGCCGACTAGCGAAAAAGGATGAATTCGAGCTGTGAGAGGCGACACCACTGTCCCCCTGCACAACAAGAACTGACTTGCCGGGAAAACAAACCTGACTGTTTCCTCGCGGTAGTCCACATATGCCTAGCACGTAACTAACCAGTCCGTTCCCAGGAGAACGTCAAATCCAACATCTCTAGAAGGATCAAGTGACGGATGAATCTCCTAACCGATTGGCATACGACTGAAATACGTGTCGCGCAACAAAAGAATCGCTGACAGAAGTTAACACAATAAATGGCTGATCTAGCTAACACGAATCCCCTCGTCCCAAACCTCTGCTACTCCCGCAACGGTCACGAAAGCTATCTCGACGACTAAGCCTCTGTCTCTGAGCTGATATCCCGGTACGAGTCCTCCACGGTTCCGAAACTCCCGAAGTCTATGGTATACGTGTCTCGTCAACTAGGGCTGCATCCACTGGTGCTATGTAAGTGACGGAAAGCTCTGTGCTGATCGTAAAGAACAACTGGGTAACACGGGTGACAACCTCCTGTCGCTGCGCTCGAATGGTCTCCACCAAAGAACTCATCCTCTGGCGCATGTCCTGCATCTCTGCCACAAGCCTAGTGATACTATCTGTCAAAGGCAGATCCGTCTGCACCTGTGCAACGAGCGTGCCATCCTGGTCAGTCCTCGCTCTCCTCGAGTCAATACTGACCTCGGCCCTCGCTGCACCTCACTGAGTCCCCATAGTCGTCGTCGGCAAAGGCTATAAATAGGAATAGGATTCGATATGAATACGGAAATCGAATCACAAGGATATGATCATCAAGGAAGGAATTTCAAGTAATTGTACTTAGGTCACTTTAGGCGGAGTACTGCATCGTGAGTATGCTGCAGACATACACACACTACGTTACTCTGCTTAAACTACCTACTCCATCATACCAAGGTCATCCTACACTCCGTAAGGTAAAAACCTAGAGCTCTGATACCAACTTTGTCACGACCCGAAATTGGCACGTGACAGCCCTAATACTGCGCAACGCCTACAGGCGTAACGCAGTAAAAGATAGCCAAAACCCAGAAATCTAAACCATTAAAAGACAGGAAAAGATAAGAAATATTGTTTAAACCTTTAAAAAAATCTCAAGTATAAATTCTTTAAGTCCAATTTTCTTTCCTGAAAATTTCGGCTGCACCTCCTTTATAAAAACCAACCCCAAAAATGGGTACAACATAAATATAAAGTAAAGCATCCCCAAACGGGAGCAAATACACGCCCAAAGGCGGAAAACAATCACCACCACAAATATACGATGCCGTAGCGAAGAAATAAAGGCAATAGAGAGAAAGCTGTATAAAAGACAACAAATCCACAATTTATACAATATCGTCCTCACCAAGTCTCTAAGTCAACAACATAATAGTAGATGGAGAGTACAAGATACAACGAATATACAACACAAATACAGATAACCACCAAAACCCACCTGAACAAAACAGCACACTGTGAGCCAATACGGTATCTGTAGCAAAAGATGATAGATGAATAGCCAGCCTCGACTACTCTAGGGAACACTCTATAACACCTGTGGCACAACGGGGGTGAGTTGCCAACTCATGAATAGTAAATAACATATGCAGGTAATCGCAAGTATGCACGTAAAGCGTGAATCTAAGATATGCAATTAACAGTAATAACATGTCATATGAATGCAGAATAATGGAAAGTACACTAGCAGGTACAACCAATATATATAAAGAAATAATGATATGACAACAGTATGCAATAATCATGCGATAGGGATATGAGAATGTAAATGTGCAACAATAATGAAAGTTACACTAACAGGTACTACTAGTACATGAAGCAGTGCACAAACAGATAAGGTGAGGTATGGAGTGAAGTATGTCATTTCCACGGAATCCTGACATCGTGGTAGGATCACAATCCAGCAAGACAAGTTAAATCCCAATTCCTCAAATCAGCCCCCAAATTGGCTCTTATATTATCTAAGCATCACATCTCCTCAATTGCATAATATCAAGTATATCTCATATATTCCGAATGTACAACCTCAAGCATATCTCACATATATCGAATGTACAATCATCAAGTATATCTCGTATATATCAAACGTACAAAATCAAGTGGATCTCACATATCTCGTATGTACAATATCAAGTATATCTCACATATCTCGAATGTACCACAGCAAGTAGATCTCATATATCTCGAATGTACAATATCAAGTAGATCTCACATAACTATCCAGTTTCCCATCTCAAATGAATCTCTTATATCCCGAATCAAATCTCCAGCAAAATTCTAACATCCTAAATATAACGACATAAATAAATATGATGAGGTCAATACACATATATTAGAGTCCCATTCCTGGTGTAAGGGTATATATAACAGCGGCTCAATCCCCTGTTATATATACAAAAGAGTAATTAGAAATATCATGAAACCAATATGCCAAACATCGACACAGAAATACTGATCTATCAGGTGTTGTCACCACGACTGGCCCCCTGATAGGTACGTATCATACGCTATCCCGAAAGCTCGAGTGCCTCGCTCTGACCCTCGCCTCTCGACGTATCCATACGTACATGACTCCCGTCGGTATCCACATGATAGCCGCTGAGTCATTGGTCCTGTCACCGGAAAGTATGGTTCCCCTAAGCCTCATCGCCTAGCACCGCGACATCGATCTTGCTTCGGGGTGCCCCCGGGCCCCACCATATACCCACAGACGGTGCCTCCTCACTCCTCGAATCGGGCATATATCAGAATCGATAAATCTCATGGTGTCTGCGGAAATATCATATCAAGAAAACCGGGTTATCCAAATAATGCATAATTTCATGAACTCCCGTGGTTCCCAAATCCAGAAAATATCATGAAAAATCCATATAACAATGCGAAAATCCATGAATATAATATGTGCGACATATCTGAAATGCAAGCATATAAAGGAAAACCGCTAATTAACTGCATCAACTTAATACCACTATCATGCGGTTCCTATATTATCCGATTCTAAATAACATCAAGTAAAGGTAAACATGTAGCTAACACCAGATGTATGTGTCTACCTATAAGTAAATGATGTAATATACCCTCTGGGTATAAGAACAGTATGTGCAAGGTATACCTGTAGCTATGCCATGGAGTATGTATGTACCTATCACTAATGGTACAATACACTATAGGAATACAGGTATGCTAAATGCCATATATGATAAGCAGTATGAATCAATGTTACAATGTCCCTAACCAAGCAATATAACATCTATAAGTGGTTTGTGTGTGGCATGGCAATTATTGACGGTGTGTGTAGCATACAATCAGTGCTCGTGCAACATGAATCGTCAATAATTATGTGCAGTGTCCTACTACTACTAGTCCAGGCACAAATACATCTAAGTAATAGGGTAAAGGCGCAATTCTAACAATAACGTAGAATATGCGACAAGTAATAAAATCTCTAGCCCTGACGCATAACGCCATGCGGGTGATTCCCCTGTAGATGTTAAATCTACTCACCAACGCTCCAAGCTAGGTGAAGCATACCACCTGTTTTCCCTTGTTGTAGCGTCCGAAGTCCCCGCTTGCGAACCTAAAATTTCACAAACACAACACATAAGCAAATATCCTATATCGACGAAAAGACATCGAAACGCAAGAATGACGCCCTGAAAATTACACTGCGCGCTTAACGCAACTAACGCGCACGACATCGGCCAAAAATCCTAACTAGGGTCGCCAAACTAAGAAACGTCTAGATTCCGATCGTCTCGATCGCACATTCAAAACACAATAATAAACGTGGACTCAAAATAAATAACGTCGCAACGCCAAAAGAAACCCATGCCTAAAAGTTACCGAAACCTAGTAAGCAGTACTTATCTTTATAGCACAAAACTATGAGTTTACCAAAACTATAATTTACAAACATCTTCAAATTGCAAGGTTAAACCATTTAAACCATTTCTATATTTTTAAACTTGCTTAATTAAGCTTTAGCACAAACCTAGTAAGCAAAAACCCTTAATTAGACAAAATAGTAATTAACAAAAATTAGCATTTTCTACTAGGTTAAGCATTTCAAATTCACAAATTAACACTTCAATTAGACACTAAACACATAAACAAAATATAACCCTAACATGAATTTCTTAAACCAAAAATAAATGAATTAATCATAATTTAAAAACTAAACTAAACACATAATTAGCTAACTAATTTAGCTAGAATAAGATTAAAGCAAATATAAAAGGATTAAGGTAAGAATTATACCTCCCCAAGAACACAAAATGAAACTTAATCCAACATCTTAGCATCAAAAACCAAGCTTTATTGAAGATCCATGAAGGATTAGTGAAGGAAATGAAGGAAAAATGATTATATTTGAATTTGTATGAATTAAATTGGATTTTTCATGATTTATTTGATGAAAAATGAGTTGAAAATGGGTGGAAAAGATGGAGGGCAGCAAGGGGAAGGGAAGGGCCGGCTAAGGGAAGAATGGAGGGATTTTTGGTGAAGTGTGTGGAATTTTCTAGCAAAAGAAAACAATTAATGCACATTTAATGCAAAAATGCCGCCTTTTATTCATTTTCTTTTCTTTTTCTCTTAAAAAATTAATCCTTTGACCAAAAAAATCTAGATATTTAAAAAGAAGGTTCTAAAATAATTGTAGTGATGATTTTCTAAAATTTTTCATTTAGAAAAAATTTCCCGATTTACGTGCACCAAATACCGCTTAAAATAATATTTTATTTGGGAAAAATTCTATCTGAAACAAAATCTCCCAAATACCCCTAAAGTTCGTGCACAAGCTTTATTTTTGCTAAAAAAGTGCCGGTAAGGTTATACGGACGTTTGATCGAAATCGGGTTAAAACGGGAAAACCGACAATTTTGCCCTAAAACGGACGCAAAACGATTTCTGAAACGTTACATGACCATTGGGCACCTTAGCACCCGGGGTAACGTGGCGCACACGTGACCACTGGGCGCCTTAGCGTTCCAAGGTCACGTGGCTCACACGTGACCGACGGGTGCCTTAGCGTCCCGAGGTCACGTGGCGCACACGTGATCATGGGAAACACCCGCGGGAAGGGGCCTAGCCTTTAGGCTGGGGAGTTGAACTCCCAAGAAGGTTTTGGAGTTGAACTCCTAAAAGAAACTAATTTATGAAGTTAAACTCCAACAGATCTAGAAAGGAGTTAAACTTCTGGGGATTTATTGCTCTTCTTTTGAGCCTTGGATCTGTCTAAAGTCAGATTTTTGGAGATGGGTCTCCTTCTTCTTTCTCTTGATAGGCGGGATCTTGGAGAAAAAAGGGGTGAGATTTAAAAGTCTCCCCTTTTCGAGATCTGATTGGAGATCCGAGCCCCCCCTTCGTTGGTTTTGTGGTGAAAAATTATTTATTTTTTAGAAAAGAAGAGTTAAACTCTTGATTTAATACAAAAAGTGAAGAAGGTTTTAGAACCTTGAGAAAGGAGAAGATCACAGATCTGGATTTTTTTTTGGAGAGAGAAAAAAAAGTTCTTTAGATATTTTCATTATTTTCGCCTTTATATGCTATACACTTTACATATAGCCCCTTGGGCTTTTCAAAATGGCATTTTGCCTATCCCATGGCTCATATGCCATTTCTTTTTGCACATAAGCCATGGGCTTTACAAAATTTAGCTTTATGCTCATTTTTATTACATTCATTCATAAAATAAAAGAAATACAACAAAATTATTTATTACAAAATTTTTATCTTGGCAGGGGTGGAGGCCGGCCGCTTCATGTTCGGGCTCGACCCGGGCATTGGCCCACTTGACCTGGGCTTGGGCCCACATGACTTAAGGTTGACTTTGATTTTGACTTGGTCAACCGGGACGTAAATTATTACCCCAACAAATGAAACATAAACCCGAGGCCTTTAAGAAATTCCAAGAGTTTAAGAGTGAAGCGGAAAAGCAAACAGGCAAAATTATCAAGATGCTCCGATCTGATCGGGACGGTGAATAGTTAAGTGCCGAGTTCCTGGAATATTTAAAAGAGAATGGAATTCTCTATTAGATTACTCCTCCATACACACCACAACATAACGGTGCATCAGAAATACGGAATCACACCTGAAACGTTTTGAAAATAGTTTAGGTGGAATTTCGGAGAATCGGTAAAATAACGGGTGTTTTCCGTAAAAAAAAGATATAAATATCTTCTAATATAAAATTAAATATACCTATTCTAGCTATTAAATTGCTAGTATTTGGTATTTAAGGGGTCACTTGTAAATTTCTAGTACACTAAAATATTTTCCGAAATTAATTATTTTAATATTATTTTAAGCCTTCACTAATACAGATAATTAGTGATAATTACAAATTGGAATGGATTATTACAAATTTTGTGCATCATGATACATTAAACCAAAATATAACAAGTTGTTTTTGAAATGAAAAGAAATTTGTCAAGATGGTTTAGAAAATGTAAAAGAAAAAGGCTTAAATTGTGAATTAAATTAAAGTAATTGAAGTATGGGGGTATTTCCTTCACTTGGAACTTGCTATACATACCCACACTCACACACCCCCATTTTTCCCAACACAGCTGGCTGAAATCAGCAGCCCACCATTCCCCAAAATTCCCACTCCAAAATTTGAAAAGAAAAGGAAATTGGAAAAAAGAAAAGAAGTATGAGTTAATAAATTGGGTATAGGTTGTTTTGACTTGGACACAAACCCACTCACTCTCTCTCTTCCTCTCCCCACTCCCCATGCCCGATCCCATCCTGCAGCAGTAGCCCCCCCCAAAATCCCACTTCTTTTTTCCATCAAGAATTCATCAATTTCCCTTAAAAATCCAAACAAAAATCTCACAAAATCAAAATCCATTCCTTACCCATTTTTCCTTGGCCATTCAAGCTTGGATCTTGAAGCTTAGAAGCAAGTTTGGGAGACTAGATTTCATGCTAGAACTCAAAATTTGGAGGTATAAATCTTAACCCTTTATTGGAATTGTTGTTTAATTGCTTTAACCTAGCATATCTAAGTGTTAATTGGGTTTTAATTGGAAGTTTTGAAATTCAAGTGAGGGTTTGTGAAATTCAAGTTAGGGTTTTATGATCATTAAGGATGCAATGAGTAGTTTAACATGTTAGGTAATTCAAAATCTAATCTAGTAGCTAATTTGCAAATTGTTTTATTTAATTTGCCCAAATTGTGGTTTTTAGCAAACTAGGTTTTCGAATTTATTTGCAAATGTGAGATTAAAATCGAGTTAGGGTTTTATATCATTAAACATGGTTTAAGTGTGTAATTTATTATATTCAGGCATGTAAAATCAAACATAGTAGCTAGTTTGCAAATTGTTATTCTAAAATTTTACTAATTAAGCTAAATTGCAAACTACAATTTTGGGTGAATGAAAATAGGCGAGATAAAAAAATTTAATTATGATTTGTGTGACTTAGTTAAAATATTATGTGAGCAATGTAGCCATTAGATTGGTTAAAACATCATGTTTTGAACTAAATTGATAATTGTTGCTTACGAGAGTTTCGGAAAAGTAGCTTTTAAAGCGAATTTGAAGTTTTGATGATTTAAACCCTATTTCATATAATAATTAGTGAGTTGTGAAACCACGATTGGTACGTTTGGGGTTTATCTCGATCAATCAGCATTTGAATGCCTATGTCGAAGGTTATTTGGTTGATTTGAGTGAGTAGAACATAGGTTTTGACCTATGTGAGATTCGTGTGTCGTTTTTGTCATGAGTCGGATTTTAATGCGATACGATGTGTTATGATATGTAGGTACCCTCACGAGGACTTCGAGATGACGATCAAGCGCATAGCGACATCGGCATCGGCAGACGAAGATCAAGGTGAGTAGATATATATCTACAGGGGAAGTCGGGTGGATGGCGTATAGCACCCCCGCTGTTCGAAGTATAGTATACTATATATATGATATATAAATGATTATGTGTTGTGTGAAACATGGATATGTAAGATAGGTTATAGGGTTCATGATATAGTTTTAGTGTAATTAGAAATAACTTAGTTTATCTTCTTAGTCGCAAAACCCTAGATTTAAGATTACACCCACACGCACACACACATGCATACATTTTATTACTTGTGCGTATATGGGGATATGTATATATACATACACACTCACATAGGTATGGGACTATGTATGTATATATATATATATATATATATATAATATAGATGGATAATGAGGATAGTATATGGTATTTGGAGATGAGTCGATGAGATTGGGCATGGTGCCACGAGATCGGTGATATGATTTGGTTCGTATTATGAGATACGATATAATATTATAGCGGGTCCTTAGGCGTGGTGTTTTCATACATACGCATTCATATATGTAGATGGTATCAGTATGTACTATACGTAGATCAATACCGCCAAATCATGATATACGATAAAAGGATACCAGATGAATAATGTGATAAATGTGATATTGACTCGTACCCAGATTTGGGATGCCGTACAATGGATTTACCGTACGAGCTATATATTGATGATAGATCCGCACTCTTGACTCGAGGATGCCATGTTATATATTGTATCATATATGATATTATTGAGGCGGGATCACCGACTATGATATATATATATATATATATATATATATATATATATATATATATATCGACTCAGACTTAGTTGGTTATACTTATCCTTTTGATCAATCTGTTAGTTTAGTCCAGTAGTTCACTTGTAGATGTTAGGCTAGACTCGGGTCGTACCTATTTCAAAACTAACGAATCGTGAGTATTTTAAAGACAGGCCAAGGGATTCTACGGATATTTCAAAGGACATACTTTTCTTAAAAACACCGTAGCCCTATTTTCTAAACACCACAATTCATGTTATTTCAAATGGCAAACGGTATGACCCATATACATTAAAGTAGATTATAATTATTGTTGTGTTTATTATTCATCTCCCGCATCTTCTTACTGTTCGCATCGCATTGCATGCTTATATTGTGTTTTCATATGCTATTATTGAAATCATGCTGTCAGGACACCAGCACCATTACCGATGATATGTATGTTCCACGTACACTTGATTGCCAGCTCACACACATCTTCATCGGTAATTGCCATGTCATGTACACTATAGATAATATTATTTTATTGTTATCGCTTGCTAGCTGATTGTTCCAGTATATCATTAATGTGCTGCTTTAGACATTGCATTTATTACTGTGAATGTCATGCATATTTATATATATTCATTGTCATGCATTATTTTTAGGGCCAGTCCGGATTGCCGGAGTCCAATATTTTATAATTCAATGTTATTTACTTTGAGATTTCGGATTTCCATGAGATTTATGGATTTGGAGAAACCGCAAGGATTTTATAAACTTATTATCATTTTTATAATGAAAGTTGCGGTTTTCTCATGAAAAGATTTGAGAGGAGTCCACCATGAGTATTCTCGGATCTCGAGCGATATGCAACACCCGATTTGAGGAGGAGGAGGAACCGTCTATGGGTGCATAGTGGATTCGGTGCGGTACCCCGTGGCGAGAAGGTCGCAGATGATGGCGTTGAGCCTGGCATGGGAACATTACCGACCGGTGATTTTATTATGACTCGTCAGATAACCGGAGGATACCGATCAGAGTTGGGCCAGTCTGGATAGCCGAAGCCCACGGGCCAGTCTGGATAGCCGGAGTCCCAGATTTTGAGATATTGAGATATTTGTGTCGATGCTAGACACTGATTTCTGATGATTTTATTGATGATATTTCGATTTTAAACAAATATCTCATTGAGATAATAAAACAGTTTCCATATTTAGATGCATTCTGTTTTCGTGCATTCATACATCATATTTATGATATATTGCTACCTGAGGCACTGACACGAGCACATGTGATTACACTTATGCATAGATGTTACCCTTGCCATTATTATTATATGATTCAGGCCATATTATCATTTGAGGATTTATATATATTTGATTGTATGGACCTAAGATTGAGTCATACATACGATTTCTGCTCGTTGATATTTTCTACTCACGAGTTGGCAACTCACCCCCGTTGTGCCACAGTTCTTGCAGGTTTTGCCGTACAAGTTTCATTGCGGCTTTGCTGGTACACTGCTCCCTTTCCGGATGATTGCTTTGGTAGATGGGTTCACTTGCATCATGACCACCATTGTACTTTATTTTATTCAGTTGTATCTAGTAAACTCCATCAACCAAACTTTTATATTTATTTCAGACTGAGAGACCAGTTGTATATTATTTCGACCTTAGAGTCGCGCATTGTATTATTATGGTTTTCATGTTCATTTTGAGTTTCTTTTTGAGTTTTGATCCTCGCCCTTCGGCGTTGTATATTATATTGCATGCATGGTTGTGACCGTCGATTGACGAAGAGCTAGCTCCCGCTTAGGGATGCCTTTTATCATTTCGTATACTATTCATGTTGTACCCCGTTTGGGGCCAGTGTTTATAAAGGAAACTCTGCTGAAATTTTCAGAAAAGACTTGATGTTTTTAAAATGCATAATTCGGCTTATGCTATTAAAACCACTTGCTTCATACAAGTTTCCCTTCAATTATTATTTAAAATAGTTTTAGATTTCTGGGCTTTTTGGCTTACTTGAATTAGATGGGGTCCTATAGACTTCATATGATTCAAGTGCCAGTCACGTGCCATTTCGGGTCGTGACAAAGTTGGTATCAGAGCGCTAGGTTAACCTTGGTACGAGTCTATGTTTGACTATGCGGAGTCTAGGGCATATATATATATTCGAAATCTAGGCTTGACCTTACGGAACTTAGACTTAGTCGAGGGGGTAGTAGACCCGAACTTTCGTCGCGTAGGTTGACCTTGGTTGATGGAGTAGGCGACTTAAGGAGAGTGACATACCATGTGTATGTTCCGCGGCATACATACGATATGCTACTCCGCTTAAGAAGCCTTAGGATGTACATTTCCTTGCACATTATTATATTCATTCATGATCTATCCTCATCGATATCGGTTTATGGTTTTGCTACCATGATTGCATAGACAGAGAGAGCTACGGCTAGAGTTGCTGTCAGCGCGAGCTCGTCACGGACGAGGACTGACTAGGGCATGATTCAAGGGACATACAATTGCATAGATGTATCGTCCTATTGTATTTTCGCGCCATGAGCGTTTGCTGGATTGCATGTACGAAATTACTCGGAGTGCAGATCAGCATCAGAGGAGTGAGCCACTGATAGAGGCCAACCAGAATGTGATGACCGTTAATGCCCCGATTCTCTTGATGATGGAGGCACTGTTCACCGTGCGGACGACAGATTCAGTTGCTACTGCGAATGATGAGATATCGCCCCAAATGTTGGAGCTACTGCAGCTTGAGTATATACTTAGAGATATGATAGGAGGTCGCTAGTCACCCGAGGATGAATGAATAGGACATGTGGTTCGTTCTCATACCCCGATGCGAGGTCATCAGATTGATTGATTCCAGCTTGAGGAGTCTTCACGCAGATACCTTGTGAGTCGAAAGAAAAGGATTGAATATCATAAACCCGTTTTTCCAAGTATAAAGTATTCGGAAAAACATGCAAGTAATTCTATGGACCCTCTAGAAGAATGAAACCCTAACTCGACATAATGACCATAAGAACGCCTTAAAACCTTACGGTTTGCGGCAGTTCAGCTGTGCCATTAATGAGGCTTGGGTTTGCCCTTCTACGGCTGGTCCATAGGTACTGTGGTATGTACGGAATACTATTAAACTGTATCCAAGATGTTGAGCTCTTGGTGGATTATGGAACTTTGACGAATCGATCGAAAAGTTCGACATCGTTCGAATATCATATGATGGGATACATTTCTTGGGAGGCGCCAGATATGAGTATAGCTGTTGGAGCGCAGTCCATACAGCCACGAAGAGATGAGTCCGAATCAGTCGACATTAGAGAAAGTGGAGTAAGAGGTTCGTACGAGATCTTGACGAGATGGCGTTCCACTCCGCTGACATAAGAGATATGATATGAATGCAAAGGCATTGTACATGGATATATCTTCCAGAAGGAGTCGTGATGTGTATGCAGCCATTCCAGAACATGAAACATATTTGGTAAAGGACGATGACTTCCGGGAAGTTCGGCAGAAACGAGATTTTGAGGGAGACTTCGACAGAATCTTTCTGGAATACAATACGAGAAGACTTGGACCCAGGAGCGGTCATATTGTGCACATCCAGCAGGCCAGAGTTCGACATCGTCGACGAGACATGTTATGAGTGACCATTACAGTTGGACAGAGATCTTTAGAGGATGTGCTAGTGCGGGACTAATTCCGCTATCTTTGATTTTGATTTCATGCCTGATATTTTGGGCGATTTATTTGCATGATTGAGGTTTTGTGCACCACAGTTACACTTGTTAGTGTATATGTCCTAGGGGCCATTATTGTATCATACTAGCTTGTATATTACTTAATGGAAGCTTGGGATATTCACAGTTATATTAACAGTCTTGCAAAACATGGTAGTACGCTACTTGGTTTGTATCTATCTTAATGTGTGTATATGTTAGCATATCGAGAATACATATAGATAGAGCCTTTATGATCATGCTTGACTACCAGCGTTGTGATGGCAGTCACACTAATGAGGGCTGGGTAGTTTACGAGCACATCCCTTTTCAGGTCCCTAGTCATAGGACTATCGATACAGGGCATCGATACTCCGGAGTAGACTAGCGTGTACGCTTCTCATCCCAGCAGGGGAAATGGTCTGTCCCATAGCCATTAGTACGTTGTACTGGAGATAGTATACAGGTGCTCGTTGGGTTACGGGTACACCGGACAGGACTCACAGGGAACTGTTGGTTGGTACTATACCCGTCGTCAGTTAACAGTTCCCAGGTGACATGGGTACAGCATACTCCGCAGACTTGACACTGCTGCTTCATCTCGAGTTTGTTCCCACTGTTCTTAGATTGCTACCCTACGATGGCTCAAAGGAGTCGTGCAAACAGGTAGCAGTTGGGTGCAGCCCCGAAGCACTTGGAGGCAGTGGTGGTTAGATAGGATTCGTCTCTCCCGGTATTGGGAGTTGATATCGCGCTGTGTTTGGAGAGCCATTACGCAAAGTCCCTGGCAAGGGCAAACGAGATTTACTGGTAGGATTTCCAGTAGCTTCTCAAGGTGTAATGGGTTTCGCTCCGACACTACTTATACCGCTTTTAGGGGACTGACGCTTGCCGCTCCCCTAGGCCCGATATGCGATAGTCCTAGATGAACAGACCGGAATGTATGGAGATTGTCACATCAGGCTCAGTAAGAGTTCGGATGGGTTTCCTCATCGGCCTTCTTATCGACATCAACATGGGGACCGTTACGTATAGCTAGTACCGCTTGCGGCCTGTGGTTAAACCCACTGCCAGCATAAGTGTTGAGTCTTTAGAGTCCCATACAGAGAGTTTCCCTGCTTCAGGCGAAACGATATAGAGGTCGTATGGTTTTAGGACAGGGTTCGGACACATACTTGTTTTTACTCACGTACGATATTCGGACAGTTTATACTAGCAGGCTTTGGTTTAAGCCAGATTCTAGTATTGGATTATTGGATTTATACAGTCACAGTATTTCCGTGTTTTCACGGATGGGAGGGGCATTCTCGTAATTAGTCGAGAAGCTTCTAGACGATTGATGAGTTGGAGGCTTAGGTGGAATTTGCATTAAATGGATTAGTGACTCGTGGTGTGATTCATCAAATGAGTTAATGAAGCATTTCTTGCTTAATGACTCATGAGATGATTCACCCAAAGAGAGTTAATGAAGCATGGTTGATATTATTATTATGTTATTCATTTTAATAATTATCATGCTTCATATATATTCTAAAATGAGTTATAATTCATTATCATTCTCACTCACACCTTCTCTCTCCTCAAGCTATCTCTCTTCAAGAACTAACCCTAACCTCTCATGTGTTGAATTCCAAGGGTTAGCAAGACTAATAGATCCCTAATCCTCTTCTATATGCTCTAGGTTGCTTTGATTAGCACTCATAGCCACCTAGTTACCTCAAGTGAGAGGTTAAAGCTTGGAGAAGTAGATCTCGGGTGGATCTTCTATCACATCGAGGAGGCCGACGAGGAGGTGATCAACGAGAACAAGAAGGACTTGATTCATTAGGTATAATCATCTTTCATAGAAGCTAATCACTTCTATGTAGTTGTTAGTTAGGGTTTAGCAAAGATCCGTAAAGTTAGTCGATATTAGTTTAAACAAAATGATTGTTTACCTATTCAGCCTCCCCGCATCATGTGGGGTGTCTAACGTCGACTTAAAGTGGTATCAGAGCCTCGCTAAACCATAACTAACTTGTTAGCAAAGTCATTAGAAATTCGATCGCAAAACGAACCCGAGAACACATCATTTTCACCATGTTTCTGCCGATTTTAAAACGGGGTCTAAAATTTTTTCACGGACCCTTAAAAATACAAGCAGGGATTTTTAAGAATTATGAAGAAATTTGGGACTGTGACTCGACCATAGCGCCGCGGAACCGCTGCCGATCCAAGCGATCCGCCGCGGATCCGCGGCCGAGTTGACTCCGAGTCAACCCTAATTTGCTCAGTTATTCTTCTGTGTTGATGTTGTATTTTCTGGGATGATTTGTTTCTGCTCAGGTTTGATGTGCACAGAGAATTGTTTGGAGTAGAATCATTTGTGTTTGCTTGATCGAAATTCTAAGATGTTTGGCTAACTTGATTATATATGTGATGTGTTTAATGTGTTCGTAAACCTCCCCTAACTGCTAGTATGTCGGTTAGAAGGGGGTTGCATATTTCTGTAATGGTTTTTACTGGTTTGTGATTGTGGACTTGTTGGATTGTCGTGAATGGATAGCCGGGGATGTGAGACGAGTGTTTCTTTCATTCAAATGTAATTTGTTAATTGTTGTAATATTCTTTTGCGGGGCACATCCGGGTTGAGATTGTAGCCATCGTTGTATTATTTCATTTACTGTTTTCTGCTCCTAGGATAGACCCAAGGTGGTGTGCACAAACTACCGGGTACATTGAAGTGTTTAGTGGCCTACTTACGTTGTTGAGGGAGACCGCTTCACTTCGGATACTTGGTGGGTAGTTTGCCGTACCCGTAGGGGTCTAGGGTGGGGTTTTGGCTATTCATCACGACTGTGTAATCCGTCTTTCTTTGCAGGCTTAAAAGGATTGCGGATTCATAGAAAATCCAATATGTTCATCTATGATCTGGAATGACTATTATTTGTCTGACGAATGTACAATATCTATATATGATATCTAGTATGCGTCGCTTATGTTTTGCACCTGCGCTAGCCCAGCCCCCGCTCTGTCGTTAGTTAAGTAACCTAACGGGTGAATGACGGGGCCCAGTGGCGAATGTGGATGGCATAAGAGGACGTTGTATTTTCGTTGTTTTCTGCAATGATAGGTTAATTTATAGGACTCATTATATTGATGGAAAGAAAATAAACCAAAATTGAATCGTTGGAACAGTTTAAAAGAAACCACTCGGTTATTTTAAAACAGAAGATATTTTTTAATTGCGGAGCTTTAACCACTCCTTTTAAAAGCTATCAGGTTCCTTCGATCATATCAAGTTCACTACATTCACGGTTCCGCCAAAACCATTCGTAGCCCTCCGTCATTTCATTTGGATATTCAGTAGTATTCAAGCTATGTATTTTGACCAACGCCAAGGCATAGTGTTTGGTAGTTGCTGGGTATTCGTTTGTTGCATAGATAGATGAGTTAGTTTGGGACAGTCGTATTATCATTTGGCCAACGTCAGGGGTATGTATGGATGGGTTCAAATTAACAAGATAATGATGGGTAGAATTTGACATGTGACTTATGACATTTTGACCAACGCCAATGTCATAAGAGCATGGGGTAGAATTTATATCGGGAATTTCTAAAGAAACTGAAATTTGCAAAAAGTTGCATACCATTTGGAGTGTGATAATTTTGGTAGGATTCCTTCAGCATTATCACACGATGATATTTGGATCCCGATCCTACTGTGAGTATCCGCTACTCATCAGGAGATTCGTCACTTAACGATCAATGCTATAAACCAAGTAGGTGTTGAGAAAGGTGTCAACGGGGTTACGCCCCCAGAGAAAAGAGGTTATTTAATTAAGGAACTTCGCGAAAGCGTCGTAAAACCTCCCTCGAAGTACCGACACCGATTTGGCTGAACGGTTAAGCAAGTATTGTACAGTAAGAATAGTCCTGACTAGTTCTTCCTTTTTGGTTTGAGGAGGGATTCGAGAAACAGTGGGAGCCATCCAGTTTAGATAAACTAGAAACCACTCTAAACTTGCAAGAGCATCATGCTAAAGTGTTCGCTCTCTCTCGTAAGTCCACGGCGGCGGCCCGGCCGTCAAACCGACGGCCAAATGCGGAAACGGTGATAAACTTTAATTTTGCGAACTTTGCAAACCGGCACCACCGCGCACTAAACCCTGGATCGGGCCATTAAACTAGGTCTAGCTAACTACAAGATGGGAAGAGATATACCGAGTGATCCGAGTCCTCCGGTCTTCTTGTCATCGTCCCGATCTCCCGCGGAAACTCCGGTCGTCGCCTCCTCGCCGGAAGGGCACCACATCGCCTGCATCTTTTACGGGCTCCCACCTCAATACCGAGGCAACTCGGGCGCGAAGTTGGCTAGCCGACGCGCCCAAGAATTGCTGTAGAATAATGTAGAAACTTGTCTCTTTGGGGTTTAATATGGTTGCCATGATGGAGGAATTTTTCACAAGGATTATTCATGAAGGCTTGAAGAAAATTGGAGCATCTCATGAAAATGAGCTCGGCCATCAAAACAGAAATGAGCTCCCAGGAAAAAGAATGAAGCCAGCTATCTCTGGAGAGTGCAACCAAATGAATAAATATTAATTTATCAAAACCATGCATCAAAAACCCATACTCCTAAAGAATCTCCAGCACACACACATTTTTAATTCATTCCTTACTAAGGAAATTAATCCACACAATTAAACTTCTCTCTCTCCCTCCTCACATGATATGGCCGGCCCCTCACTCCACTCAAACAGTGGCCGGCCCCACCAACAAACCCATACCTTCTCATGTCATAATTAATGCATCATGGAGCAAAGATGCTATCATAACAAAACTTATGCAATAAACCCCTCCACAAAGTGTTATCTGTAAATTGCAAATAACACCTTCCAACGAAAAGTCCGGCCGTGAAGGAACAATGAAAAACCGGCCGGAACGGAATGCAAACTGGCAACCCCAGAAAACTGGTCCCATAATAAATTACAGGAAAACCCCGATACTGTGCATACACACCCGCATTTGTATTTCGACCGAAATACAAATGTAAAGAGACAAAACTGCACAATCAAATACTAAGATCCGGCTTAAGCCAAAGCCGGCTAGTAAAAACCGTCCGATCACCATCCGTGCAATACCGCACGTATCTGATCGAACCCTGCCATATCTCCATACGGCCTCTACAGCGTTTCGCCCAAAAGCTGAGTAACTGAAAGTGTGGTGGACTCTAAAGACTCGTCAATACTATGGTTGTGGATTTAACCACTAGCACGTCAGAGGTATAAGCCAATACGTAACGGGCCACCAGCTATTGACCAAAAGGGACGTCGATGAGCGAACTCATCCTGACACCCTACTGAGCCTGTCAGTGACAATATCCGTACAGTCCGGTCCGTTCGTCTATGAGCAACGCATGTCGGGCCTAGGGGGTGGGTAAAAGTCAGACCCCCAAAAGCTGTACAAGTCGTGTCGGAGTGTAGCCCAGAACACCCTGAGATACTACTGGAATACCTACCAGTAAATCTCCTGCCTTGGCCAAGGACTTCGTGTAATGGCTCTCCTAGACACAACGTGACCTCACCCCCAATACCGGGAGAGACGAACCCCCGAAGATCCGCTCACTGCCTCCATGTGGCTCGGGACTGTACCCAACTAAAACCTGTTTGCACGACTCCTTTGAGCCGTGGTAGGGTAGTAATCAAAGCACAGTGGGAACTCACAAGAGACAAATGACGATCCCCAGGTCGATGAACTAACCTGTACACATGTCACCTGGGAACTGCTATCTGACGTCAGGTATAAGACCAACTAGCATGTTCCCGGCGAGTCCTGTCCGGTGTACTCATAACCCAATGAGCACCTGTATACATCTTAGGTGATCCAACTGACACCAGTGGCTTGTGAGTCCGGCCACCGCCCCTCGTCGGGGTCTCGACTGTATACACTAGTCTACTCTGGAGAATCGATGCCCTGTCTCGAAACTCCCACGACTAGGGACCTTTTAAGGATGTGCTTATAGGCTCCAGCTCCCACTTATATGATCGCCCTCATACTGCTGGTGGTCATGCAAGAATCCTAGGGGCTCTATCAACGTGCAATAGCGACTTGTCAGGTCACCTAAAGCAGTACACGATGATAAAGATAAACCAGATAACATACTATCATCTCGAGTAAGACTGTTCTACCGGGATAGGTCCTCCCTCAATCATTGCAATCACGTGCCTGTGATCCAATAATTGACTCTGAGGGCACTATCTCCAACAATCTCCCACTTGCACTCAAGGCTAATTATTGCGATGTCGCATACTCACAGCACGTGTGATACCGAACACCCAACTCCTCTACTAGTCAGTCGCACAAAGCCTGTTTGCGAAACTATTGCGTTCGAGGAATAGCCTCAGTGAGTGGATCCGCCTAGATGTTTCTTTCTATGTCTCTCTCTATATCTCAAGTTCGCGGAGAAAGCCATCTCCCGAAATGAGCTATACCTGTCTTAGAGTGTCTGGATGTCTGATGGGACCGAGCTCATAAATGAACTCCAAATCCAAACTTCTTAGACTGTATTGTCAACTGAACTTAATCAGTATCCTGCGCCATGCCTCCCTCAGTATTGCCTTGGACCACCTGTCCAAAATACTGCCCCTCGTCAGAAGGAAAAACTATAACTCTGACAATCTCCTTGTCGTCCATGTCACCTTGGAAGCCTGGAATGATAACTGTCACCCAAATGAGGCTGTCGTTATCATATCCCTAGAACATCCACTTATGTTCTAAAACTGCTTCCGACTGTTTCTCCAGGATTGGATCAATGTCAACTTATTGCATCTAGTGCAAGAACAACATCTGGTGTGGTACTTGACATCTCATGATTGACTCAATTGCCTAAGCAAGTGATCTGCCAATCATGCACATCCCTCTCTACTTTAGTCTATAAGACACCTTTAGAGAGGGTGACTCCATCACCTGCAGGTACACCACCGTGCCAGGAGTCGTCCATTCTAAATACTCTTAGAATGCTGTCAAAGTACCCTGATTGGGAAACCACCCAAATCTAGATCTAAAACCATAGATCTAGTAACCAGTATGTCTGATATAATGTCCAAGTCCCATGTGGAGAAACCACTGTGTGACGACCAAAGTATAACCGATCGTAGTATATGAATATCACTTCTTACTACCTTCTCAACAGATCCATCCCCTATTCTGATGACGTCAAACCTATGACTGTCACATCAGAAACAGATGATCTATCTCCGCTATATCTGCTTTAGTTTATAAATAGATATAAGCCTGATGTCCACCAATGCTTCCGCTGCTCCCACTGACTACGACAACCCTCTGGCAGAGTCATATAGACGTGCACTTCTAAAGCTAGTTTAGAACGATGCTATACTCATCCTCCCACCGGGTCTCGCAGCCTGGAACAACAGCAATGGCAAGTGTGGGTAAACAAGAACTTCCCTGTCACCGTCCTTGAGGTTACCGGAGTACCTCTCGGGTGCCTGAAGTTACCCACCTTATCTGCGGAGTGGCTAATGGAATGTCAAATCAAATTGAATCTTTAGGTTCCTTATCAAATCTTCAGTAATCGTTTGCGGTTCTGGAATCACTTCCAGTTCTACCATACTCCCACTACTGTTTTCTGAAAAAATCCATTTTTAATAAAACTGTGGCGAGTTTAGAACAATATCGCTATTGTTCATCCAGATGGTAGAAAATCAACCCTCGTCATAGCCTGGGTCAACCCACAAACAGCCATTACAGAAACGTGCCTTGAGTTATCCAGAGTCTGGTTTTAATCATAAGCCGGACAACTCCCCGTACCTTAACAATGTTAAGATATGAACTGTACTATATCCAATATAGAACCAGAGGCACTGATTTAATTGAACCAGATTCAAATCATGCAGCTATCTCCAGTGCATGTCAACTAAATGGAAGGAGGTTGATCAACGTTACTCAACTTAGGAATGCTTCCAATTATGAGTAACCTGAAAGAGAAGCAATTTCTCTTTATCATTACTATCAACTGAATACCATACACAAGTATCTACATCTTCGATCACTTTGAAGAATCCCGATACTTGCTACACCTGGTTCTCTACTCTATTCAAATACCTATAACTCCTCAAAACTTAGACCCTGTGTTTCTACGAAATACATGTCTAAGAACTAGAGAAGTTAAAAGTAAACAGAATATAGTATGAGGACCAACCCCTCTGTCCTAATGGACACTGGACAACATACAATACTCTGTATAAGTCCGCTGAGTTTAACAACTCTTTCACTGTGTGTCGTGGGTTGAAAACTGTACTTATGGTTAAGAAGAATTACACCGCTGTTTAATGCTCCTTACCTAACCATCCACTGATATAGGTAAATGTCATCGACATAATATCAAAAGGTATATCTCACTCTATGAAAATAGACGTACAGATATATCAATTTGAAATTGGTGCACAACAGCGGATATTCAAAACCAAATATTTGCCGACTGGCAAACAGCCCAGATGATCTCCTCAAATATCACCGATTACAACGAATCCCGATATAATGAGGATGATCACCCTATTCCCAATAACTTACTCCCACTCATCATCTGTAAAACCATACAGATGTGAGAATCAAACCTGGTAAATACATACCCTGGAGCAAGTGTCCAATCGGGAAATCAGTTTTCTTTTAACAGTACACAGTTGAACTGAAACATTAAAATGTTTCGATGGGGGTATCCTGGTATTCCTAGTAATGCCTCTACCATTATCCAGATTCACAACTATAACCGTATAATTCTTTGCCACCTCTCCAAATCCCTTTATATGTCTTTAGTCATTACCTTCTGCACACCCCTTAGGCCAAATGGTTTTCTTCCTTCCCTACCGTTCGGCACCAGCCTATGGTTTGGAAGAAGACTATCCAATAAGCATAATGGGTGTACTGCCCTAGTCCTAGGAGCACTCGCAATGCGAGAGAATGTGAGGATAAAAGACAACCGAATAAACCTTATTCCTATTTCTCCTGGGCCAGAATCCATCCCCGAACTGGAACAAGTTCCTTTCGAGTTCGTATATAACCATACGATGGAGTATCCAATAAACTGTGGATCTTCGTAGTGATACGGAGTGTCCTGGAGAAATACAAAGGTAATTTAGGATTGGCGAAGAAATACTTGGTTTGGTCGTGAATATCAGTCGCAATTTACTTTGCCCTCTTACTAATCCCTTGCTTTGTCTGAACTTAATACCTTCTGCATACCATCGTTATGCTAATTAGTTTTCTTCATTCCCTACCGGTCGGCACCAGCCTAAGGTTTGGAAGAAGACTATCCAATTTGCTTAATAGGTGTACTATCCCCTAAACCAAGGAGTACTCGCAACCTGAGAGAAGGTAAAAGGAAAAGACAACTGAATAATCCCATCCGTTTTCTCCAAAACCGGAAACCATCCTCGAATAAATTCCTTCGAGTTCGTATATAACCATATGATGGTTTTGTCCAATGGAAGTGGACGTTCGTAGTAATACGGGGTGTCCTGGAGAAAAGGGTAAAAGTAGGGGTGGCAATGAGGTCTGCAACTCAGACAATCCAAAAGCCAGTGTTAAGAAAGTTCGGTTAACTTGGTCTCTGAGTCATAGTCTTAGGGTCGGGTCAATGGTCGCTGCCAAAGAGAGAGAGAAAAGAAACACTCAGCGTGCACTCTAACCTAGATCAGAATGGTTACCAATTTATCTAATCTGGAAACCTCCCACTGTACCTCAAATTCTCCTCCAAACCTGAAAGAAGAATTAGTCGTGGTCACCCGAGGAGTAAACCAACTCATCAGTGGGAATCGGGATCCAACTCTCATCGCATGATAAAGTGACGGAATCCGCTCACGCTATCACACTCCAGAAGGTATGCGCATATCTGGCAAGTTTCAGTTCTTTTGAAACTCCCGATGTGATTTCTACCCCATGCTCTTATGACCTTGACTTTGGCCAACATATCATAAGTCGCATGTCAAGTTCAACCCGTCATTCTCCAGGTTAATTTGAGCCCACCCGTACATACCCTTGACTTTGACCAAAATGGTAGTACGACTGCCCCAAACCAACACATCTATCTATGCTGCATATGAATAACCAACAGCTACCAAACACTGTGCCTTGACTTTGGCCAACATACACAGCTTGAATACTATTGACTACCCATATGAAACGACGGAGGGCTACGAATGGTTTCTGGCGAAAACCTTTAACGTAATGAACTTGATATCGTTGAAGGAACGGATAGCTTTTTAGAAAATATAGTGACGAAAACCTTTACTAAAGAGGTCACTCCCGGTGAAGGGATCTCGGCTCTTTCCCCGTAGAATGAGGTGCTGGATATTCATAACCGAATATCACTGTGCAAAGCAAAAGTAATCGGCTATAGTGAAGTTAATGCCCTGACGCAAACTTCTGTCCAAGGGGTCACTCCCGGTGAAGGGATCTCGGCCCTTGCCTCGTCGACTGAGGAGCAGGATATTCCAAATGAATACCACGATGCAAAACAAAAGTGAACGTCCTTACAATAACAGCTTTTTGAAAAGTGTTCCAACAACATCAGAATAGGTTTGTTTATCTTGCATTGATCCGAATCAATGCAGTCCCATCAATTGATCACACCACAAAGATCGAAAATATACTGACGTACGTATATGCCATCCGCATTCGACACTGGGTCCCGTCATCACCCGTTAGGTTAGCTAACTAACGGCAGAGCGGGGACTGGACTAGCACGGATGAAAAACATATACAACATCTACTAATATATATACCAATATATTATATTCGCTCAAGGCGTGAATAAAATGCAACATCACAAAAATGTACAGCATCACAGAACAATACAGATATCTGGGATCCCCGGGTTTCACAGAGCCACTACTAAAACCCGACGTTCCCCTGGTCGTGTGGATAGCCTGTGCAATGAAATCCTAGACCCCTACGGGCGCGGCAAGTCACCCGCCAAAACCTGAAGCGAGGCAGCCCCCTTCATCGCCGTGAATGGACCACCCAGCACTTCACGGAATCCGGTAACTTGGGCACCCTTCCTGGGTCAACCTGTACCCCCTACGAGTGCGGCGAACAGCCCGCCAATTCCAGACTGAAGCCCCTCCGTCTCAATGCCCTGAGATGCGGGCTTGTTGCCCTCCAGAACCCGGCTATCCGTGCACCCCACCACGGGCCAACCCTAGTACAGAAAGTAAAATATACATACAACGGGTACATCGACCGCAACCTGGTCATGCCCCAAAAGAATAATACAAACAGGCAGTGACGGCAGTCCACATGTCGGACGCTCGCCCCGCAATATAAAATGTACATAATACAACAACACTGTACTAGCATTGCATCCAGGCTATCCCCCATGACCGATCCGCAACATCACAGCAAAACACAGAACATCAACGTGAAAGTCACGTTCGCAAATCCGTCTAACCGGGCTATAGCAGTTAGACCGGATTTACCGATCGAGTGACATTCACGGTCGCAGATATAATGTAAATACTGTGAAAAAATGTGTTTAAAATATCCGATCGATCAAAAATTAACAAGTGGGCCCCCAAGCAATACTGTAGCACTCACAGAAAATCTGGGCCCAATTTTAATATCCCAAAACCCCCAAAATCAGCCCACAAGCCCACTGGAAAAATTGGACACAGTGAGGACAGTAAAGTGCGGCGGAACCGCGGCCCAAGGGTGGTTTTGGCCGCGGTTCCGCGCTTCATCCATCGACTGACTGCGTCGAATTTTTACAGCAGTCTTATAATTTCCAGTACATTAGTTTTATACAACCTGAAAAATTTTTAGAGACCAAAAAATTTCAACAGAAAACTGTCGCTAACAAAAATGTAGATTTTGGAATTTTGATCGATCGGAAATGCAAAACACATCAAACGAAGCTAGAAGAAGTTAATGGCGAGGCTCTGATACCACTGTAAGTCCACGGCGGCGCCCCGGCCGTCAAACCGACGGCCAAATGCGGAAACGGTGATAAACTTTAATTTTGCGAACTTTGCAAACCGGCACCACCGCGCACTAAACCCCAGATCGGGCCATTAAACTAGGTCTAGCTAACTACAAGATGGGAAGAGATATACCGAGTGATCCGAGTCCTCCGGTCTTCTTGTCATCGTCCCGATCTCCCGCGGAAACTCCGGTCGTCGCCTCCTCGCCGGAAGGGCACCACATCGCCTGCATCTTTTCCGGGCTCCCACCTCAATACCGAGGCAACTCGGGCGCGAAGTTGGCTAGCCGACGCGCCCAAGAATTGCTGTAGAATAATGTAGAAACTTGTCTCTTTGGGGTTTAATATGGTTGCCATGATGGAGGAATTTTTCACAAGGATTATTCATGAAGGCTTGAAGAAAATTGGAGCATCTCATGAAAATGAGCTCGGCCATCAAAACAGAAATGAGCTCCCAGGAAAAAGAATGAAGCCAGCTATCTCTGGAGAGTGCAACCAAATGAATAAATATTAATTTATCAAAATCATGCATCAAAAACCCATACTCCTAAAGAATCTCCAGCACACACACATTTTTAATTCATTCCTTACTAAGGAAATTAATCCACACAATTAAACTTCTCTCTCTCCCTCCTCACATGATATGGCCGGCCCCTCACTCCACTCAAACAGTGGCCGGCCCCACCAACAAACCCATACCTTCTCATGTCATAATTAATGCATCATGGAGCAAAGATGCTATCATAACAAAACTTATGCAATAAACCCCTCCACAAAGTGTTATCTGTAAATTGCAAATAACACCTTCCAACGAAAAGTCCGGCCGTGAAGGAACAATGAAAAACCGGCCGGAACGGAATGCAAACTGGCAACCCCAGAAAACTGGTCCCATAATAAATTACAGGAAAACCCCGATACTGTGCATACACACCCGCATTTGTATTTCGACCGAAATACAAATGTAAAAAGACAAAACTACACAATCAAATACTAAGATCCGGCTTAAGCCAAAGCCGGCTAGTAAAAACCGTCCGATCACCATCCGTGCAATACCGCACGTATCTGATCGAACCCTGCCATATCTCCATACGGCCTCTACAGCGTTTCGCCCGAAAGCTGAGTAACTGAAAGTGTGGTGGACTCTAAAGACTCGTCAATACTATGGTTGTGGATTTAACCACTAGCACGTCAGAGGTATAAGCCAATACGTAACGGGCCACCAGCTATTGACCAAAAGGGACATCGATGAGCGAACTCATCCTGACACCCTACTGAGCCTGTCAGTGACAATATCCGTACAGTCCGGTCCGTTCGTCTATGAGCATCGCATGTCGGGCCTAGGGGGTGGGTAAAAGTCAGACCCCCAAAAGCGGTACAAGTCGTGTCGGAGTGTAGCCCAGAACACCCTGAGATACTACTGGAATACCTACCAGTAAATCTCCTGCCTTGGCCAAGGACTTCGTGTAATGGCTCTCCTAGACACAGCGCGACCTCACCCACAATACCGGGAGAGACGAACCCCCGAAGATCCGCTCACTGCCTCCATGTGGCTCGGGACTGTACCCAACTAAAACCTGTTTGCACGACTCCTTTGAGCCGTGGTAGGGTAGTAATCAAAGCACAGTGGGAACTCACACGAGACAAATGACGATCCCCAGGTCGATGAACTAACCTGTACACATGTCACCTGGGAACTGCTATCTGACGTCAGGTATAAGACCAACTAGCATGTTCCCGGTGAGTCCTGTCCGGTGTACTCATAACCCAATGAGCACCTGTATACATTTTAGGTGATCCAACTGACACCAGTGGCTTGTGAGACCGGCCATCGCCCCTCGTCGGGGTCTCAACTGTATACACTAGTCTACTCTGGAGAATCGATGCCCTGTCTCGAAACTCCCACGACTAGGGACCTTTTAAGGATGTGCTTATAGGCTCCAGCTCCCACTTATATGATCGCCCTCATACTGCTGGTGGTCAAGCAAGAATCCTAGGGGCTCTATCAACGTGCAATAGCGACTTGTCAGGTCACCTAAAGCAGTACAAGATGATAAAGATAAACCAGATAGCATACTATCATCTCGAGTAAGACTGTTCTACCGGGATAGGTCCTCCCTCAATCATTGCAATCACGTGCCTGTGATCCAATAATTGACTCTGAGGGCACTATCTCCAACAAGTCTCTCAATTGCAGCGACCCAGAACATGACAGGCCTTAAGTTACTATTAGATAAAAATATTTTGACAGGGCCAAACTATAAAGACTGGTTCCGGAATGTCAAGATGGCAATAACTTATGACAAATTGGGATATGTCCTTACTACTAAGGCACCTGCTGTCCCTGGTCCAGAATCCAGTGTCGCGGATAAGGAAATCCGCAAGACCTGGGAGATTGACTGCGCGAAGGCCAAATGCATCGTGCTTGCCTCTATGAATAATGAACATCAGAGGAGGCACGAGAATATGGATCTTGAATCCATATTTCTCCACACCAAGGAACTGTATGGAGAGCAATCTCGTATAGCTAGATACGAGACCTCGAAGAACTTGTTTCAGTCGAGGATGGCCGTCGGATCATCTATAGGAGAACATGTCCTAAAGATGATTGGCTATATAGAAGAGCTCGCGGACCTCGGGACGACTTTAGAGAACGAGCTGTATAAAGACTTGGTTCTTAAATCCCTTCCTTCCACCTACGCCCAGTTTATTCTGAATTCCAACATTCAAGGAAAAGAAGTTGAACTTCCAGAACTCCTTAACATGTTGAGGAGTGCAGAGGGCACCTTGCAGAAAACAAGGGAAACACCCACTAAGTTTGTTCACGGTGCTTCCTCTTCCGGGTCCAAGGCTAGGGCCAAAGGAAGGAAGAAGAAGGCCGCTACCAAACCAAGAGGTGGTGTTAGTAAGATGGGAGCTAAGGGAAAGGCAAAGGTTGCGGTGCCAGTAGTGGCACAGGACGAGTGCTTCCACTGTTGTAGGAAAGGCCACTGGAAAAAAGATTGCAAAGTTTGGATTGCCAAGAACCAGGAACCGAAGCAAGCTGTGGCTTCGACTTCAGGTGTGTTTGTAATTGAAAATTTTCTGTCAATCAACTCTACTTCCTGGGTATTGGATACCAGATCAGGATATTCATATATGCAATTCATTGCAGGCACTGAGAAACCGTAGAGTGCTGAAGGTTGGTGATATGACCCTCCAGGTTGCTAACGGAGCTAGCGTGGGTGCTGTGTCCGTAGGGGATTATCATCTTGGATTGACGAGTGGACATATTTTGGTTTTGCATAATTGTTTTTGTGTACCCAGTTTAACGTGTAATATCATATCAGTATCGGTGTTATCAAAAGAAGGTTATGATTTCATGTTTGTAAGTGATGTTGTTAACATCCACCTTAATCATGGTTTGATTGGGTTCGGTACACTAGATAACGGTATTTATTTGTTAAACCAATTACAGATTTTCAATGTCCAGAACACACTAAAAAGAAAGTCACCAGATATAAATCAGGCTTTCTTATGGCATTGCAGACTAGATCATATCAATGAGACAAGGTTAACTAAGTTACATAGAGAAGGATATTTGGATCCATTCGAAAATCAATCTTATGCCACTTGTCAATCATGTCTCAAAGGAAAGATGACAAAGACTCCATTCACTGGACATGGAGTAAGAGCGAGCGAGCTCTTAGGACTCATACACGGCGATGTATGTGGTCCAATATCTACACATGCAAGAGGTGGTTTTTCATATTTCATTACATTTACGGATGATTTCTCTAGGTATGAATTCATTTTCTTAATGAAACATAAATCCGAGGCCTTTGAGAAATTCCAAGAATATAAGAATGAAGTAGAAAACCAAACCTGCAAAAGTATCAACACACTTAGATCTGATCGAGGTGGTGAATACTTAAGTGCCGAGTTCCTGGGTTACCTAAAAGAGAAAGGAATTCTCTCTCAGCTTACTCCTCCATACACTCCACAGCATAACGGTGTATCGGAAAGACGGAACCGAACCCTATTGGATATGGTACGTTCCATGATGAGTAATGCTGAGTTACCGCGATCTTGCTGGGGTTATGCACTAGAATCAGCTGCATATCTTTTGAACAGGGTTCCTACCAAAACTGTGCCTACCACACCATATCAGATGTGGAGTGGGAAGAAACCCTATCTTCAGTATTTGAAGATATGGGGATGTCCAGCTTTTGTTAAAAAGCAACATGCGGACAAACTCGAGACACGATCAGTACAGTGTAAGTTTGTGGGATATCCAAAGAACTCCAAGGGGTATTATTTCTATTACGCAGAGGAACAAAAGGTTTTTGTTTCTCGTAATGCCCATTTTCTAGAGCAGCAGTTTTTAGAAAAGGAAACATGTGGGAGCGAAATAGAACTGGAAGAAATTCCAGAACCACAAACCACTACTGAAAGTTTGATAGAACTAGAAGTTCAAGAAGAATAGGACATTCCCGCACCCCTCCGCAGGAGTAGTAGGCCATCTCATCCGCCTGAGAGATACTACGGTTTTCTCATAGATGGGGATAGAGAACATTGCATCATTGATAATGATGAACCTACTAGCTTCCAGCAGGCCATCCAGAGCGGCGACTCAGTAAGATGGCTGGATGCAATGCAGACCGAGATGGAGTCCATGTACACCAACAAAGTATGGACTTTGGACATTGCTCCAGATGGGGTAAAACCCATAGGATGCAAATGGATCTTCAAGAAAAATATTGGTGTAGATGGACAGGTGGAAACCTATAAGGCTAGACTTATTGCAAAGGGTTTTCGTCAAAAACCTGGTTTGGACTATGACGAAACTTTTTCTCCAGTGGCTATGCTCAAATCCATTCGGATCCTTCTTACCATTGCTGCCTTCCATGATTATGAGATCTGGCAGGTGGACGTAAAGACGGCTTTTCTAAATGGTAATTTAGAAGAGTGGGTCTATATGGATCAGCCAGAAGGTTTCAATCAGAGTGGGAGCAGCAGGAAAGTGTGCAAGTTACTTAAGTCCATTTATGGACTGAAGCAGGCATCGCGGAGTTGGAATATCTGTTTTGATGAAACGGTCAAAGAATATGACTTTATCAAAAATTTAGATGAACCACGTATATATAGTAAAATTGTAGCTCGAACTGTCGTATTCCTTGTCTTGTACGTGGATGGCATTCTTTTGATAGGAAATGACATTCCTATGCTACAATCTGTCAAAGGATTCTTATCACACAGGTTCTCCATGAAAGACCTGGGTGATGCCTCTTACATTCTGGGGATCCGGATCTATCGTGATAGATCCAAGAGGAAGTTGGGACTTTCACAGTCCAAGTATATCAACACTAAACTGAAAAGATTCAGTATGGAAGATTCTAAGCGCGGTAGTTTATAGGCTTGTCACGGAATCACCCTCTCCAAAGAGATGTCTTCCAAGACTGATTTGGAAAGGGATCGCATGTCTATTATACCCAACGCTTCTGCGGTAGGCTCTATAATGTATGCGATGTTGTGCACCAGACCAGATGTAGCTTACGCACTGAACGTGGTAAGCAGGTATCAGTCAGACCCAGGGGAGAAGCACTAGATAGCAGTAAAGAACATTCTCAAGTACCTGAGAAGGACTAAGGAGATGTTCTTGGTTTACGGCGGAAAAGACCTCAAGATCGAGGCTTTTGCTGATTCCAGCATCCAGAGTGACAAGGATGACTCCAAGTCCATGTCAGGTTATGTCTTTACCCTCAATGGAGGGGCGGTATGCTGGAAGAGTTCCAAGCAGGACACCGTTGCTGACTTGACGATGGAAGCGGAGTATATCGCTGCTTGCGATGCCGCAAAAGAAGCAGTCTGGATGAAGAAGTTCCTCACAGAACTTCATATGGTTCCATCCATTGTTGATCCAATACCTCTGTATTGTGACAACAACCGGGCTATAGCTTTAGCAAAGGAACCCAGGTCCCATTAGAAATCTAGACACATCTTAAGGCGTTATCACCTTATCAGGGAGATCATAAATCGCCGGGAGATCGAGGTTCGGAGAGTTGCTACAGCGGAGAACACTGCAGATCCATTCACAAAGGCCTTACCACAGACGCAGTTCGAGAGACTATCAGAGATGATAGGTCTTCGATATGCCAGTACATGGCCCTAGTGTAAGTGGGAGATTGTTAGTGTATATGCCCTAGGGGCCATTATTATATCATACTAGCTTGTGTATTACTTAATGGAAGCTTGGGATATTCACAGTTATATTAACAGTCTTGCTAAACATGGTAGTACACTACTTGGTTTGTATCTATCTTAATGTGTGTATATGTTAGTATATCGAGAATATATATTGAAAGAGCCCTTAGGAACATGCTTGACTACCAGCCTTGAGATGGCAGTCACACTAGTGGGGGCTGGGTAGTCTACGAGCACATCCTTTTTCAGGTCCGTAGTCATAGGATTATTGAGACAGGGAATCGATACTCCGGAGTAGACTAGTGTGTACACTTCTCATCCCAGCAGGGGAAATGGTCTATCCCACAGCCATTATTACGTTTTACTGGAGATAGTATATAGGTGCTCGCTGGGTTTTGGGTACATCGGACAGGACTCACAGGGAACTGTTGGTTGGTACTATACCCGTCGTCAGTTAACAGTTCCCAGGTGACATGAGTACAGCATAGTCCGCAGACTTGACACTGCTGCTTCGTCTCGAGTGTGTTCCCACTGTTCTTAGATTGCTACCCTACCACAACTCAAAGGAGTCGTGCAAACAGGTAGCAGTTGGGTGCAGTCCCGAAGCACTTGGAGGCAGTGGCGGTTAGATAGGATTCGTCTCTCCCGGTATTGGGAGTTGATATCGCGCTGTGTTTGGAGAGCCATTACACAAAGTCCCTGGCCAGGGCAAACGAGATTTACTGGTAGGATTTCCAATAGCTTCTCAAGGTGTAATAGGCTTCGCTCCGACACGACTTACACCGCTTTTAGGGGACTGACGCTTACCGCCCCTAGGCCCGATATGCGATAGTCCTAGATGAACAGACCGGACTGTACGGAGATTGTCACATCAGGCTCAGTAGGAGTTCGGAGGGGTTTCCTCATCGGCCTTCTTATCGACATCTACCTGGGGACCGTTACGTACAGCTAGTACCGCTTGCGGCCTATGGTTAAACCCACTGCCAGCGTAAGTGTCGAGTCTTTAGAGTCCCACACAGAGAGTTTCCCTGCATCAGGAGAAACGATATAGAGGTCGTATGGTTTTACGACAAGGTTCGGACACATACATTTTTTTACGCACGTACGATATTTGGATAGTTTATACTAGCAGGCTTTGGTTTAAGCCAGATTCTAGTATTGGATTATTGGATTTATACAATCTCAGTATTTCTGTGTTTTCACGGATGGGAGGGGCATTCTCATAATTAGTCGAGAAGCTTCTAGAAGATTGATGAGTTGGAGGCTTAGGTGGAATTTGCATTAAATGGATTAGTGACTCATGTTGTGATTCATCAAATGAGTTAATGAAGCATTTATTGCTTAATGACTCATGAGATGATTCACCCAAAGAGAGTTAATGAAGCATGGTTGATATTATTATTATGTTATTCATTTTAATAATTATCATGCTTCATATATATTATAAATGAGTTATAATTCATTATCATTCTCACTCACACCTTCTCTCTCCTCAAGTTCTCTCTCTCTTCAAGAACTAACCCTAAACTCTCATGTGTTGAGATCCAAGGGTTCGCAAGACTAATAGATCCCTAATTCTCTTCTATATCCTATAGGTTGCTTTGATTAGCATTCATAGCCACCTAGTTACCTCAAGTAAGAGGTTAAAGCTTGGAGAAGTAGCTCTCGGGTGGATCTTCTATCACATCGAGGAGGCCGACAAGGAGGTGATCAACGAGAACAAGGACTTGATTCATTAGGTATAATCATCTTTCATAGTAGCTAATCCCTTCTATGTAGTTGTTAGTTAGGGTTTAGCAAAGATCCGTAAAGTTAGTCGATATTAGTTTAAACAAAATGATTGTTTTACCTATTCCGCCTCCCCGCATCATGTGGGGTGTCTAACGTCGACTTACAAAACTTGACTTCGGTTTGACGTCATTTGAGATATTGATTTTGATTCCATGCCTATGGCATGCATATGGTTTGACTTGTGTTTTCGGCGCAGATTTCATGTACTTTTAGTGTTTTGATTAGATTTTGTGCACATTGATGCACAAGATTGTGAGATTATATACCACAGTATACTTGATTTGGATTTGGATTGAGATATGCCGTATACCGTCGATTTTGATTGTGATATTCGATATTCGTTTTCATGCACTTTGTGCACTTGATTTAGATTTTGCGCATACTTGAGGCGTTTAATGTGATTTAGGTGCACACCAGATGCACTAAATCGAGATTCCTTGTGCATATCAGATGCACCTGATATTGCTGTCAGGCACATCCGCTGCCTTCGACAGGTGTTTCGTGCACACTCGTTGCACTTGGATTTTGTTCTGTGCACATGTATGGCACATCCATGGATTTCGATCTCCGTGCGCACCAGACGAACGCAGCATTCTTATACACATTTTAGGATTGATTCTTATGGAGCAGTACGTTTTTATAATATTTATTATTTGTTTTAGTACTGAGCAGGACTAGTCAGAGGACGGTACCTGAATATATTTTTGCATGCATTATTAGTTATTGAAGGGATTTCCAAGGAGGAGCTATAGTCTCAGTATTTACCTGCGTGTCCGAGATGACACGAAACTTTTTATAAAGGAAACCCTTCTAAATTGTTTTCAAAACGGCAGGACGTGTATGTTAAACAAAGGATATATATATATATATATATATATATATATATATATATATATTTTCTTACAATAAACGTCCGCCACTGTGCAGTGATACGCGCATCGCACAGCGACTTGAAAGGTTTGGCATGCATTTCTTTCAGATGTTTTAATGATGTTTATATGTATAGTTGATGTATATCCTGTTGGTTTTCGTTTTGGGATTTGACATTGATGTCTTCACCATAACTCCGATGATTGCAAGATGCTTGACGGAGTTTTGATTTGGTTTATATACTCGTTTTCATGCGCATGCATTGCGCTATGATGTGATTTATGTGTTAATGATTCCGTAGCCAGGAAGACTTGATCTTTCTACTGGAATATTTTAGTATTTGGGGGAGTTTTAATTTAAATTCAGGGACCGAATTTCTTTAAGGGGAGAAGATTGTAACGTTTTGAAAATCGTTTAGGTGGAATTTCGGAGAATCGATAAAATAACGGGTGTTTTCCGTAAAAACCAAGATATAAATATCTTTTAATATAAAATTAAATATACCTATTCTAAGTATGAAATTGCTAGTATTTGGTATTTAATGGGTCACTTGTAAATTTCTAGTTCACTAAAATATTTTCCGAAATTAATTATTTTAATATTATTTTAAGGCTTCACTAATACTGTTAATTAGTGATAATTAAAAATTGGAATGGGTTAAGACAAATTTTGTGCATCATGACACATTAAACCAAAATATAACAAGTTGTTTTTGAAATGAAAAGAAATTTGTCAAGAAGGTTTAGAAAATGTAAAAGAAAATGGCTTAAATTGTGAATTAAATTAAAGTAATTGAAGTATGGGGGTATTTCCTTCACTTGAAACTTGCTACACACACCCACACTCACACACACCCATTTTTCCCAACACATGGTGGCTGAATTCAGCAGCCCACCATTCCCCAAAATTCCTACTCCAAAATTTTAAAAGAAAAGGTAATTGGAAAAAAGAAAAGAAGTATGAGTTAATATATTGGGTATGGGTTGTTTTGACTTGGCCACAAACCCACTCACTCTCTCTCTTCCTCACCCCACTGCCCATGCCCGATCCCATCTTGCAGCAGCAGCCCCCCTAAAATCCCACTTCCTTTTCCCCCAAGAATTCATCAATTTCCCTCAAAAATCCAGACAAAAATCCCACAAAATCAAAATCCATTCCTTACCCATTTTTCCTTGGCCATTCAAGCTTGGATCTTGGAGCTTAGAAGCAAGTTTGGGAGGCTAGATTTCTTGCTAGAACTCAAAATTTAGAGGTATAAATCTTAACCCTTTATTGGAATTGTTGTTTAATTGCTTTAATCTAGCATATTTAAATGTCAATTGGGTTTTAATTAGAAGTTTGGAAATTCATGTGAGGGTTTGTGAAATTCAAGTTAGGGTTCTTATGGCATCATTGAGGATGCAATGGGTAGTTTAACATGTTAGGTATTGCAAAACCTAATCTAATAGCTAATTTGAAAATAGTTATATTTAATTTGCCCAAATTGTGGTTTTTAGCAAACTAGGTTTTAGAATTTATTTGCAAATGTGAGATTAAAATCTAGTTAGGGTTTTATATCATTGAACATGGTTTAAGTGTGTAATTTATCATATTAAGACATGTAAAATCAAACCTAGTAGCTAGTTTGCAAATTGTTATTCTAAAATTTTACTAATTAAGATAAATTTCAAACTAGATTTTTGGGTGAATGAAAATAGGCAAGATAAAAAAATTATGATTTGTGTGACTTAGTTAAAATATTATGTGAGCAATGTAGCCATTAGATTGGTTAAAATATCATGTTTTGAACTAAATTGACAATTGTTGTTTACTAGAGTTTCGGAAAAATAGCTTTTAAAGAGAATTTAAAGTTTTGATGATTAAACCCTATTTCATATAATAATTAGTGAGTTGTGAAACCATGATTGGTACGTTTGGGTTTTATCTCGATCAATCAGCGTTTGTACGCTAATGTCGAGGGTTATTTGGTTGATTTGCGTGAGTAGACCATAGGTTTTGACCAATGTGAGATTCTTGTGTCGTTTTGGTCATGAGTCGAATTTTAATGCGATACGATGTGTTATGAAATATAGGTACCTGATTGATCGTTCGTCGTGTGTATTTGTAAGTGTTTCACAAACAAAGAAATTTATACCACAATCAATTGACTATGTCTATTGTAGTTTCGTCAATGAGAACGGATCGTCCAATGAGAAAGTGTGATTTGTTGAAATTGTTTTAGTTGAGTTGAAAATTAGAAGATAAAAGAAAATGAATCAATATTTATGAAATATAGTTTCAAGAATCATAAAGGAATAGATCTAAAATCAAGAATTACTAAAGATCAAGAAAATGTCCAAATTGTTTGAATTATCAAGAATTGTAAAGTAGCTTGTAGGAATCGATCTAATTAATAGTGATGATGAATACTAATGATTACAAATTCTTATCTATTGAGGATTTGTTGCTAGATCGATGACGATCAATTAGATTTAGGGATCTATTGATGAAACTAGGGTTTCATTATCATCATCCCTTGTCCTTTCATTAATTATCATTCAAATTCAAGCCTCTAGCAAATTAAATCACCAATCGTTGATCTCTAATTTGGAGCGAAAACATTCAAGAAAGCGATCTCACTCAAAACTGGGTCTTCGATGATTCAATTTCCTAAAGTTTACAAAACTCATAAGACTTAAGAATCGTTCAAGAATTTAATCATCATCATCTACATATTCTCTCGATTCCGCTACAAGCGGAGTTTTCACTCAAACATCATGAAAAAGAAAAGAATCAAGAATCGATCACTCTTCATAATGCAAGAATGTACAGATAACCATGATTTATAATCTTCACCTTTATTAATCGATGATTAGTTACAATTCACTCGAGTCGAGGTTACACGATTTGAGGAAAGAACTAAATCATCGAAATTAGCTTCGCATCGGTCTTCTTGAGTCGCGTATCGTCGTGGATCTCTTTCTCGAATGATGATCGGCGTTGCTTCAAAGGCTCGTTGATGGCTTACTTGAATCGATACTCGATGAATCTTTATTTGGCTTTTGAAATGGATTTGGGTTAGGGTTTTGAGTTGCAAGTTGTGTCACTCAACTTGTGTAAATTTAGCTCAATATTCAACAACCTTTGTAATGAAGCCTTAGATGCCTTTTTCTAGTTTTCCCTCAAGCTTCCCCTAGAAGCTAGGTCAGTCTTTCCTTGGAAGCTTGGTAGTTAAAGAGAAGTTTCTAGATTAAGCTAGTTATCTAGCTTACAAGAAAAGACTTGTTGTTGGAAGGAAACTTCTGGAGATTTGAAGCGTCTTGAAGAAGTTTGGCTGTTAAAATAAGTCTTCTGCAAATGTTATCAACCGCCGACGAGTCGGATCGGCCGCGGATCCGCGGCGGATCGGCCTGACTCAGCCGTGGATCCACGACCATCTGGGGGAGTCACTGCATGGAATCTTCAGGATATTCTGGCATTGGCTTTAGGGCTGTTTCCTGATGTCTGGAATATTTTTATACTTTCTTGTTTACTGCCAGATCACAAGTTTTGGACTTGATGTATTTTATCAGCACTTTTAGCAGTTCCGGCTCTTTTACCTGGAGAATTTCCTGCACACAATCTCGAGACAAGTGTTGAGATATAAAAAATCATGCGAATAGTAATAAACACTTAATTTCCCTTTAGAATGTCGATTATAACTATAACACAATATATTTGGTATTTTCCAGATGAATTCGTAATCTGTGTTATAATTACAATAAACACCTATAAATGAATGATAAGAGTAGGGAAATTAATGTTTTGAGAATGCACTATTTTCGACTGATAAAATTCCCCCAAATATAATTTTGGTCGTCTCGAGCAAACGTCTTGTATTTTAAAAAGAAGGAGAAAATAATGAAAAAGAAAAACTAACTAGCACATTTTCGTAGGCAAACACGATTGCACTGAGTACGTGCAACAAGATTTTAAACCTCTAGGTGTCCTTAGTAGGAGGAGTGTTGTCTCCTGAGAGTTTTCAGCGGATTGCACCCACAAAATCCCATAATAAAAGGAAGACCGTGAAAGTTACATATAAAGATAAGAACTATAAAAGAAAGACTTTGAAAATTAGAGTTTTCAACTAATACTAGCTTTTTAGTGGTCATGAGCCCTATCTTAATAGTCATGAAAAAATGTTAGAAATCACGTCATCTCTCAATAAAACATCGTCTTTATTTTTCATTCCTACCTTTCTTCCAAACATTGATCATATACCCCTACGTGTGTGTAAAGAACCTCCCTACACTCAGAGAATTCAATTCAAGCTATCATACTCTTGTCCAGCTGCCTCAGTACTTTTTAATCAATGAATATTTAGATGGAATTTCTCACACATTTTTCATTCGACCGTTAATATTTCTTGAGGTACTAACCGACCGATTACTCATGTGCTTGCTAAATAGGTGTCTTTAATATTTTCCTCGTCTTGCACCACCTAAGGCTTAGCAGTGTCTCCCAAACCAGTTGGTCTAAGGCACTAGGTGATGAAGCACCCTTTCAATATTTTTTTTATTGCTGCCTTGGTGATAACAAAACCAGTGTTCATTTTTCTCACCATTTTATCTTTTATTTTCCATTTATTATTTCCTTCATACTTTGGCTTTTAGACAAGAGTATTTTAAGGTATTCTCTACTATCCCGAGTTTCAAGATGTGTGTAAGTGCATATAGTAGGGTATCAACATTCAAATGTTTGGTTTCCAGAATAGAAACTATTTTTCAGACTTTTTTTAATCCTCAGATTCGTGACTTCTTTCATCTTACTAACCCTTGGGACAACGGCTCATAACTACTAGTTTCGTTTAAGAAAACTTCTAAGTTTCTAGGTTTTCTTAAATTATTTTAATCTTTTGGATGTAATTTTTCACTATCTAATCTTTTATTATAAAATTAAATATTAAATATTTATTATATTTTAATTTTTTTAAATTTTTTTATATGTTTTATATGTTTTTGTGCTTATGCAAAGTATGATGCAAAATGATGCGCAAATAAGTACAAACCTCCCCCAAACTTGTTTTCAACAGTGTCCTCACTGTTGCTATCTATTAAAGCTCAGAAACCTATAAACTTGGGAGGCAAAAAATGTTAAAGGGAACATGAAATATGATCGTGAAAATCTCCCCCAAACTTATTCTTTTATTTATGTACAAAAATTTGTATATAAATTTATTTATTTATTTTTATAAAATTTATGTACAAGTTGACTCACCTCCATTCTAAAGATGTGACAAAATTACCAAGTCATGTAGGTGAGGTGGTGGAAAATTAGTCATTATAAAGTGGCTCCTGTAAAGACAGGAGCTCCATCGAGGGGTCAGTGGGAACATACGGTTTTAGTCTATGTCCATTTTCTTTGAAAATTGTACCGTTTTCAACATTTTCTACCTCAACTTCCCCGTGCTGGTATACGTACCGCACAACAAAAGGTCCTTTCCACCGAGATTTTAGCTTACCCGCATGAAGATGGAGTTATGAATCATAAAGAAGGACTTGTTGAGCAGATGTAAAAGTATTTCTCAAAATGTTTTTGTCGTGAAATACCTTAGTCCGATTCTTTACAATTACAGCATTATCATAAGCTTCAATGCGGAGTTCGCTTAGCTCGTTTAATTGCAGGTTCCGAAAGTTGCAGGCTTGATTTAAGCCATAGTTAAGTTCTCTTAGGGACCACATTGCTTTGTGCTCAATCTCGACCGGAAGGTGACATGCCTTTCCAAACACTAGTCTGTAAGGAGACATATCTAGATCGGTTTTATATGCAATACGGAATGCCCAAAAAAGCATCCGTCAATTTGGTTGACCAATCTTTTCGATTTTTAGAAACATTTTTCTCCAAAATTTGTTTGATTTGTCTATTTGAAACCTCAGCTTGCCCGCTCGTTTTGGGATGATAGGGTGTAGAAAGTTTGTGGTTGATTGCATATTTTCGCATCAAAGTCTAGAAAGACGGATTGCAGAAATGCGTCCCGTTATCGCCAATGATAATGCGTGGGTGTCCAAATCGCGAAAAGATGTTTTCTTTTAAGAACTTTATGACAACCTTTTTGTCATTAGTGCGACAAGGAATAGCTTCCACCCATTTCGAGACGTAATCAACCGCAAGCAATATGTACAAATTTCCAAAGGAGTTGGGAAAGGGACCCATAAAGTCAATATCCCAAACGTTAAAAATTTCAACCACCAAGATGGGTAGAAGTGGCATCTCATTTCTCCAGGAAATCCGACCCGTATGTTGACACTGTGTACAGGTTTTGCAATGATCAAATGAGTTTTTGAACAAAGTCGGCTAATAAAAACCGCATTGCAAGACCTTCTCCGCTGTCTTTCGAGATCCGAAATGACCCCCACATGCCTGATCATGACAAAAAGATAGAACACTCTTGAATTCATCATTGGGAACACATCTGCGAATGATCTGGTCAGGACAATACTTAAACAGATATGGTTCATCCCAGTAAAAATGTTTTACTTGGGATAGAAATCGATGTTTGTCCTATTTCGACCATTCATAGGGAATAAGTCCTGTAGCAAGATAATTCACAAAATTCCCGAACCAAGGTTCAGCGGATACTTTCAAGAGTTGTTCGTCTGGAAAAGAATCATTGACCGGCAGGATCACAGGTGAAGAAGAGATGCGTGAAAGATGATCGGCTACAACGTTTTCACATCCTTTCTTATCTTTAATAACAAGATCAAATTCTTATAATTGAAGGATCCAACGTATTAGCCTACCTTTAGCATCCTTCTTCGCCAAAAGATGTTTCAAGGCGGAGTGGTCAGTGTATACAACAATTGGTGAGCCAATCAAGTAAGGCCTGAATTTTTCTAATGCAAATACAACTGCCAAAATTTCTTTTTCGGTTGTTGTATAATTAATTTGAGCATCATTCAGGGTCTTACTTGCATAATAGATCACATGTGGCATCTTTTCAATGTGCTGTCCTAAGACTGCACCAACTGCAAAATCTAATGCATCACACATAAGCTCAAACGGGTGGTTCCAATCTGGAGAAGATAAAACGGGGGCTGTAGTGAGGGAGTGTTTGAGTGAGTCAAATGCTGCCTCACAATCCGAATCAAATTGAAAGGTCGTGTCCTTTGCCAAGAGAAGTGTTAACGGTCTAGCAATTTTGCTAAAATCCTTAATGAATCTCCTGTAAAAGCCTGCATGGCCAAGGAAAGATCGTATATCTTTGACGCATTTGGGATGAGGAAGGTTTTGAATGACATATATTTTAGCTCTGTTAACCTCAATGCTTTTTTGTGAAATCACATGTCCAAGCACAATTCCCTCTTGGACCATGTAATGGCATTTTCCCCAATTCAAGGTTAAATTCTTCTCTTTACAACGAATAAGAACTGCGTCAAGATGTGATAAGCAGTCAGCAAAAGAATCTCCAAATATCAAGAAATTGTCCATAAAAATCTCCAGAAAATTCTCGACCATGTCCGAGAATATCCCCCATCATACACCGCTGAAATATAGTGGGAGCATTGCATAACCCAAAAGGCATGCGTCTATAAGCAAAAGTACCAAAAGGACAAGTAAATGTGGTTTTGTCTTGATCCTTTTTGGTAATAGGGACCTGGTTATAGCCAGAGTATCCGTCCATGAAGCAGTAATATTCTCGTCCAGCTAAGCGTTCTAGCATCTGGTCAATAAAAGGTAGAGGAAAGTGGTCTTTCCTCGTTGCGGCATTGAGTTTTCTATAAGCAATACATACGCGCCACCCAGTTTGAGTGCGTGTCTGGATTAACTCATTTGCCTCATTTGTTATGACCGTGATACCAGATTTCTTAGGGACGACATGAATTGGACTTACCCATTGGCTATCGGAGATTGGGTAAATGATACCATTGTCAAGGCATTTGACGATCTCTTTCTTTACGATCCTTCATTACAGGGTTTAACCGTCTCTGTGGTTCTCTGGTTGGCTTGGCTTCATCCATCAGATGTATATGATGTTCTACAATCAAGGGACTAATCCCTTTGATATCAGCCATAGTCCAACCAAACGCCTGCCTATTAGATCTCAATACCGTCAAAAGAGCGTTCTCTTGCTCTAGGGCTAGAGAAGCTGATATGATAACAGGTAAAGACTCATTCTCACTTAAATATGCATATTTAAGATGAGAAGGTAAAAGTTTGAGATCTAATGCTGGCGGAGAAACTATAGAAGGTGGGGTCAGCGAATGATATTCGGAGTCACAAAGAAGCTCGTAGCCTGCAAAAGATACAGACTCGGAAGGTGAAGAGTCAAGAGTTTCAGACTTAGGAGTGGAAAGAGTGTCCTCACTAAGATGTGAAAGATCAAACATTGATGTGCTAGTGTCATCGAGATTATCAAAACAAAGTTTATCAACTTTGCAACTTTCGGAAGCAATCTCGTGGACAGAACAGACATCAAGTATGTGAGCAGAGGGATCAAACGGCTGACTTCCAATTTTATAGATGTTCAGTTCAATTGTCATTTTTCCAAAAGATAGGTTCATTGAACCGTTTCGATAATTAATGACAGCATTGGAAGTGGCAGGGAATGGTCGACCCAAAATCACCAGAATTTGATTCTGTGGGTTTCCTACAGGTTGTGTATCGAGAACAATAAAGTCCACAGGGAATATGAATTCCCCGACTTTAATCAACACATCCTCCAGTTCACCCCTAGGTTTGGTGATTGAATGGTCTGCCATTTGGAGAGTGCAATGAGCTGATTTCAACTCTCCAATCCCTAACTGCTCGTAAACAGAATATGGAAGCTGGTTAACACTTCCGCCCAGGTCAAGTAAAGCACGGTTAATGTTTTTACCCCCAAAAGAAATCAATATCGTAGGACATCCTGGGTCCTTACGTTTCTTTGGTAACTGTGGGGTAAAAGCAGTGCTAACATTATTAGTCATGAAAAGCTTTTTAGGCACTTGAGTCTTCCTCATCCTAGTGCACAAGTCTTTAAGAATTTTCGCATAAGCGGGGACTTGTTAAATAGCATCTAGGAGAGGGATGTTGATGTTAACCTCTTTGAACATCCCCATAATCTTCTCCATATGTGGACTCGATTTGTTACCCCTTAACCGATTCGGATAAGGAGCTTTAGCAATAATAGCTGGGTCCATCATAGGAGAAGGTGGTGAGTGTGGAACTGATCCCAGAATAGGAGTGGGGATCGTCTTTGGTGAAATAGAAGAGGTATGCTGAGGGGTCAAGCCTTGATGAGAACGGAGAATAGGCTCGCTAGAAAATGGTGGGGTAGATAAAGTAGGTGTAGAAGTAGAAGTGGATGTGGAAGGAAAAGTCTCAGCCGGGGTATTATTGATTAATTCATTATGATTATCAATCTCTTCCCCAACTTGATTTTTCAGCACTCTTACTGATCTCAACGTTGTGATGGCATTCACATTGTAGTGTTGTGAATGTCAAGGATTCGGTAAAGTTTGAGACAGAAGTTTCCCTTTCTCTCTAGCACTCATTTCGGTATTTATTCGGGCAATTTGTGCTTCCATCGATTTAATACTCTCACTTTGGGAGTCAGAGTTTTTCTGGATTTTATCGACAGAAGTCTTTATTTCAGCCGAAACTTGCATGAAATTTTTCAGAATCAAATTCATGGTTTGTGCGCGTGAAAAGGATTCATCAGTACTGGTCAACTGCAAAGAACTAGACGGTGCAGACGTGTTGACCGGATTTTGAAAGTTTTGTGATTGATATGGGTGCTGAGTCAGTTGTAGTGGTTGCTGTTGTGGTGGAGGACCCCTTTGAAAATTGTTTTGATTTGGAACCGTGTTTTGATTTTGTTGTTGGTTCCAAGCAAAGTTAGGGTGGTTCCTCCAACCCTGATTATAAGTGGAAGAATACGGATCGTTTCTAGGTCTTTGCTGGAAAGCAGCATTAGTATGCTCTTGACCTTGAAACGGAGAATTCAATGGACATTCTTCTGTAAGATGTGATGGATCAAAACAGCATCCACAGACAATTTTGGAGAGTGACATCTGATTTAGGGAGGCTGCTAAAAATTTATGTTCCATAACTTCGAGTTTATTTTGCATTGCTGCCATTTCAGCTCTAACTCCTATGGAAACATCAATTTGGTGAATGCCATCCCTAGACGATGACTGGTTTACACTCTCCCACTGTAAAGTTTTCTAAACTCAGCGAAATCTTCTAAAAATCTCCAGGCTTCACCATCATCTTTATTCATGAAGGTGCCTTGACACATGGATTCAAGGGTCTGTTTAGTGGTAGGATTAATGCCCTCATATAAGATTCTGCACAGATCCCATCAAGAGATTCCGTGATGTGGACATTGAACTAACAGATCCTTGAAGCGTTCAAAACACTTCAAGAATGGTTCATTTGGAAGCTGGTAAATTGGTTTATTTCACTACGGACTCGATCTGTCTTATGATTGGGGTAGAATTTGTTTAGGAAAGCCGTTACGAATTCTCCCCAGTTCGAAATAGAATGTACGGCTGTGTTATATAGCCACTTCTCGGATATATCGCACAAAGTAAATGGGAGAAGACGTAATCTCATAGCATCCACAGGAAGCTGTGAAGTACCCTTCATAGTGCATACATTTTCAAATTTGGTAATAAAGACGTATGCGTTTTCAGACTCGAGACTGTGGTATTTTGGTAGAAGATTGATGTATTAGGTTTTATTTCAAAGTTGTTCCCATTGGCTGGTGGAATGGTAAGACAGGTCGAAAGAGGACCTCGCATATGGTAGCATCTCTCTTGGAGAGAGATGCAGGGCGGATTCTGCGCACCTGCGGATGGTGGCAGAGTAATGTTAAAGAAGTTCGATGGAGAATCGTCCTTCGAAGTGGGTGTGGTAGTAGGTGTAGAAAAAGTAGACGTAGAAATACCGACTTCGAACTCGATAGGAGGAACGCGGACAAGACGGGCACTAGAATCCCGTGTACAGCCGAGCATGCACTAAATGGTATAGCACAAGTGGTAGCGTTAAGTGATAATTAAGGAAAAGATGAGTTGGTGTTTTGTTTGAAAAATACGGATTTTGAAAAATTCACACAAACAATGCACAAGCAAACCTAAATCTAGTGGTCATCTAGGTCAAGTCTCTAGACCGCTCCTAGACTTATAGATGGCAAGTCGCAAGATAGATCCTCTACCGCCTCTTTGCCTCTTCTTTGGCCAGGTAAATGACAGGTAAGTTAGAGGTTCTCCATTACGTAAGTAGTGGGCCTAATTAAGTAACCACTTGCCTTAGACACACTTGCCTCGACACCACAAAAGAAACGCGGATAAACAGTAGATTACCCACGACCTTCGTCTGTCCTAAATGAGCGCGACGGTCCTTAAAGTATTATCTTGATTTCTTTTAATTAATGAGGGTAATGCGGATGCAATTTTGTGATTTTCGGGGCTTAGGACGGGTAATGAAATCCCGACCTAATCTGAATTTTGGTCGTACCCCTTAATTTCCGTGTTAAAAAATGCAAACAACTAAGATCAAACACACAATAATTTTTCTTTTTGCGGCGCTGCGAATTTTTGCAAAGAAACCTGCAGAAAATTGGTTAATGGAGCAGATCAGAGAGGAGATAAGAAAGACATAACTATACCTAGAAATTTTGGTGCAATGAAGCTGCTAGAATACCGCGGAACCGCGCAATATGCTACCTACGGCCGCGGATGCGCGGTCTGATGTTGAGATCTCGGCACAGAAATTTCAAAAAATGCTCCTGTTGACTCTCTGGACTTTTTAAGATGTCCTAAAAAATTTTCCGCTCGCTCTAGAGATTCCAGATTTCCTTGCAACAAATCACAACAAATCGTTAAGCGTTTGTTGCGAATTTTGATCTAAAAATTCTGATGGAATAATAAATTTTCCGACTCAAATTACAAAAACGAACAAATTAGCACACTATTCCCCGGCAACGGCGCCATTTTATTGATCGTTCTTCGTGTGTATTTGTAATCGTTTCACAACCAAAGAAATTTATACCGCAATCAATTGACGGTGCCTATTGTAGTTTCGTTAATGAGAATGGATCGTCCACTGAGAATGTGTGATTTGTTCGAAATTGTTTTAGTTGAGTTGAAAATCCAAAGATAAAAGAAAATGATTCAATATTTGTGAAATTTAGTTTCAAGAATCATAAAGAAATAGATCTAAAATCAAGAATTACTAAAGATCAAGAAAATGTCCAAATTGTTTGAATTATCAAGATTTGTAAAGTAGCTTGTAGGAATCGATCCAATTGATAGTGGTGATGAATACTAATGATTACAAATTCTTATTTATTGAGGATTTGTTGCTAGATCGATGACGATCAATGAGATTTAGGGATCTATTGAAAATACTAGGGTTTCTTCATCATCATCCCTTGTCATTTCAATAATTATCATTCAAATTCAAGCCTCTAGCAAATTAAATAGCCGATCGTTGATCTTTAATTTGGAGCGAAAACATTCAAGAAAGCGATCTCGCTCAAAACTAGGTCTTCGATGATTCAATTTCCTAAACTTTACAAAACTCATAAGACTTAAGAATCATTCAAGAATTTAATTATCATCATCTACCCATTCTCTTGCTTCCGCTACAAGCGGAGTTTTCACTCAAACATCATGAAAAAAGAAAAGAATCAAGAATCGATCACTCTTCATAATGCAAGAATGTACAAATAAGCAAGATTTATAATCTTCACCTTTATTAATCGATGATTAGTTACAATTCACTCGAGTCGAGGTTACAAGATTTGAGGAGAGAACTAAATCGTCGAAATTATGTTCGCATCGGTCTTCTTGAGTCGCGGAACATCGTGGATCTCTTGCTCGGATGAAGATTGGTGTTGTTTCAAAGGATCATTGAAGGCTTTCTTGAATCGATACTCGATGAATCTTGATTTGGCTTTTGAAATGGATTTGGGCTAGGGTTTTGAGTTGCAAGTTGTGTCATTCAACTTGTGTAAATTTGGCTCAATATTCAACAACCTTTGTAATAAAGCCTTAGGTGCCTTTTTATAGTTTTCCCTCAAGTTTCCCCTAGAAGGTAGGTCAATCTTCCCTTAGAAGCTAGGTAGTTAAATAGAAGTTTCTAGATTAAGGTAGTTAGCTAGCTTACAAGAGAAGACTTGCTGTTGGAAGGAAACTTCTGGAGATTCTAAGCATCTTGAAGAAGTTTGGCTATTAAAATAAGTCTTCTGCAAATGTTATCAACCGCCGACGAGTCGGATCGGCCGTGGATCCGCGGTGGATCGGCCAGACTCGGCCGCGGATCCGCAGCCATCTGGTGGAGTCACTGCATGGAATCTTCACGGTATTTTGGTGTTGGCTTTAGAGCTGTTTCCTGATGTCTGGAATATTTTTATACTTTCTTGTTTACTGCCAGATCACATGTCTTGGACATGATGTATTTTATCAGCACTTTTAGCAGTTCCGGCTATTTTACCTGGAGAATTTCCTGCACACAATCTCGAGACAAGTGTTGAGATATAAAAAATCATGCGAATAGTAATAAGCACTTAATTTCCCTTTAGAATGTCGATAATAACTATAACACAGTGTATTTGATATTTTCCAGATGAATTCATAATCCGTGTTATAATTACAATAAACGCCTATAAATGAATGATAAGAGTAGGGAAATTAACGTGTTGAGAATGCACTATTTTCGACTGATCAGTACCTCACGAGGACTTCGAGACGACGAGCAAGCGAGTGGCGACATCGACAACGGCAGGCGAAGATCAAGGTGAGTAGATATATATCTACGGAGGAAGTCGGGTGGATGGCGTATAGCACCCCCGCAGATCGAAGTATAGTATACAATATATATGATATATATATGATTATGTGTTATGTGAAACATGGATATGTAAGATAGGTTATAGGGTTCATGATATAGTTTTGGTGTAATTAGAAGTAGCTTAGTTTAGCTTCTTAGTCGTGAAACCCTAGATTAGTGATTAAACCCACACGCACGTACACATGCATATATTCTATTACTTGTGCGTATATAGGGATATGTATATATACATATACACACACATGGGTATAGGACTGTGTGTGTGTGTGTGTATATGTATACATATACATGGATAATGAGGATAGTATATGGTATTTGAAGATGAGTCGATGAGATTGGGCATGGTGCCACGAGATTGGTGATATGATTTGGTTCGTATTATGAGATACGACATGATGTTATAGCGGGTCTTTAGGCGTGGTGTTTTCATACATACGCATTCATATATGTAGATGGTATCAGTATGTACTAGACGTAGATTAGTACCCCTAGATCATGATATATGATAAAAGGATACCAGATGAAAAATGTGATAAATGTGATATTGACCCGTACCCAGATTTAGGATGCCGTATGATGTATTTACCGTACGAGCTATATATTGATGATAGATCCGCACTCTTGACTCGAGAATGCCATGTTATATATTGTATCATATGTGATACTACTGAGGCGGGATCACCGACTATTATATATATATATATATATATATATATCGACTCAGAGTTAGGTGGTTTTCCTTACCCTTTTGATCAGTCTATTAGTTAGGTCACTTATAGATGTTTGACTATACTCGAGTCATACCTATTTCAAAACTAACGAATCGTGAGTATTTTAAAGACAGGCCAAGGGATTCTAAGGATATTTCAAAGGACGTACTTTTCTTAAAAACACCGTAGCCCTATTTTCTAAACACCATGATTCTTGTAATTTCAAATGGCAAACAGTATGACCCATATATATTAATGTAGATTATAATTATTGTTGCGTTTATTATTCAGCTCCTGCATATTCTTGTTGTTCGCATCGCATCGCATGCTTATATTGTGTTTTCATATGCTATTATTGAAATCACGTTGTCAGAACACCAGAACCATTACCGATGATGCGTATGTTCCATGTACACTTGCTTGCCGGCTCACACACATCATCGTCGGTAATTGCCATGTCACGTACACTTTAGAGAATATTATTTCATTGTTATCGCTTGCTAGCTGATAGTTCCGGTATATCATTAATGTGATACTTTAGACATTGCATTTATTACTGTGATTGTCATGCATATTTATATATATTCATTGTCATGCATTATTTTTAGGGCCAGTCCGGATTGCCGGAGCCTAAAATTTTATAATTCACTGTTATTTACTTTGAGATTTCGGATTTCCATGAGATTTATGGATATGGAGAAACCGCAGGGATTTTATAAACTTATTATCATATTTAAAATGAAAGTTGCGGTTTTCTCATGATATGATTTGAGAGGAGTCCACCATGAGTTTTCTCGGCTCTCGAGCGATATGATACACCCGATTTAAGAAAGAGGAGGAACCGTCTGTGGGTGCATGGTGGACCCGGTGCGGTAACCCGGGGCGAGAAGGTCGCAGATGATGGCGTTGAGCCTGGCAGGGGAACACTACCGACCGGTGATTTTATTGTGACTCGTCGGATATCCGGAGGATACCGATCGGAGTTGGGCTAGTCCGGATAGCCGGAGCCCAGGTGCCAGTCCGGATAGCCGGAGTCCCAGATATTGGGATATTGATATATTTGTGTCGATGCTAGACACTGATTTCTGATGATTTTATTGATGATATTTCGATTTTAAACAGATATCTCGTTGAGATAATAAAAAAGTTTCCACGTTTAGATGCATTCTGCTTTCATGCATTCATATATCATATTTATGATATATTGCTACCTGAGGCACTGACACGAGCACATGGGATTACACTTATCCATAGATGTTACCCTTGCAATTATTATTATATGCTTCAGGTCATATTATCATTTGAAGATTTATATATATTTGATCGTATGGACCTAGGATTGAGTCATACATACGATTTCTGCTCGGTGATGTTTTCTACTCATGAGTTGGCAACTCACCCCCGTTGTGCCACGGTTCTTGCAGCTTTTGCCGGACAGGTTTCGTTGCGGCTTTGCTGGCACACTGCACCCCTTCCGGGTGATTGCTTTGGTAGGTGGGTTCACTTGTATCGTGACTGCCATTGTACTTTATTTTATTCAGTTGTATCTAGTAAACTCCATCAACCAAACTTGTATATTTATTTCAGACTTAGAGACCAGTTGTATATTATTTCGACCTTAGAGTCGCGCGTTATATTATTATGGTTTTCATGTTGATTTTGAGTTTCTTTTTGTGTTTTGATCATCTCCCTTCGGCGTTGTATATTATATTGCTTGCGTGGTTGTGACCGTCGATTGACGAAGAGCTAGCTCCCGCTTGGGGATGCCATTTATCATTTCGTATACTATTCATGTTGTACCCCATTTGGGGCCAGTATTTACAAAGGAAACTCTGTCGAAATTTTCAGAAAAGACTTGATGTTTTTAAAATGCATAATTCATCTTATGCTATTAAAACCACTTACTTTAAAATAAGTTTCCCTTCAATTATTAATTAAAATGGTTTTAGATTTCTGGGCTTTTTGGCTTACTTGAATTAGATAGTGTCTTATAGACTTCATATGATTCAAATGCCAGTCACGTGCCATTTCGGGTCGTGACAACACCTTACTTGATATGGTGCATTCCATGATGAGTAATGCTGAGTTGTTGCCCTCCCTCTGGGGTTATGCACTGGAAGCTGCTGCATACCTATTGAACATGGTTCCAACTAAGTCTGTGCCTACCACTCCATTTGAAACGTGGAGTGAGAAGAAACCCTATCACAAGTATCTGAAGATATGGGATTGTCCTGCCTTTGTCAAGAAGGTTCATCCGGACGAACTCGAGGCACGCTCTGTTAGGTCGTGCTAGCGCCCTGGCCATCTACCGTGACCGTCTGCAGAATAAAATTTTTATAAACTGGCGCAAGAACAACCCGATAACCAGGATCTACCATAAACCTTAAGCTGGCAAACTAAAGAGGAGATAGAATGGTTATACAGAATGATCCGAGTCCTTCGGTCTTCTACCATCTTCTTAAGCTCATAGAGGTCACCATGATCAAGCTTGATCGTCAGTCTCCCTCATTCGAAGATGATCCACCTGAGGATTTGTAGTTCGAGCTCCAACCTCATAGCCGAGGTAATTAGGGTACCTAGTTCGCTAAACTAGATAGCCGAGGTAATTTGGATTACTTTGTCTCCAAACACCCTAGGTTTCTCATCACGTGAAACTTTTAAGTGGAATTAGAAGAAGCAATCTAGAGAGGATGGGAGTTGTGATGTGAAGCAACCATCTCAAAAAAATGGTTAAGTCTTGTGAACTCAAGAATGAAGCCTCACAAAATATCTCACAACACAAGAATAAATCAAGCATGCTACAATATTAACCAATGAGTCACCCCATGAGTCACTACATAAGTCACTAAGTGGCCTTGCTTCATTTAAAGCAAATCACACCTCATCCCTCCACCTCATTAACCATTTAATCCTAAATGGTTAAAACTAAATGAGGTTGCAACTTCTAGAAGCAATCTTGTAATAAATTACAAGAATACCCCTCATCCGTATATACATACCTGTATCCGTATTCTAAAAAATACGAATACAAAGAGACGAAAATAATCCAATAATATAATACTAGGATTCGGCTTAAAACAAAGCCCACTAGTAATATCCGTCTGAATCATGATACGTGCATAACTGCACGCATATGATCGAACCCTGTCGTAAAACCATACGGCCTCTACATCGTTTCGCCCGAAGCAAGGAAACCCTCTGTATGGGACTCTAAAGACTCGTCAATACGCTGGCAGTGGGTTTAACCACAAGCACGTCAGCGGCACTAGCTGTACGTAACGGCTGCCCATGTATTGAGCGAAAGGAAGGCCGACGAGTAAACTCATCCGAACCCCTACTGAGCATGTACGTGACAATCTCCGTACAGTCAGGTCTGTTCGTCTAAGAGTATTACATATCGGGTCTAAGGGCGGTGGATAAAGTCAGACCACTAATAACGTGATATTTCGTGTCGGTATGAAGCCCATCACCAAGCTGAGAAACTGCTGATCTAAATCAGTAATTCTCGTCTACCTTGGCCATGGATTTCTGGTGATGGCCACCAGTGCACCGCGTGACATCAACCCCCAATACCGGGAGAGACGAATCCCCGACGATCCGCTCACTACCTCCATGTGGCTCGGGACTGTACCCAACTAAAAGCTGTTTGCACGACTCCTTTGAGCCGTGGTAGGGTAATAATCAAAGCATAGTGGGAACTCACACGAGAAAAATGACGATCTCAGGTCGACAGACTAACCTGTACACATGTCATCTAGGAACTGCTATCTGACAATAGGTCTAATACCAACTATCATGTTCCCGGCGAGTCCGTCCAGTGTACTCATAACCCAATGAGCACCTGTATACTATCTTAGGTGACTAACTACACCAATGGCTTATCAGACCGGCCACCGCCCCTCGTCGGGGTCTCAATAAGTATACACTAGTCAACTCTGGAGTATGGATGCCCAGTCTCGATACTCCCGCGACTAGGGACATTTAAGGATGTGCTTATAGACTACCCAGCTCTCACATATATGATCGCCATCATAATACCAGTAGTCAACAAAGAATCATATGGGCTCTATCAACATGTAATAGTGATCTGTAATACCACATAATGCATGTACATGATGATAAAGACAAACCAGATAGCATACTATCATCTTGAGTAAAACTGTTCTATCCATATAGGTCCTCCCTCAATCATCATAATCATCTGCCTGCGATTACAATAATTGCCTTGAGGGCACTATTGCCAACAATCTCTTACTTGCACTTAAGGCTAATCATTGCGGTGTCGCATACTCAAAGCCCGTGTGATACCGAACACCCAACTTCTCTACTAATCAGTCTTGCAAAGCTCATTTGTGAAACTATTGCGTTCGAGAAATAGCCTCAGTGAGTGGATCCGATCCAATATTTCTATCATTATCTCTCTATATCTCAACTTCGCGGAGAAAGACTATCTCCCGAAATAAGCAATACATGTCTTAGAATTTGTCTAGATATCTGATGCGACCCAGTTCATAAATGAACTCCAAATCCAACAAACTTCTTAGACTGTAGCATACACAGAATTTAATCAGTACCCTGCGACATGCCTTCTATAGTATCCGCTTGGACCACCTGTCCAACATACTGCCCCTCAAAAGAGTGAAAACTTAACTCTGACAGCCACTCTGTCAACCAAGTCACCTTGGAAGCCAGAAATGATAACCTCCTCCTTAAGGATGCTGCCATTACCATATCGCAAGAACATCTACTTATGTTCATAGCTTCTTGCCAATGTTTCTCTAGGATTGGATTAAGATATAGCTTTTTGCAGTCAGTGCAAAAGCAATATCTGGTGTTGTACCTGACATCTAATGATTGACTCAATTTCCTAAGCAAGTGATATGCCAATCAAGCAAATCCCTCTCCTCATCAGTCTAGAAGATATGTCTTTAGAGAGGGTAACTCCATCACCTACTAGTACACCACCGCGCCAGGAGTCATCCATTCTAAAACACTTTTAGAATAGTGTCAAAGTACCCTTATTGGGACAGTTCCCAAATCTAGATCTAAAATCATAAATCTAGTCATCAGAATCCCTGATATTTTATCCTGATCTTATGTGGAGACACACCTTATGACAACCACAGTATAACCGATCGTAGTATAGGAATATTACTTCCTATCAAAAGCATGTCATCCAAATACCAGGACATCACTCTATATTACCTTCTTACCAGATCCATCTGTTATTCTAACGAAGTCAAACTCTATGACTATCACATCAAAACTAAATGATCTATCTCCGCTGTACTTGCTTTAGTTTATAAATAGACATAAGCTACTTGTCCACTATGCTTCCGCTGCTCCCACTAACTATAACAACCCTCTGGCAGAGTCATATACACGTGCACTTCTAAAGCTAATTTAGAACGACGTTATACTCATCCTCCTCCCAGACTTCATAGTCTAGAATAGCAATAGTGGCAAGTTTGTGTCATCAAAAATCTCCCTGTCACAGTCTTTGAGGAGACCGAAGTACCTCTCGGGTGCCTGAGGTTACCCACTAAATCTGCGGAGTAGCTAATGGTGTTAGTTATATGTATGCCCTAGAGGCCATTACTGTACATACGATATATATTGTAGTGAATGCTTGGACATATATAGGGAGAACTTTCTTGCTCGACATGATAGTATACTATCTGGTTGCTCTTTATCTTAACAATTACACTGATTGTCTCTATGTTACATGTTGATAAAGCCCTTAGGATGAGTACATGACTACCAGGATTATGATGCGGATCATATTAGTGGGGACAGTGTAGTCGCTAAGTGCATCCCTCAAATGTTCCTAGTCGTAGGTGTTAGTGATATGTATGCCCTAGAGGCCATTACTGTACATACGATATATATTGTAGTGAATGCTTGGATATATATATGGAGAACTTTCTTGCTCGACATGATAGTATGCTATCTGGTTGCTCTTTATCTTAACGTGTATACTGATTGTCTCTAGTTACATGTTGATGAAGCCCTTAGGATCTGTACTTGACTACCAGGATTATGATGCAGATCATACTAGTGGGGATAGTGTAGTCGATATACCAGAGTAGACTAGCGTATAGCTTCTCGACCCATACAGATGGGCGATGGATGATCCCATATCCATTGGTGTTTGACATCAGAGACAGTATACGGGTGCTCAGTGGAGACTGGGTACACTGGACGGACTCGCCGAGAACTCCCAGATGGTATTATATCTCACGTTAGATGGCAGTTCTCTGGTGACACTGGTACATGTTAGTCTGTAGACCCGAGATCGTCATAGAGTATTGTGTGATTCCCACTGTGCTTTGATTTCCACCTTAACACGTTCAAGAGAACGTGAAAAATGGTGGCTTTTGGGTACAGTCCCGAATCACATAGAGGCAATGAACGATAGGAGGGTTTTCGTCTCTCTCGGTATTGGGAGTTGATGTTGCGTTGTGCTCGATTGGCTATAACTGGAAGTCCTTGGCCAAGGCTGCTTCAGAGATATACTGGTAAGTGTTATCAGTAGTTTCTCGACCCGTTATGTGCCTCACATCGGCACGACTTATCGAGTTACTGGGGTTTGACATTTACCACCCCTAGAAGAGATATGCGACATATCGGATGAAGAGACCGGACTGTACGGTAGTGTTACTGATTAGATTCGCAGGAGTACGAGCAGACTTGCTTGTTGATTTTCTGATCGCTCAATACCCGGGTGGTCGTTACGTTTAGCAGACCGCTTGCGCCTTGTGGGTATTTGATATGATCATCACCTACTACCAGCGTATTGACGAGTCTTTGGAGTCCTACACAGAGGTTTCCAGGCTCAAGTGAAACGGAGTAGGAGCACATATGTGATATGTGCGGGACCGAGATTAATGCGATATGTGATACCGTATTCTATTCCCGCGATGTGTGACATGATTGGTTATATGTGATATAGCCGGGTTATCGGATCAAGTGTTGATTCGATAAGATGTTATATTTGATATTAGTCGGTTATATGAGATATATCCGGATTATTAAATCAAGTGTTGATTTAATATTTTAATGTATAATTATATATTTGATATATTACATTACATTAACTAGTATTAGCTCACTTATGATTTCTTTTCTCACATTTGACATACTTTACATATATGTGATATATGTATTGTTTTCTCTTTGGCACAAAATATATATGTGATATATATAAGTGTGTCATGCTAGGTTACACTTGCAACATAGTTTGTATGAGACTAAAACCATGCTAGGTTAAGTTAGGGTTCTATTTTTCTTAAGGATTTTAAACATTTGGATAATGAGTCATGGTTCAAAGCTTGTAGAAGATTGTGGGTTTCATTGACTAAGTCCACTGGTTTGTCATCCTTAAGATATTTGTTAACCTAACCCTTAACTCATAGCTATGGTCTATTCTCTACATGAGTTAGGCATGACACTAACTCACCATGGTTGCAATTCTAACCTCACACAATAATTCATTTTCATCACTTGTTCTTCTTCTTCTTCTTGACAAAAGCTTTCTAGCTTTTTCAATGGCGATGATTTTGAGCGAGAAAATGATTTCTAATATGAGCAAAATTCCTACTTCATCATCCTCTACTACTTGCTATTTAGTATAGGGTGTTTGCTTCACTAATTCCGTAATTAGTGAACAGATAGCTTGGGTTAGTGTCTCCTCGACGTAGATCATCTTCGGCCTCGAAGTCTTCGAAGCAAGCATGTTCGTTTCTTCAAGGGAACCTCTCTAGAGTCCGGAGTTCACGGTCGCAGCGAAGGGGACTACTACACGTAGCTATTGAAGTGAAGGACCATTCTACAAAGGTTGTATTCCTTGCTCACTTAGGATGTAAAGTGTTTACATATGTTATTCCGTCGATTTCTAGTATAGGATTCTATATTTAGGGTTAACTAGAATGTCAAATTTTTGAATATGGCATGGACGATACCTCCCAAAACCTTGATGTCATCTTGGGTAACCCTGCAGTGGTATCAGAGATATGCTAGAAATTTATACGGATTTTTTTAAGATTACGAAACCGAAATACTCCGAAATTTGAAACGCGAAAATCATGTTTCTGTCGATTTTAAATATTTGTCAAAATTTTTTTTAAACAAGTACAGAGTGCTATATGGGATATAACATGAACACTGTGAAAATTTCACGGGGTTTCATGAAAAATTTGCCGGCCATGACTGTTAGTTATATTATGCTCTAGAGGCCATTACTGTACATACGATGTATATTGTAGTGGATGCTTGGACATATATATGGAGGACTTTCTTGCTCGACATGATAGTATGCTATCGGGTTGCTCTTTATCTTAACGTGTGCACTGATTGTCTCTATGTTACATGTTGATAAAGCCCTTAGGATCAGTACTTGACTACCAGGATTATGATGCAGATTATACTAGTAGGGACAGTGTAGTCGCTAAGTACATCCTTCAAATGTTTCTAGTCGTGGGTGTATCGAGACAGGGTATCGATATACCAAAGTAGACTAGCGTATAGCTTCTCGAACCATACAGATGTGCGATGGATGATCCCATATCTATTGGTGTTTGACATCAGAGACAGTATACGGGAGCTCAGTGGAGACTCGGTACACTGAACGGACTCGACGAGAACTCCTAGTTGGTATTATACCTAACGTTAGATGGCAGTTCTCTGGTGACACTGGTACAGGTTAGTCTGTAAACCCGAGATCGTCATAGAGTCTTGTGTGATTCCCACTGTGCTTTGATTTCCACCTTACCACATTCAAGAGAACGTGCAAAACGGTAGCTTTTGGGTACAGTCCCGAATCACATGGAGGCAATGAGCAATAGGAGGGGTTTCGTCTCTCCCGGTATTAGGGGTTGATGTTGCGCTATGCTCGATTGGCTATAACAGGAAGTCCCTGGCCAGGGCTGCTTCAGAGATATACTGGTAAGTGTTATTAGTAGTTTCTCGACCCGTTATGAGCCTCATATCGACACGACTTATCGAGTTACTGGGGTCTAACGTTTACCACCCCTAGACGAAATATGCGAAATATCAGACGAAGAGACCGGACTGTACGGTAGTGTTACTGATTGGATTCGCAGGAATGTGAGCAGGCTTGCTTGTTGATCTTCTGATCGCTCAATACCCGGATGGCCGTTACATTTTGCAGACCGCTTGCCGCTTGTGGGTGTTTGATATGATCATCACCTACTGCCGGCGTATTGACGAGTCTTTAGAGTCCTACACAGGGGTTTTCTGGCCCAAGCGAAACGGAGTAGGAGCACATATGTGATATGTGCGGGACCGAGATTGATACGATATGAGATACCGTATTCTATTCTCGTGAATTGTGACATTGGTCTGTTATATGCGATGTAGCCGGGTTATCGGATCAAGTGTTCATTCGATAAGTTGTTACACATAATATTAGTCGATTATATGTTGTATAGCCGGATTATTAAATCAAGAGTTGATTTGATAATTTAATGTATAATTATATATTAGATTTATTACATTACATTAACTAGTATTAGCTCACTTATGATTCTTTTCTCACTTGGTTTGTGCACATTGTATATATATGATATATGCATGTGTACATTATTATGTGTCATGATAGATGATACATGCAAGATGGGTGTATGAGATTTATACCATGCTAGGGTTAAGTTAGGGTTTCATTTATGCTTAAGTTAACACAAAAGGGAAAAGACTTGGTCAATGTTTTCAAGCTTGGATGAAGCTTGTAGAACATTGACAAAGTCCACTCTTTTGTCATTCCTTAGGATATTTGTTAACCCAACCCTTAACTTTACCCTTTGGTTTATTCTCTATATGAGTTAGGCATGAGGGTTTAACTCACCCATGGTTGCAATAATTCATTTGGATGATTAACTCATATGATGAGTTCATTCTTCTTCTTCTTCTTCCTAAAAGCTTTCTAGCTTCAAAGGAGATATGAGAAAAAGTGTGAGAAAATGAAATATAAAGTGAGCCCACATCCTCCTTCATCATCCTCTACTACTTGCCATTTATTATAGGGTGTTTGCTTCACTAATTTCATAATTAGTGAAGAGATAACTTGTGTTAGTGTCTCCTCGACGTAGATCATCTTTGGCCTCGATGTCTTCGAAGCAAGCATGTTCCTTTCTTCATGGGAGCCTCTCTAGAGTCCGGAGTTCACGATCGCAGCGAAAGGGACAACTACACGGAGCTATTGAAGTGAAGGACCGGTCTGCAAAGGTTGTAATCCTTGCTCACTAGAGTTGCAAAGTGTTTGCATTTATATTTCCGTCGATTTATAGTTAACAATACTATGTTAGGGTTAGATAGAATGGAAAATTTTTGAATTTGGCATGGACGATATCTCCCGAAACCTTACTGTCGTCCTAGGTAACCCTGCAGTGGTATCAGAGATATGCTAGAAATTTAGACGGATTTTGTGAAGATTATGAAACCGAAATACTCCGAAACTTGAAACGCAAAATTGTAGTTTCTGTCGATTTTAAATAATTGTCAAAATTTTTTTAAACAAGTACAGAGTGTTGTATGTGATATAACATGAACACAGGTGAAATTTGAGGCAGTTTGGGGAAATTTTGGCCGGCCACCATATGCATGATCTCGGCCAAATCCGAGCGCACCTGAAAATTTGTGTGTGTTCCAGTGACTAGATTTTGATGTTTCAGGTGTTGTTTATTTTTGCTAATTTTGCATGTTATGTAATCTTACAATATAAGCAATTCGGAGTATTTCGTATTTATAGTTTTAACGATGTTTCGGGTTATTCGCATGTTGTCTAGACGAAGTTAGAAAGTTCGAACGATTGTCAAAAACCCATTTTTCTAAGTTTAACGTATTCGGAAAAATATGCAAGTGATTCTGTGGACCCTCTAGAAGAACGAAACCTTTACTCAATTATGTGACCGTCAGAACCGCCACTAAACCCTAGGGTTTGTGGTAGTTCGGCGTTGTCACATGTGAGGCGTTGGTTTGACCCATCTACGGCTAGTTCGTAGGTACTGTGGCATCTTCTGGGTATTATTGAACTGTGCTCAAGTGTTGAGCTATCGGGAAATTATGGGACTTTGATGAATTGATCGAAAAGTTTAACGTCGTCCGGATATTATGTGATGGGATACAATATTTGGAATCCACAAGTAGTTATGAGATAACTAATTTGAATGTTATAAATCTAGCAGTTTAGTCTCAGATGATTGGTTGCCACGGGATTTTGATGTGATCAAAAGTCCGTCGCAATCACGTAGTGTATGCGGATACTCGCCGGGTAAACATAATAGATAGCCACGCCCCATAGCCCCGACCAAGTGACTATAGGAGAACCCCGTCGCCAAAAGCATCCGTTCGGGTGCTCGCGGCAACGGTGTTCCTCGTTAGTGCACTACGTCGACGGCTTCGGGGAGTGCGGCTGTCTACTAAAGTTTCCGACGAGCATTCGATCAGGATGTCGAGAATCTTGTTGAATTGCCCGACTAGATATTGAAAAGTTTTTTCGAGATCGAGACTAAAATGCAGGGTTTATAATTGTTAGGCATGCGATGTCTAATGAATTCATTTGGTTAGGCATGTCATGTCTAAGGTGGTTGCGGATTCCAACTGTTGTAGTTTTTCACTTTCTTTTCTGCGACCGTAAGTGTAATATGTAGTGTATCGCTGGTTCGTTGCTATATGTCAACGACAATTGGGATACGCATATTTACTTACGTTTGACATGTGATGTTATGTGTTGCTGTGATATGTTATATTGGATCGTCGTGTTTTGAATAGCCGGGGGTTTTATGTGAGATGAGAGTTTTTATTTTCATGCATGTAAATTCATTGTATTTAATATTCTTTTATTGGGGCACTTCCAGGTTTAGGATGATGTCACCATTGTATATTATTTACTTTTCCGCATTAGGATAGACCCAAGGCGGGGAGCACAAGTAACCGGGTTCTAGAGTCCATCGGGAGACCATCTCGAGGAGTCGAGACCGGGCTTCCTAACTTTAGAATTGGTAGGGTTGCTTGCCACTCTCGTAGGGGTCTAGGGGTGTGGGTTTGGCTATTCATAACGACCGTAGAATCCGTGTTTTATACAGGCTTAATTTAAAACACGGAAATCCTAGTATATCCAATATTTCATATGTTGTTTTCTGCTGCCATTTATCTGCAGGGTTACCTAGGACGGCAGCAATGTTTCGGGAGGCATCGTCAATGCCAAATTCAAAAATTTGCCGTTTTAGCTAACCCTAAACAAGAATCGTATACTAGAAATCGACGGAAAAGAAAATGCAAACACTTTGCAATATGAAATGAGCAAGGAATACAACCTTTGTAGACCGGTCCTTCACTTCAATAGCTCCGTGTAGTAGTCCCTTCGCTGCGATCGTGAACTCTTGACTCTAGAGAGGCTCCCATGAAGAAACGAACATGCTTGCGTCGATGTCTTCGAGGCCGAAGATGAACTACGTCGAGGAGACACTAACCCAAGCTATTTCTTCACTAGGTCAAGAACTTTGTGAAGAGAACACCCTAAACTAAATGGCAAGTAGTAGAGGATGATGAAGTAGGATGTGGGCTCACTTTAGATTTTATTTTATCACATGTTTTCATCACTTGATCAAGAGCTAGGGAGCAAAAATCATGAAGAATAAGAAGATGAACCTCCAGTGAAGAAGTGATGAAAGAATAATGATGAGATGAGGTTAGAAATGAAACCATGGTCAAATAATATCATGGCTAACCCTTGTAGAGATTAAACCATAGCCTAGGGTTAACGTTGGGTTAATAAATATCTTAAGGAAGAGAAACAAGTTGACTTGGTCAAAGGTTATCCAAAAGCTTTCACAAGCTTAACCTTGACTTAATCAAAAGTTTGAATTAGCTTAAGACAAATAAAACCCTAGCTTAACACTAGCATGGTTTAAGTCTCATACAATAAAATGTTACATTTGTAACCTAGCTTGACATAAACATGTACACAATTATACATATCACATATATACAATGTGCACATCAAGTGAGAAAAGAAACTTAAGTGGCACAATACTAGTTAATGTAAAGTAATATATCAAATATAAAATTATAAATCAAATCATTAAATCAACACTTGATTTAATAACCCGGTCATATCACATATAATCGATTAATATCAAATGTAACATCTTATCGAATCAACACTTGATCCGATAACCCAGTTATATCATATATAACCAATCATGTCACACATCGCGAGAATAGAATACGGTATCTCATATCGTATTAATCTCGGTCCCGCACATATCACATATGTGCTCCTACTCCGTTTCGCTTGATCCAGGAAACCCTTGTGTAGGACTCTAAAGACTCGTCAATACGCCGGCAGTAGGTGATGATCATAACAAACACCCACAAGGCGCAAGCGGTCTGCTAAACGTAACGGCCACCCGGGTATTGAGCGATCAGAAGATCAACAAGCAAGCCTGCTCACACTCCTGCGAATCCAATCATTAACACTACCGTACAGTCTGGTCTCTTCGTCTGATATGTCGCATATCTCGTCTAGGGGTGGAAAACGTCAGACCCCCGTAACTCGATAAGTCATGTCGATATGAGGCTCATAACGGGTCGAGAAACTACTGATAACTCTTACCAGTATATCTCTAAAGCAGCCTTAGCCAAGGACTTCCTGTTATCGCAAATCGAGCACAACGCAACATCAACTCCCTATTACCGGGAGAGACGAATCACCTCCTATCGCTCATTGCCTCCATGTGACTCAGGACTGTACCCAAAAACCACCGTTTTGCATGTCCTATTGAACGTGGTAAGGTGGAAATCAAAGCTCAATGGGAATCACACAAGACTCTATGACGATCTCGGGTCAACAGACTAACCTGTACCTGTGTCACCAGAGAACTGCCATCTGACGTGAGGTATAATACCATCTGGGAGTTCTCGGCGAGTCCGTCCAGTGTACCCAGTCTCCATTGAGTACCCGTATATCATCTCTGATGTCAAACACCAATGGATATGGGATCATCCATCGCCCATCTACATGGGTCGAGAAGGTATACGCTAGTCTACTCTGGTATATCGATGCCTCGTCTCGATACGCTCATGACTAGGTACATTAAAGGATGTACTTACTGACTACTTCTGTCCTACTAGTATGACCCGCATCATAATCCAGGTAGTCAAGTACATATCCTAAGGGCTTTACCAACATGTAACAGAGGGACAATCAGTGTACATGTAAAGATAAAAAGTAACCAGATAGCATACTATCATGTCGAGCAAGAAAGTCCTCCCTATATATGTCCAAGCATCCACTACAATATACATCTCATGTACAGTAATGGCCTCTACGGCATACATATAACTAACAATCTCCCACTTGCACTAGGGCCATTCTATAGCAGTGGTTCTAGTATCACATACCTAACCATCCCATAAAAATCTCTCTCTGGGAAAAGGCCTTCGTGAGTGGATCCGTCGCGTTGTCCTATGAGTCTACTCTCCTAACCTCGATTCCCTAGAGATCAACCATCTCCATGATCAGGCGATACTGCCTTAGAATATGTCTGGATCATTGATGGGACGGTGGTTCCTAGGCATAAGCCACAACTCCATTGTCATACAATGGTAGGAACGAAGTTCATCTCATGAACTTTTATACATCCAGATACCTCTTTAGTAGTATCCTTGGTAGCAATGTATCCAGCCTTTATCGTCTAGTTTGCCACGGTATCTAGCTTGGAACTCTTCCAACATACCATCCCTCCACTGAGGGTAAAAACAACGCCTGTGACTGACATTCAGTCGACCTTACCACCCTGGAAGCTATCCAGTGATTCTCCCCAGGATCGATTGATACCATCTCACTACACCTAGTGAGAATCCTAACATCCAATTAGATCTATCTCATAGATCCAAAACCCAGGATTTAGGAGATATCACCTTGATCCTATATGGAGAATCTATGTGATAAGAGGAGATTGGCCGAGCGTAGCATAAGAAACTCCTTTCCTACCAAGAGTATGTCATCCACGTACAAAACGGGGATCTTCACCATACTCCCTACTACCATTTTGTATATACAAGGTTCATCTACCATTTTGATGAAGTCAAACTCTTTTGCTACCACATCAAAACAGAGGTTCCAACTCCGCGATGCCTGCTTTATCACATAAAACAACTTGCATACGTTTCCGCTGCTCCCACTATCGACAAAGCCCTCTGGCTATGTACTTATAGACGCTCTTTTCTAAATCATTATTTAGAAAAGCAGTCATGACGCCCAACCGCCAGATATCGTAGTCATGGTATGTAGTAATGGAAAGTAGGATCCGGATGGGCTTAAACATAGCTACTGCAGAAAAAGTTTCATCATAAACCACACCTGGTTGATGACGAGAATCTTTTACAACAAGTCTAGCTTTGAAAGTCTCAACTTTTCCATGTACACCAAGTAATCTTCTCATGATATACTTTCTCCTGATGGGGATTTGACCCTTTATATATAGCAACCAAAGTCCATACTTTATTAGTGTATATGGATTCCATCTCAGATCGCATAGCATCAAGTCATTCTCACAGATTCCCTACTCTTGATGGTGTTGGAGATAGTGCCCTCAGAGTCAATTATTGGATCACAGGCACGTGATTGCAATGATTGAGGGAGGACCTATCCCGGTAGGACAGTCTTGCTCGAGATGATAGTATGCTATCTGGTTTATCTTTATCATCGTGTACTGCTTTAGGTGACCTGACATGTCGCTATTACACGTTGATAGAGCCCCTAGGATTCTTGCTTGACTACCAGCAGTATGATGGCGATCATATACGTGGGAGCTGGGGTCTATAAGCACATCCTTAAAAGGTCCCTAGTCGTGGGAGTTTCGAGACTGGGCATCGATACTCCATTAGTAGACTAGTGTATACAGTCGAGACCCCGACGAGGGGCGGTGGCCGGTCTCACAAGCCACTGGTGTCAGTTGCTTCACCTAAGATGTATACAGGTGCTCATTGGGTTATGAGTACACCGGACAGGACTCGCCGGGAACCTGCTAGTTGGTATTATACCAGATGTCAGATAGCAGTTCCCTGGTGACATGTGTACAGGTTAGTTCATCGACCTGAGATCGTCATTTGTCTCGTGTGAGTTCCCACTGTGCTTTGATTACTACCCTACCACGGCTCAAAGGAGTCGTGCAAACAGGTTTTAGTTGGGTACAGTCCCGAGCCACATGGAGGCAGTGAGCGGATCTGCAGGGGTTCGTCTCTCCCGGTATTGGGGGTGAGGTCGCGCTGTGTCTAGGAGAGCCATTACGCAAAGCCCTCGGCCGAGGCAGGAGATTTACTGGTAGGTATTCCAGTAGTATCTCAGGGCGTTCTGGGCTACACTCCGACACGACTTGTACCACCTTTGGGGGTCTGACTTTTACCAACCCCCTAGGCCCGACATGCGATCCTCATAGACGAACGGACCGGACTGTACGGATATTGTCACTGACAGGCTCAGTAGGGTGTCAGGATGAGTTCGCTCATCAACGTCCCTTTTGGTCAATAGCTGGTGGCCCGTCACGTATTGGCTTATACCTCTGACGTGCTGGTGGTTAAATCCACAACCATAATATTGACGAGTCTTTAGAGTCCACCACACTTTCAGTTACTCAGCTTTCGGGCGAAACGCTGTAGAGGCCGTATGGAGATACGGCAGGGTCCGATCAGATACGTGCGGTATTGCACGGATCAGGATCGGACAGTTTTGTACTAGTGGACGTATAGTTATATGGCAGGGTTTGATCTGATACATGCGGTATTGCACGGATCAGGATCGAACGGTTTTTACTAGCCGGCTTTGGCTTAAGCCGGTCCTAGTTTAGTACAGTGTAAATTTTGTCTCATTGCATTTGTATCCGGTCGGAATACAGATGCGGGTGTGTATGCACAGTATCGGGGTTTTCCTGTAATTTATTACGGGACCAGTTTTCTGGGGTTGCCAGTTTGTATTCCGTTCCGGCCGGTTTTCCTTTGTTCTTTCCCGGCCGGACTTTTCTGATGGGGGGGGGGGGGGTAATTTGCAGTTTTGCAAATTACATTTGGTGGAGGTTTTATTTGTAAGATGATTAATTATGATAGCATCTTTTTATTCCATTCTTTTCTATCATCTTGTCTTGCTTTATGAAGATTAGACATGAGATGAAGTTTGATGTAAGTTTGATGATGATTATGTCTTGATGTGGTCACCACTTGCTTTACCCTACACTCACCTCCCTTCATGCTTCATATTACCTCCTCCACCATTCTCATTGAGAGGATAAGTTTTTCATGAGAGGAAAAAGAAAGAGAGAAGAAGAAGAAGAGAGCTTCATCTTGAGAGTTTCATTCATGATCTCATTTTCTCGCTAGAAAAATGCAAGCACCATTTTTCTATTCTTGATTCCTCCATCACCATGGCAACAAACCCCAAATGAGACAAGCATCTTCTACACTACATTCTACAGCATATCTTGAGCATGTCGAGTTGCCGGCTTCATGCTCGAGTTGCCTCGGTATTGAGGCGGGAGCCCGTAAAAGACGCAGGCGATGTGGTGCCCTTTCCGGCGAGGAGGTGACGATATGGAGACAAGACTTTCCGCGGGAGATCGGGACGATGAAGAGAAGACCGGAGGACTCGGATCACTCGGTATACTTCTCACCCTATCTCTTGATTGCTAGCATTAGGTTAATGGTAAACGATCCGGGTTTTCATTGTCCGCGGTAGCGCCGGTTTCCGAGTAAGGAAAAATTTTAATTCCGCATTTTGGCCTCGAGTACGAGGCCGGGGCGCTGCCGTGGCGCAACAGATGGCCTGCACGAAACTAGGTGGGCCATCATTTCATGATGCAATCCTCGCTCCCACTGTCATAGAGAAAACCGAAGTATCTCTCAGGTGGGTGAGGAACCCTACTAGATCGGCGGAGAAGCTGAGATTCGTTGGCAACTATTGAATCCTCCGGTTCTACCAAATCATCAGCAGTAGTTTGTATAGCTGGAACTCCTTCCATGTCACGACCCAAATGTGGCAAGTGACCGGCACTTAAATCATGTGACATCTAAAGACATCGACGCGGTTCAAGTAAGCCAAAACCCGGAATCTAAACCCTTTTTAAAATATTTGAGGTGAGGTTTAAATAATCAGCTGATAATATCAATTTAAAATAACATCGTATGTTGAAAAGTCTTTATGACGTTTTGAAACTTGTCATCACCTCCTTTGCATTTTTAGAAAAACCCAATACAACAAAATGAAATAGCATCCCAACGGAAGCTATCTTTCACGTCTAAAAGACGGAACAACCAAACAAATTTATAACAGATGTCAACTCTAAAGAGTATGACATCACCACCCGTAAACTCTAAGTCTCGATTCTAAGTCCATAGTATATCATTTCTAAGTTGATGGAGTTTCTGCTAGATACAAGAATAAAAGAATAATCAAGAGTGAGTATGATATAATAATAACTCACTTACCTATCAATCCCCAAAAGAAAGTATGCCCCAAACTGCTGATAATCCAAGCGGTAAAACCTGCAAGAAACTGTGGCACAACGGGGATGAGTTGCCAACTCAGTGAGTAAAAGTACATCTAAAGGTATAAATCGAAATGCATGACGATACCTAGGTCATAAGTATAGTACTACCATTATCTGTATCGATATACTATATGATATGCAAAGGTGCAATACTAACAATCATGCAATAAGTATAATATCTCCATGTCATATGAATCAATATCATGAATCCATTACCCCTATTGGAATTTCCTTTTTATCTATGCATGTCTGCACAATTATATGCAGGTACTGTCCTCCGGATTAGTCCTGGTGAAATCCAATAAATAAATATCTAACTGCGTATCTCATGATAATGATCACATCAATATACATATAGAGATATCCAGCATCGACATCGAAATCCGAAATCTCTCGTGTCCAACATCGACACGTAAATACAGATATCGTCGAATCACCTCAATAGATGATCGCCACCCGATATTCTGGCTAGGATCAGTATCCCCTGGATATCTGTCGCACCAAGTCGAACCCCGGTCAGTATCCCCTGGATATCTACCGTGCTTATTTTCATCTCCGGAATAGAGTCACCTCGTTAGGCTCCCCGCCTATAATGCGGCTATCCTGCCCCTCGGTCTCGACTGGATCCACCATGTACCCAACTGTTTCCTCACCGACTCAGTCTAGATAAAACTGTAAATCCGTAACCGTATACCCACAGACTCGGTCCGGATATTAAAATCAGAAAACACAAACCTCATGGTGGACGTTTATTCATCATATAAAAATATCAAGTGAGGAATAAGAAACTTGCATAGATTGTATTGATGATATACTATATATGTATATATATAACAGTGTCCCATACCACCGATATATATATATATATATATATATATATATCTCATCAGGAGTAGAATACTCAGAAATCTCAAGAAATCAAATACATCATCTATAATATTACAACATGAATAGGGAAAGACTACGTAATCATATCACATAACATAACGAATTCAATTCTATTGTGTCATGGCACTACTAATGATGTGTAGTGTAGCATACACGTCTGTGCTCGTACAACATGGAAATCATTAGTATTTGTGCAAGTGTTCTACGGTGTATCAGTCTACATATCAACGCATATATAACCGAATGATTCTACAGTGACATGGCAATACCAATGAGGTATAGTGTAACATATAGTTAAGTGCTTGTGCAGCATAGTACTCATTGGTATTTGTGCAGTGTTCTATCAGAGTGTGCATAACGCGGAAACATATAATATAGATTACGTAATACAACCCTATAAGAAGTCTAAACGCACTTATTGTAATTACTTGTTATGAGCTATACCATTATTTTTAGAAATGATCGGAACGTTAACTTTAAAATAAAGAAGCTACCTAAGATTTAAAAGAGATGTTTGTTTTAGAAATTGGCACGCATCATGGTGGTTTATTTAAAAGACAACGAACCGAGGTTTTTAAAATAATATAGCTCATACCAGTATTATATCCTAAAACATAACATAACCTATCTCTACGAGTCAAAGAATAAATTGGACGTTATTCGGCATACAAAGTTCCTCATATCGCTATATCCATATAATCTTAAGTACGGCATAACCCCTTGTACAAACTTATCAAATCATACCCATATCATACGGATCTAATCATTATGCACATGTCTTTCTTAAAACTAGATATGAACTTTATGTAATGAAGGACATATAAGATACGATACTATATCAATGTGTTGGATAACTATTATACTAACTAGCAATCATATTAATATTTATAAGGTTGCGGGGTTGCTATACGCCATCCACTCGACTTCCCCAGTAGATATAAATCTACTCACTAACTTAGAAGATCGCTGAATCCACGCTGCTACCTCGCCAACTCCGTCTCGGAATCATCGAATCGTATCTATATTCGTATTTAAATCGCATAGAAGTAAATATCATATCGAAAACAAAAATAATAAGACAAACGCCCGTAGGTTAGAACCTACAGCACACTTAGCCCAAAAATGTCAATATAATTCTGTCGTTAACGTATAAACGTCAATGGTTCAACTGCAACCTCAAAACACGAAAACTCCGTATCGTAAATATCTGGAATTTGATAACCCATTTCTAAAACATTTCCAGATTTTTACTGTATAATTATTTAGACAAAACAAACAATACAGAAACTTGTGAAATACCAACACAAAGCCATAGGAGAAAAACCAACACCAAAACCTACAAGGGGGCCGGCGTCACCGGAATTTGTCTATGTGTCGCCGGATCAAACAATGATTTAGGGGCTTAGGTTTTAAGTGTATTCTTCTTGTTGGCTTACTATTCTTTTGGTCTAGTTAGTTTTTCTAGTGACTAATCGTATTAGTTCCAGATTCAATCACAGTATGCCAATTATCACCAATATCCTAGTTTATGATACGGCACAAGCCAAACATGTTATGTGAGGATATTGCGACTATCTAACACTTATACTAACCTAAGTTAATCCTTCGCTGCCCATAACACTAAAAACAGAATCGTGTCACGAAGCATCCGGGTCATATTTTAGAATTTTGATCCCTTTCAAGATATTAGCTTCCATATTTCCCCCAGTGAAAATTTAACTTAACAAACATTACCAAGCACATTAATCCCCACCCATAGACCTACCCTAAAAACCACAGATCCCAACTCTACAAGAAATCCGGCGAGATCGGATTTCTTGTGATGGTCGCCGACCAAAATCCGAGCACCTAGGTTCGTTTTTCTATGGTTAATTCTAGGTCTAGATTATAAGATCAAGGTACTTTTTGATCAATTTATTTATCATCCAAACTATAGGAGATCTTCCCAGAGCTAAACTTTCATCAAAAATACGTTATACCCGATATCCGATTCTTACATTTAAACATTTACAGAACCATAATTCTACAGTGTATAAAGATTATACCTACAGGAAATTGTTGAAAGGCTTCCTCCAAGTTGCACAAGCTCTTAACTCCTAGCTTGATTGTAGTGGTGAGGTTCCTTAACCCTTAGTTCTTTTCTTTTCTCTATTTTCTTTTCTCTTGTTGTTTTCTAAGAATCTTATTTTTCTAACTAGTTTCAGTTCCATAACCTAATATATCTCAACTGATCACAATTTACCATATTAAGGGATAATAGAGATAAGGTAGTAGGTGGTGTCACCATTTAAGATGGTGGGGGTTTCATGAAAGGAGGGGGAGTGGCCACTAGATTAATCTAAGGTATGTTGTCTAGGAGGTATAACTTAGGCTTAACCATTATCTAGACCCATTTGCATAAACACCCTTATACCACTCCAATTTGCATAATGAAACTAACCTTTTCACATAAACCCCTCATTACAAATGTTATTGTATAAACACTATTTTCATTACCAATTCAATTCTACTACATTTTAAAAGACTCTTTTTATTACAAACACAATACAAGAAATGTTTTAATTAAATAAATAATATAATTAGTTATTTAAAATATTTCAAAATATTACAATATAAATCCATATGAGATAAAAGATATGAAATGATTTAATCTATCACTTAAATGTCATTAGCATAATGTAAAATTCAATATCATGTTAAAATAAGTAGATATATCATTTTTATGATATCACACACCTCTCTTTGTATTTACAAAATACCTTCATTTTTACGGATATTATTTCGATACCCAAAAGCTGTATGTGATATTACTTTCATAACTCATTAATTTTAAATTATAAATTAATCTTTATAATTTTCCAAACTGTTACAGTCTCTCCCCCTTAAAAAAATTCGGTCCCCGAATTTAAATTCATTCCCTTTCTTAAAATATTTTTCCCAATCAAATCAACTCATTCCAAAACAATTTCCCGGGGTCCAATTTTAAAACATGAAATTTGCTCAATATCACCAGACTCCAAAGTCCCATATGAGCTAAAATGCATCACAACGCAACCGTGTGCGTGAAAACTCAAAAGATATAATCTTTCATAACTGTAACTCTAGCGGTTGCTATGAGAATTAATCCAGTTATAAAAAATTTTTTGCCAAATACGAAAACCGTTGTGTATCCTAAATACACACAATCAATGCCATGATCATAGTGCAATATCAGTGCACCCGACAAAGCGAAAAAAACTCTTTTATATAAAAAAAAAATTAAAACTGTAACATAACCTTTCAAATGCAAAACATGAAAACAAAATCAACCCCAATGGGTTTGCACGTAAGTTTCAAACCACATTTCACGGTATGCACGAAAACAAAACAGCGCTAAGTGCAACAGGCGTGCACGAAATGATATCCAGTGCACCCATTTTGCATGGAATTAAAAGTAAACAAAATAATACCAAGTGCATCGGGGTACACAAAATCAAAACCAAGTGCATCAAGGTGCATAAAACTAAAATCAAGTGCATTAGAGTGTGCCAAATCAAAACGTGCAACTGATGTGTATGAAATCAAACCAAGTATACTTAGGATATATGTATAAATTCCTAACCATGTGCATCTGATGTGCACAGAAAATCAGTATAGTGAATCCGGTGTACACAACACTCCAATTGAGTGCAGTCACCTCGCACTAAAATCTCAACAAGTGCACCTAGTGTGCACAAAACATAACTAAATCCTAAATTCCTCAAAATACATATATCAAACGCGGACGTCGAGTTGTCCTTTCTCCAAAGTTTAAAAAAAATGAATGGTTTAGATTATAAAAATGTAAATCAAATTCAAAGGACATCGAACCTTACTTTCTTCAATGTCGGAAGGTGTTTATACCACCGGAATTGGCATAGCTAGGACTACTACTTGCCGTCTGCCACGTTCTAACGTTCTCTGTCTCTGAATTATGGTTCTTCTTGCAGATCTCTAATACCATAGCTTGTTTATGCAATCGTCCGGTGAGAAGTAATGACACCATTCTTCCTATTGCGGATACATCCCATCACATCTTCTTAGCCAGTAGTCTCGTCTCTCGTAACGCAATAGGTTGATAACGGAATCTCTTGTCCTCTACTTGTGTGCTAACAACGAATCCCAGTTTAATCTTATTTATTATAAGTTCCTGAAAGAGAATCCATCCAGCCTTCTGCTAACGTCTTTTATCCAGCCTGCCCAGAACTAGTACTCATTTCATGACCTACTTTCCCTTTCGTAACCATTGTCATTTCTTTTTGATCTCCTCCTAAAGTGTAGTTGCACGCGTCATCAAATCTTCAACATCTACTGTGTCGACAAATGCCCTCTAATCTTTGCACCATTCTACTGTTCCATAAATTTACTGTATCAATCACTTAAGGAGCGTATCTGCATCGTCACACGAATTTGCAAGTCATACTTGGTTATGACCCACTCGGAGTCTTTCAAACTCGGAAACACGAATCCGCCTCGTCTGATACTCTGTAGAGAAATCTGGCTAATCTCACCTCCGAAGACTCGTCCCAATTTGTCGGAGGAAAACTTTCTGTACGATCTCCTTCTTGAACTACTTGCATCTGGTCTAAAAACTCCATCGAAAGAAGTACATCAATTTCGCCGATCTCTTATCAAAGCGCCACAATGGATTAAAATTCCTAACCATTCCACACCTGAACGGCTATGAGTCCTGCGGATTCATCTATACTTGTAACATCGTCAACTCTTTAACTTTACGAACTTTGGAAGCAACTTCTCGATAATCTCAGCAAGGATTGGTACCGCTGCCTAGACCGTACACAACACCATGATCTTTGGAGAGGGAAAAAAACATCTCGTCTCACGTCCGACTGATCTCTAGCAATTACTCCGCCATCTTCTGCAAATCCCGAGAAAATTCTCTCTATTATTAGAACTCAATCAAATACAAATAAACGACGTGTATCTATATCATCGGATAATCACCCTGGTCAGTCCTTGTCCCAGACAAGTCTGCTCCAATCGTATCTCTAACAGCAGCCCTCTCGGCTCCCTTAAACATGGTGATCGAAACAATCAATCATGCACTGACGAAGATAGATCAACGGAAGGAATAGAAAGAAGATCTCAAGATATAAATTCTAAGGTAACTTAGGTGGAGTATCAAATCATAAATATACTGCGGAACATATGTACGGTACGTCACACTACTTAGTACCTACTCCATCAACAAGGGTCATCCTATAAAACGAAAGTTCGGGTATAAGACCCCCAAAGTCAAGTCTATGTCCTATAAGATCAAGCCTAGGTAACAAAATGATTACCAGACTCCATACAGTCAACCTAGACTCGAACAAAGGTTAAACCAAACGCTCTGATACCAACATTGTCACGACCCAAATGTGGCACGTGACCAGCACTTAAATCACGTGACTTCTAAAGACATCGACGTGGTTCAAGTAAGCCAAAACCCGGAATCTAAACCCTTTTTAAAATATTTGAGGTGAGGTTTAAATAATCAGCTGATAATATCAATTTAAAATAACATCGTATATTGAAAAGTCTTTATGATGTTTTGAAACTTGTCATCCCCTCCTTTGCATTTTTATAAAAACCCAATACAACAAAATGAAATAGCATCCCAACGGAAGCTATCTTTCACGTCTAAAAGACGGAATAGCCAAACAAATTTATAACAGATGTCAACTATAAAGAGTGTGACATCACCACCCGTAAACTCTAAGTCTCGATTCTAAGTCCATAGTATATCATTTATAAATTGATGGAGTTTCTGCTAGATACAAGAATAAAAGAATAATCAAGAGTGAGTATGATACAATAATAACTCACTTACCCATCAATCCCCAAAAGAAAGTGTGCCCCAAACCGCTGATAATTCAAGCGGTAAAACCTGCAAGAAACTTTGGCACAACGGGGATGAGTTGCCAACTCAGTGAATAAAAGTACATCTAAAGGTAGAAATCGAAATGCATGACGATACCTAGGTCATAAGTATAGTACTATCATAATCAGTATCGATATACTATATGATATGCAAAGGTGCAATACTAACTATCATGCAATAAGTATAATATCTCCATGTCATATGAATCAATATCATGAGGTATTGGAATTTCCTTTTTATTTATGCATGTCTGTACAATTATATGCAGGTACTGTCCCCCGGATCAGTCCTGGTGGAATCCAATAAATAAATATCTAACTGCGTACCTCATGATAATGATCACATCAATATACATATAGAGATGTCCAGTATCGACATCGAAATCCGATATCTATCGTGTCCAACATCGATACGTAAATATAGATACCGTCGACATCACCTCAATAGATGATCGCCAACCGATATCCTGGCTACGATCAGTATCCCCTGGATATCTGTCGCACCAAGTCGAACCCCGATCAGTATCCCCTGGATATCTGCCGTGCTCGTTTTTATCTCCGGAATCGAGTCACCTCGTTAGGCTCCCCTCCTATAATGCGGCTATCCTGCCCCTCGGTCTCGACCGGGTCCACCATGTACCCAACTGTTTCCCCACCGACTCAGTCTGGATAAAACTGTAAATCCGTAACTGTATACCCACAGACTCGGTCCAGATATTAAAATCAGAAAACACAAACCTCATGGTGGACGTTTATTCATCATATAAAAATATCAAGTGAGGAATAAGAAACTTGCATAGATTGTATTGATGATATACTATATATGTATATATATAACAGTGTCCCATACCACCGATATATATATATATATATATATATATATATGTATATATATATATATATATATATATATATATATCATCAGGAGTAGAATACTCAGAAATCTCAAGAAATCAAATACATCATCTATAGTATTTACAACATGAATAGGAAAAGACTACGTAAGCATATCACATAACATAACGAATTCAATTCTAATGTGTCATGGCACTACAAATGATGTGTAGTGTAGCATACACGTCTGTGCTCATGCAATACGGAAATCATTAGTATTCGTGCAAGTGTTTTACGGTGCATCAGTCTACATATTAACGCATATATAACCGAACGATTCTACAGTGACATGGCAATACCAATGAGGTGTAGTGTAACATATAGTTAAGTGCTTGTGCAGCATAGTACTCATTGGTATTTGTGCTGTGTTCTATCAGAGTGTGCGTAACGCGGAAACATATAATATAGAATACGTAATACAACCCTATAAGAAGTCTAAACTGTTAGTGTTTATGCCCTAGAAGGCCATTACTGTATCATACTAGTTTGTATATTACTTAATGGAAGCTTGGGATATTCAAATGTATATAATAGTCTTGCTAAAACATGGTAGTATGCTACTTGGTTTTTCTATCTTAATATGTGAGTATACGTATCGATAGAGCTCTTAAGATCTTGCTTGACTACCAGCGTTGTGATGGCAGTCACACTAGTGGGGGCTGGGTAGTCTGCAAGCACATCCTTATTCAGGTCCCTAGTCGTTGGATTATCGAGACAGGGCATCGATACTCCGGAGTAGACTGGTGTGTACTTTCTCATCCCAGTTGGGGAGATGGTCTGTCCCACAGCCGTGAGTACGTCGTACTGGAGATAGTATGCAGGTGCTCGTTAGGTTATGGGTACACCGGACAGGACTCACAGGGAACTGTTGGTTGGTTTTATACCAGTCGTCAGCAAGCAGTTCCCAGGTGACATGAGTATAGCATAGTCCGCAGACTTGACACTGCTACTTCGCCTCGAGTGTGTCCCACTGTTCTTAGATTGCTACCCTACCACGGCTCAAAGGAGTCATGCAAACAGGTAGCAGTTGGGGGCAGTCCCGAGCACTTGGAGGCAGTGGCGGTTAGACAGGATTCGTCTCTCCCGGCATTGGGGGTTGACATCGCGCTGTGTCAGAGAGCCATTATGCAAAGTCCCTGGCCAGGGCAAGCGAGATTTGCTGGTAGGTTCCAGTAGTTTCTCAGGGTGTAATGGGCTTCGCTCCGACACGACTTATACCGCTATTAAGGGACTGACGCTTGCCGCCCCCCCTAGGCCCGATATGCGATAGTCTTAGACGAACGGATCGGACTGTATGGAGATTGTCACATCAGACTCAGTAGGAGTTCGGATGGGTTTCCTCATCGGCCTTCTTATCGACATCTACCTGGGGACCGTTACGTACAGCTAGTGCCGCTTGCGGTCTGTGGTTAAACCCACTGCCAGCGTAGTAGTCGAGTCTCTAGAGTCCCACGCAGAGAGTTTCCCTACTCCAGGCGAAACGATATAGAGGTCGTATGGTTTTACGACAAGGGTTCGGACGCATACGTGTGTTTACGCACGTACGACTTTCGGACAGTTTTTACTAGTCGGCTTTAGTTTAAGCCAGTTACTAGTATCCGGTTATTGGATTTATACAGTCTAAAAGTTTTTCCGTGTTTTCGCGGATAGGAGGGGCGTTCTCGTAATTGCGCGAGAAGCTTCTAGAAGATGGTGACTAAAGAGGTTAAGGTGGCATATACATTGAATGAGATTAGTGAGTCATATGAGTGATTCATCCATGTCATTAATGCATCATAAATGCTTAATGACTCATGGTAATGAATCACCATTAGATATTTATGAAGCATGATTATTCATCATTTGTTTTTCTTTTATTGATAAATCTTAATGCTTCATATATATTATGAGAACTCATTTTCTCATATCAATTATTCTTCTCACCTTCTCTCTCCTCAAGCTTCCTCTCTTCAAACCCTAATCCTCCCCTCTCATGTGTTGAGTACAAGGATTAGTTAGACTACATAATCCATAACCCTCACTCTATATCATCTAGGTACTTTGATTAGCACTTAAAGAAACCTAGTTGCCTCAAGTTTAGAGGCAAAGCTTGGAGTAAAGCTCTCGTGGTGGATCGTCTACTACTTGGAGAAGGACGAGGAGGAGGTGGAGTTCATATAGACGAAGGACACGGTTCTTTAGGTATAATCCCTTTACATAGTAGTTGTTAACTTCTATGTTTGATGTTAGTTATCGTTTAGCTTTGATTCTTGCGGTTAGTCGATGTTTAAGCAAAGAACAAGATCGTTTTTCATATTTCCGCCTCCCCGCAAGTCGTGGGGTGTTGTACATCGACTTACAGTGGTATCAAAGCCACGCTAAACAATAAATAACTTACTTGCAAATTTGTATGAATTTCGAACGGAAAAAACGAAACCGGAAAAGCCCGAAATCATAAGTTTCTGTCGATTTTTAAATGAAGTCCAAAAATTTTTCAGGGATGTTCAGAAAGCTTGAAAAGACAGTAGAAGAACACCCAAGAAAATTGGGCCCCTGAATCGCCTAAAGCGCCGCGGAACCGCGGCGGATCCCACCGATCCGCCGTGATTCCGCCGCCGAGTTGGCGATTCAGGAACCCAATTTTTCTGTGTTGGTTCTCTGGGATATTTGGTATTTTCTGGAATTTTTAATTTTTGCTCAGGTTTCAGATTTACAGAGAAGTATTGGAGCAAACTTAAAAGTGTTTAATCGATCGAAATTATACAGTATTTGCTTGTTGGATTATATCTGTGTTTGTATTATGTGTTCGTAAACCTCCCCTAACTGCTAGTATGTCGGTTGGTAGGGGGTTGCACATATCTGTAATGGATTTTATCTGTTTGTGTATATGAACTGTGTTGGACTGTTGTGATGTATAGCCGGGGTTATGTGATGGGTTATTATTTAATTCATTTGATGTAAATGTAATTTGTTGTAATATTATTTTGCGGGGCACATCCAGGTTGCGGTTGTAGCCACCGTTGTATTATTTCATTTTACTGTTTTTGCTCCTAGGACAGACCCAAGATGGGGTGCACAAACTGCCGGGTGGGTAGTTTGCCGTACCCGTTGGGGTCTTGGGTGGGGTAATGGCTATTCATCACAACTGTGTAATCCGTCTTTTGTTGCAGCCTCAAAACAAACACGGATTGCTTGCAAATCCAATTAAGTTCATCTGTGATCTGGAATGAATATCATTGCGTCAGACGAATGTAAAATATCTATATATATGATAGCTATTTAGACGTCACTTATGTTTTACACCCGCGCTAGCCCAGCCCCCGCTCTGTCGTTAGTTAAGTAACCTAACGGGTGATGACGGGACCCCGTGGCGAATGCGGATGGCATAAGAGGACGTTGTATTTTTGTTGTTTTCTGCAATGATAGGTTAATGATGGGACGCATTATTTATAATGCAAAGAAAATAAACCAAAAGTTTAATCGTTGGAACAATTTAAAAGAAACCACTCGGTTAATTTTAAAAACAGATATTTTTAAATACGGAGCTTTAACCACTCCTTTTAAAACCTATCAGGTTCCTTCGGTTATATCAAGTTCACTACGTTCACGGTTTCGCCAAAACCAGTCGTAGCCCTCCGTCATTTCTTATGAATGGTCAGTAGTATTCAAGCTATGTTTGTTGGCTTTCGTCAAGGCATAGTGTTTGGTAGCTGCTGGGGTATTCATTTGTTGCATAGATAGATGAGTTGGTTTGGGACTGTCGTATAACCTTGTTGGCTTTCGTCAAGGGTATATACGGGTGGGTTCAAATTAACAAGATAATGATGGGCAGAACTTGACATGTGTTTTATGATTTGTTGGCTTTCATCAAGGTCATAAGAACATGGGGCAAAAATATATATCGGGAATTTCTAAAGAAACTGAAATTTGCAAAGAGTTGCATACCATTTGGAGTTTGATGAATGTTCGTAGAATTCCTTCAACATTATCATACAATGATATTTGGATCCCGATCCTACTGTGAGTTTATGCTACTTATCAGGATATTCGTCACTTAACGATCAATGCTATAAACCAAGTAGGTGTCAAGAAAGGTGTCAGCGGGGTTACGCCCCCAGAGAAAAGATGTTATTTAATTAAGGAACTTCGCGAAAGCGTTGGAAAACCTCCCTCGAAGTACCGACACTAGCCTGGCTGAACGGTTAAGCAAGTATTGTACAGTGAGAATAGTCCTGGCTAATTCTTCTTTTATGGTTTGAGGAAAGATTCGAGAAACAGTGGGAGCCATCCAGTTTAGATAAATTAAAAACCAATCTAAACTTGCAAGAGCATCATGCTAAAGTGTTTTCTTCTCTCTCTCTCATTGCAGCGACCTTGTGACCATGACTAGGTTACATCTAGATAACAAGTTGACTGAATCTAACTTATATGACTGGCAAAGGTCTGTCCAGATGACCATTGCCTATGACAAGCTGGACCACCCTATTACTACTCAAGATCCCGCCGTCCCAGGTCCAATTTCCACCGTCGCGGATATGGATATCCGTCGGACAAAGGAAAAGAATAAAGCGAAAGCCAAGTGCTTCGTGTTGGCTTCAGTTGATGGTATAAACCAGAAGCAGCACGAGAAGATGGACTCAGTTTCCATCTTTCTCCATAACAAAGATTTCTATGGAGAGCAATCTCATATCACAAGATATGAGGCCTCGAACGAATTAATTCAAGCGAGGTCGGCTAACGGGTCATCAGTAAGGGACGACGTCCTTACGATGACTAACTATATTGATAAGCTCAAGGACCTGGAGACCACGTTGGGAAACAGGTCATATGTGTAGGGTTCCTAGGCACTCTCAAGAGGTCTCACAAGGCATCAACCATGCCAATTTCAAATTTTAGGGGTGCCGAGAAACCCTAATACGGATCGTTGGCTAGAAGTTTAGGCGACAAAAGCAACTAGTTTACAACTAAACTATAAGAACGGAAATACAACCTTTGTACATCCGTTTCTCCACCTCCATAGCTCCATGATGAAGTCCTCTCCGCTGTCCAAATCGAACCATGACTCTGGCATCGGCTTCATCGAAGAAAAAGCAGGCTAGGTTATCGACGACGATGCCGAAGATGATCTACGTCGAGGCATCACTAGATCAAGCTCCACCTTCACCAAGCCATGAAAACTTGTGAAGGAAACACCCTATACTACTTGGCAAGAGGTAGAGGATGAAGAAATAGGAAGTGGGTAGACTTTAGAATTGGATTTCTCACTCATTTCATCAATCCACCATTGATGAAGTCAAGCTTCTTCATCTTGAAGAAGAAGAAGAAGTAGAAGATAATCTTATGATAAGTTATTCGAAAAGAATAATAAAATGATTCTTATCATAAAATTATCCATGGTAATGTGTAGAGAAATAACTAAGGTTAAATGAATGGTTAGGGTTTTGGAGATGAAGACAAAAGAGTCACTTTGGTCAAAGCTTCATGAAGCTTCAACAAGCTTCATGTTGAAAGCAACCCTTTTGTTTTTCTTTTCTCATTTCTTTTAATCCAAATTAAAAGATAAATGAATGAATAAATATATAAAAACCCTAACCATTTACTTAACTAAGGTTTAACTCTTTACACAAACCCTAGCAAACATGTATCATCAAACATGATACAATCAAGTGCACAAAAATATATCACATATACAATGTGCACATGCAAGTGAGAAAATCCATTTCAAGTGAACCAATACTAGTTAATGAAAAGTAATATATCAAATATATAATTATATATTAAATCATTAAATCAACACTTGATTTAACGATCCGGTCATATCGCATATAACCGACTAGTATCCTATGTATCGGTTTATCGAATCAATGCTTGAATCGATAACTAGGTTATATCGCATACAACCAATCGATACATTTATCGCGAGAATAGAATACGGTATCACATACACGCATTATTCTCGGTCCCGCACATATCTGATATGCGCTCCTATTTCGTTTCGCTTGAGCCAGGAAACCTCTGTGTTGGACTCTAAAGACTCTTCAATACGCCGGCAGCAGATGATGATCATATCAAGCACCCACAAGCCGCAAGCGGTCTGCTAAACGTAACGGCCACCCGGGTATTGAGCGATCAGAAGATCGACGAGCAAGCCCGCTCACACTCCTGTGAATCCAACCAGTAACACCACCGTACAGTCCGGTCTGATCGTCTGATATGTCGCATATCTCGCCTTGGGGTGGTAAACGTCAGACCCCAATAGCTCGATAAGTCGTATCGATATGAGGTCTATAACAATTTGAGAAACTACTGGTAACACTTACCAGTAAATCTCAGCAACCCTGGCCAGGGATTTCCGGTTATAGCCAATCGAACACAGCGCAACATCAACTCCCTATACCGGGAGAGACGAATCCCCTCCTATCGCTCATTGCCTCCATGTGATTCGGGACTGTACCCAAAAACCACCGTTTTGCACGCCCTCTTGGACGTGGTAATATGGAAATCAAAGCACAATGGGAACCACATAAGACTCTATGACGATCTCGGGTCAATAGACTACTCTGTACCAGTGTCACCTGAGAACTGCCATCTGACGTAAGGTATAATACCATCTGGGAGTTCTCGGCGAGTCCGTCCAGTGTACCCAGTCTCCACTGAGCACCCGTATATCATCTCTGATGTCAAACACCAATGGATATGGGATCATCCATCGCCCATCTGTATGGGTCGAGAAGGAACACGCTAGTCTACTCTGGTATATCGATGCCCCGTCTCGATACACCCACGACTAGGGACTTTGAAGGATGTACTTATAGACTATCTGTCCCCACTAGTATGATCTGCATCATAGTCCAGGTAGTCAAGTACACATCCTAAGGGCTTTACCAACATGTAACAGAGAGACAAGCAGTATACACGTTAAGGTAAAGAGCAACCAGATAGCATACTATCATGTTGAGCAAGAAAGTCCTCCCTATATATGTCCCAGCATCCACTACAATGTACATCCTATGTACAGTAATGGCCTCTAGGGCATACATATAACTAACAATCTCCTACTTGCACTTGGGCCATCTGTAGCAGTGGTTGCAGTATCTCATACTCAACCATCCCATAAAAATCTCTCTTTGGGAATAGGCCTTCGTGAGTGGATCCGCCGTGTTGTCCTCTGAGTCTACTCTCCTAACCTCGATCACCCTGGAGATCAACCATCTCCATGATCAGGTGATACTGCCTTAGAATATGTCTGGATCACTGATGGGACGGGCGTTCCTTGGCATAAGCCACAACTCCATTGTCACACAATGGGAGGAACTAAGTTCATCTCATGAACAAATATACATCCAGACTGCCTCTTTGGTAGCATCTCAAGTAGCGATGTATCCTGCCTTTATCGTCTAGTTAGCCACGGTATCTAGCTTGGAACTCTTCCAACATACCGTCCCTTTACTGAGGGTAAAGACAATGCCTGTGACTGACATTCAATCGTCTGTATCACCCTGGAACCCTTCCAGTGATTCTCCCCAGGATCGGTTGATACCATCTCACTACAACTAGTGAGAATCCTAACATCCAATTAGATCTATCTCATAGATCCAAAACCCAGGATTTAGGAGGTATCAATTTGATCCTATATGGAGAATCATTGTGATAAGCGGAGATTGACCGAGCGTAGCATAGGAAACTTCTTCCCTATCAAGAGCATGTCATCCACGTACTCTACGAGGATCGTCACCATACTCCCTACTACCTTTTTATTTATACAAGGTTCATCTACCATTTTGATGATGTCAAACTCTTTGACTACTTCATCAAAATAGACATTCCAACTCCGCGATGCCTGCTTTATCCTATAAAACATCTTGCACACGTTTCCACTGCTCCCACTGTCTACGAGGCCCTCTGGCTATGTACTTATAGACGTATTCTTCTAAAACATCATTTAGAAAAGCAGTCATGACACCCAACCGCCAGATATCGTAGTCATGGTATGTAGCCGTGGCAAGTAGTATCTGGATGGACTTAAGCATAGGTACTGGAAAAGGTTTCATCATTATCCATGCCTGGTCGATGACGAAAACCTTTAACAAGTCTAGCTTTGAAAGTCTCAACTTTTCCATCTACACCAAGTAATCTTCTCAAGATTTACTTGCTCCTGATGGGGATTTAACCCTTCAGATATAGCAACCAAAGTCCATACTTTGTTGGTGTACATGGATTCCATCTCAGATCACTAAGCATCCAGCCATTCTTACAGAGTCCCTACTCTCGATGGCCTGCTCGAAACTAGTTGGGTCATCATCTCATGATGCAATCCTCGCTCCCACTGTCATAGAGAAACCGAAGTATCTCTCAGGTGGGTGAGGAACCCTACTAGATCGGCGGAGAGGCTGTGGTTCGTTGGTAACTATTGAATCCATTGGTTCTATCAAATCATCAGCTGCAGTTTGTATAGCTGGAACATTTCCAGTTCTACATAACAGATCTTGCCTTGAGCTTGTCCGGATTTTGCTTTTAGACATAGGCCGGACAACCCCAAATCTTAACTAACTTAAGATATGGGCTCTTCCCTTTCCATATCACATATGAAGTGGTAGGCAACTGATTTGATTCTAACCCTATTCAATAGGTATGCAGCTTCTCAAGCGCATAACTCCCAAAAAGGAAACAGGTAACTCAGTAGTACTCATCATAGAGCACACCTTATCATATAGGGTGTGATTGCTCCGCCCCGTTATACCATCGTGCTATAGTGTATACGGAGGAGTAATGCTGAGAGAGAATCTCATTCTCCTTTAGAATGGTCCAGGAATTCCATGCTCAAGTATTCTCCTCCTTGATCACATCAAAGGACATAATACTTATACCCGTATTGGTTCTCTACTTCTAACTTATATTCTGTGAATATCTCAAAAGGTTCGGACTTGTGCTTCAACAGGAACATATGTCTGAATCTTGAGAGATCATCAGAGAATGTAATGAAGTACAAAGAACCGGTCTTGGTATGTGTAGACAGGGGACCTACATACATCAACATGTATCATCCCAAGAGTTCACTAACTCTTTCTCTGTTTCCAATAAACAGAGCTATGGTCATCTTATCTCTGTGACATGACTGGCAAGTTTCATAAGATGTAAATTCAAACTAATTTAAATATGCATCTACATGTAACTTCAGCTAGTCGGGTCGCATTGATATGACCTAGTCTACAATGCCTCAAGAAGGATTCGTTCATTTCTGAACTCTTCCTCTTGTGTGTGTTCCGTGTAGGGTTCCTAGGGACTCTCAAGAGGTCTCACAAGGCATCAACCATGCCAATTTCAAATTTTACGGGTGCCGAGAAACCCTAATACGGATCGTTGACTAGAAATCTAGGCGATAAACGAAACTAGTTAACAATTTAACTAAAGGAGAGAGGCTACAACCTTTGTAGATCCCGTTCTCCACTTCCTTAGCTCCACGTAGGCGTCCTCTCGCTGTCCATCTCGAATCCCGAACTCAAACGTCGGCTTCATCGGAGAATTGGGCGGACTAGGTCGTCGGCTTCGTGCCGAAGATGATCTACGTCGAGGTTTCACAAGTTCAAGCTCCGACTTCACCAAGTTGTGAAACTTGTGAAGAAAACACCCAAAACAACTTGGCAAGAGGTAGAGGGTGAAGAAATAGGAGGTGGGTTCACTTTAGAATTGGATTTCTCTCACTTTAGCTCAAGTTGCCATTGATGGACCTTAAGCTTTTCTTGAAGAAGAAGATGATCAAGAAGAAAGAATATGATATGTATCCTTTTAAAAATGAAACTAATATGAATACTTATCATATCTTGACCATGGTCAAGTGTAGATATTAAACTAAGGTTAGTAGGAATGGTTAGGGTTAAGGATGAGATAAGGATGGTGGACTTTGTCAAAGCTTCAAGAAGCTTCAACATGGAAACAAAATAAGCCACCATTCTTAATAATATCCAAAATGAATAAATAAATAAATAACTAAGTAAATAATCAAAACCCTAACCATTATACATGTAACCATGGTTTAATTTTTACACAAACCCAAGTGAGGAAGTATCATCAAACATGATACAAACAAGTGCACAAAAAATATATCACATATACAATGTGCACCAAGTGAGAAAATCCTTTTAAAATGAACCAATACTAGTTAATGCAAAGTAATATATCAAATATATAATTATACATTAAATCATTAAATCAACACTTGATTTAACGATCCGGTCATATCGCATATAACCGACTAGTATCCTATGTATCGGCTTATCGAATCAATCCTTGATTCGATATCTAGGTTATATCGCATATAACCAATCGACACATTCATCGCGAGAATGAAATACGGTATCACATACACATATTATTCTCGCTCCTGCACATATCTCATATGCGCTCTTATTTCGTTTCGCTTGAGCCAGGAAACCTCTGTGTAGGACTCTAAAGACTCGTCAATACGCCGGTAGCAGATGATGATCATATCAAGCACCCACAAGCCGCAAGCGGTCTGCCAAACGTAACGGCCACCCAGGTATTGAGCGATCAGAAGATCGACGAGCTAGCCCGCTCACACTCCTGTGAATCCAACCAGTAACACTTACCGTACAGTCCGGTCTGTTCGTCTGATATGTCGCATATCAAGTCTAGGGGTGGTATACGTTAGACCCCAATAACCGATAAGTCGTGCCGATGTGAGGCTCATAACGGGGCGAGAAACTACTGGTAACACTTACCAGCAAATCTCTGATCAGCCCTGGCCAGGGACTTCCCTGTTACGGCCAATCGAGCACAGCGCAACATCAACCCCTAATACCGGGAGAGACGAAACCCCTCCTATCGCTCATTGCCTCCATGTGACTCGGAACTGTACCCAAAGACCACCGTTTTGCACGCCCTCATGGACGTGGTAAGGTGGAGATCAAAGCACAGTGGGAATCACACAAGACTCTATGACGATCTCGGGTCTACAGACTAACCCGTACAAGTGTCACCTGAGAACTGCCATCTGACGTGAGGTATAATACCATCTGGAAGTTCTCGGCGAGTCCGTCCAGTGTACCCAGTCTCCACTGAGCACCCGTATACCATCTCTGATGTCAAACACCAATGGATATGGGATCATCCATCGCCCATCTCATGGGTCGAGAAGCGTATACGCTAGTCTACACTGGTATATCGATGCCCTGTCTCGATACACCCACGACTAGGGACCTTGAAGGATGTACTTATGGACTACCATGTCCCCACTAGTATGATCTGCATCATAGTCCAGGTAGTCAAGTACACATCCTAAGGGCTTTACCAACATTTAACTATAAGACAGGTTAAAGAGACTAGTGTACATGTTAAGATAAAGAGCAACCAAATAGCATACTATCATATCGAGCAAGAAAGTCATCTCTATATATATGTACAAGCATCCAATATAATATACATCATCTGTACAATACTGGCCTCTAGGGCATACATACAACTAATAATCTCGCACTTGCACTAGGGCCAGCTGCTGTAGTATCGCATACCGAGCATCCCGAAGAGTCTCTCAAACTGTATCTGGGGAATGGCCTTCGTGAGTGGATCCGCCGTGTTGTCCTTCATGTCAACCCTCCTGACCTCGATCTCCCGGCGATCAACTATCTCCCGGATCAGGTGATACCGCCTCAGAATATGCCTGGATCGCTGATGGGACCTAGGTTCCTTGGCCAAAGCCACCGCTCCATTGTTATCGCAATACAAAGGTATTGGATGCTCAATGGATGGAACCACTCCAAGTTCAGTAATGAACTTCTTGATCCAGACAACCTCTTTGGCAGCATCGTTGGCAGCGATGTATTCAGCCTCCATCGTCGAGTCTGCCACGGTTTCCTGCTTGGAACTCTTCCAGCTAACCGCCCCTCCGTAAAGGGTAAAGACAAAGCCCGACTGCGACTTAGAGTCGTCCTTATCACTCTGGAAGCTCGAATCGGTAAAGGACTCCACTTGGAGTTCTCCGTTACCATACACCAAGAGCATCTCTTTAGTCCTTCGTAAGTACTTGAGAATGCTCTTCACAGCTGTCCAGTGACTCTCTCCAGGATCAGCTTGATACCTGCTCACTATACTTAGTGAGTATGCTACATCGGGTCTGGTACATAGCATCGCATACATGATAGAGCCTACAGCCGAAGCATAGGGTATCCCTTGTATGCGAGCTCTCTCCAAATCAGTCTTGGGAGACATCTCTTTGTAGAGAGTGACTCCAGAGATCGTGGGCAAGTTCCCACGCTTGGATTCTTCCATACTAAACCTCTTTAGTATGGTGTCAATGTACCTGGATTGGGACAATCCCAATATCCGTTTGGATCTATCTCTATAGATCCTGATTCCCAATATGCAGGAGGCATCACCAAGATCTTTCATCGAGAATCTTTGTGATAAGAAGAGCTCGACCGAATGCAGCATAGGAATATCATTTCCTATCAAGAGTATGTCGTCCACGTACAATACGAGGAAGACGACCTTACTCTCTGCTACCTTCCTGTAGATACAAGGTTCATCTGGGTTTTTGACGAAATCAAACTCTTTGATAACGACGTCAAAGCAGATGTTCCAACTCCGCGATGCTTGCTTTAATCCATAAATGGATTTAAGCAGCTTGCACACTGATTTAAATGAATTCTTGTTTGTGTAATTGGGAAATTGTAAAGAAATCACAACCAAAAATTATTTGACCGCAATCAACTACGGTGTCGAATGTAGATTGTTAGTGAGTGCGGATCGTCCACAGGGAAAGTGTAATCGTTCGTATTTTGAATTTAGATGAGTCGAAACTTTAAGAAAAGAAAACAAAACAATTCATGATTTGAAATTTAAGTTCAAGAATTAGAAAATACTAGATCTAAGAAAGCATTAAAAGATAGAATCAAGAATTGATCGTTTGATGATTTTTCCAAACCAAATATCAAGAATCGAAATGAGGCTCGTAGGAATCGATCGGATCTATAGATGTGATGTAATCTTACAATTACGTATTCTTATCCTTCGATGAATTGATACTAGATCGGTGATGATCGATCGAGAATTAGAGATTTCTTGTGAAACTAGGGTTTCATCTTATCTCTTGTTCTTTCGTCGATATCATTCATATTCTAGCCTCTAGTAAATTCAAGAAACGATCGTAGATCCCTAATTTCGAGCGATCACAATCAAGAAAGCATCGCTACGAAACTAGGTCATCGATTCTTGAACTTGCTAGGGTTTACAAAACTCGTAGGACTTAAAAATCGTATTAAGATTTGTTACATCATCATTCTACAATCGTCTCAACTCCTTTACGAGCGGAGTTTTACTCAAACATCACAACAAGAACAACAATTACAAATTGAGATCTAATCATGATGCAAGAATTAAAAGAAAGCAAGATAAAAGAATTTCACCTTTTATTTATATCAACAATTTTATTACATTCGCTCAAGAACTACAAGAGGAAGAATTCGATCGTCGACTTGGCTTCGCTCGTCTCCGTGGATCGCGGATCGGCTTGGATCACTTGCCCGATTGAAGATCGGCTCGGCTCCTAAAAGGTTGAAGGCTTCTCGCTTGATTTGGTACTCAAGATCTTGGATTTGGAGTGGAATTAGGGTTAGGGTTTCGCACAAGCCTTGTCACGAGACTTGTGGAAGAAAATGGTGTAGAATGAACCAATGGTTATTGATTATTGATTGGCCTTTAACCCTAGGTCTAGGTTCCTATTTATAGATAACTAACCCTAGATCTAGGATTTCAAATTCTAAGTTTCCCTCCTAAAGTTTGTTGAAGAAATTCAAATTTCCCTCTAAAAGTTAGTTAGAGGAGAAGCTTCTAGATGTGATTAGTTAGGAGGGAGCTTCTAGAAGAGAATTAATTAGGAGCTTAATTAGGATTAGCCTTGCTTAATCTTCTTTGCTGATCTGGCAGTAGCTTCGGGAGAATTATAGAATTTGACGTATCAGACATGCATGTGGGCCCTGAGATAAGAATAATGCCCCAAAATTTCCTTGCTGACGTGTCCAAAGTGCGGCGGATCCGCGGCACAAGAAGGCTCCCGCTGCGGATCCGCGGCGCCTTTGGTGAGTTGGTGCTTGGACTCTCTGATGTGGTCTTGGGCTGTTGTATGGGCCTTGGTTTGATATATAGAATTGTATAATTCCTTCTGAATTGCTACCAGATCTGAAATGATTTAGTTGGCGTATTTTTGATCAGCTCTTTTGCTTTTCTTCCGTATTTCCTGCACAGACTCAAGACAAGTGTTGCGCAAATACAGAAATGATGCGATGCCATGAAATGCGGTTAATTTCCCTTAAAGTGTCGGTTTAAAAGTCTAACACATGAAATCTGATATTTAATGACTGATTTGCTAATATGTGAAATATGAATACCGAACAATTCTAAATGAGTATAAATGTTAGGGAAATTGCCGGCTAAAATATACATTATTTTCGACTGATCAAATACCCCCAAACTTAATTTCGATCGTCTCGAGCGAATGTTTTATTAAAAAGAGAAGGAGAAAATAAAGAAAGAGAAAAACTAACTAGCACACTTTCGTAGGCAACACGATTGCACTGAGCACGTGCAACAAGCCTTTAAACCTCTAGGTGTCCCTAGTAGGAGGAGTGTTGTCTCCTGAGGGTTTTCAGCGGATTGCACCCACAAAATCCAATAATAAAAGGAAAATCATGAATATTACATTTTAAAGAAAAGAATTGTAAAAGAAAAGCTTTGAAAATTAGGGTTTCCAACTAAGCTAGCTTTTCGGTTGTCATGAGCCCTATCTTAATGGTCATGAAAAGATGTCGGAAATCACGTCCTCCCTCAATAAAACATCGTCTTATTTTTTCATTCCTATCTTTCTTCCAAACATCGATCATATAACCCTGAGTGTGTGTAAAGACATCCCTACACCCGGAGAATTCAATTCAAGCTATTATACTCTTGCCCATCAGCCTCAGTACTTTTTAATTAATGAATATTTAGATGAGATTGCTCACACACTTTCATGCGACCGTTAATACTTCTTGAGGTACTAACCGACCGATTACTCATGTGCTTGCTTATTTGGTGTATTTTCCTCGTCTTGCACCACCTCAGGCATAGCAGTGACTCCCAGAACAGTTGGCCTTAGGGCACTAGGTGAAGAAGCACCCTTGCTATACATTTTTTATTGCCCTTGGTGATAACAAAACCAGTGTTCATTTTTCTCACCACTTTATATTTTCTTTATTCATTTTTTTTTCTTTTTATTTCCTTCATACTTTTGGCTTTAAGACAAGAGCATTTCAAGGTATCCTCTACTATCCCAGGCTTTAAGACGTGTGTAAGTGCGAATAGCAGGGTATCAACGTTCAAAATGTTTGGCTTCCAGAATAGAAACTATTTTTCAGACTTATTTTTATCCTCAGATTAGTGACGTCTTTCATCTTACTAACCCTTGGGACAACGGCTCATAACTACTTATTACTAGTTCGTATAAGAAAACTTCTAATTTTCTTGGTTTTCTTAAATTTTTCTAATCTTATGGATGTAATTTTTCACTATCTAATCTTTTATTATCTTATTTATGTACAAAAAATGTTTTTATCTTTTTGAAATTTTTTAAATTTTTATAGCTTTTCGAAAAAATGTTTTGTGCTTATGCAAATGATATGCAAATGATGCGCAAATAAGCACAAACCTCCCCCAAACTTGTTTTCAACAGTGTCCTCACTGTTGCCTTCTGCTAAATCTCGAAAAACCTGTAAGCTTGGGAGGAATTTATTAATGGGGGCAAAATATATAAGTGAAGAACTTCCCAAAACTTATTTTTGGCTCATCATTTTGTAAAAAATTTTTTTTTTTTTAGGAGCCAGAAAAACATACCCCCCCAAACTTGAGTTATGCAATGTTAAGCTTTGAAAAATCACAAGTGGGGGTCAAAAATCATTGGTCGATGCCAAGCTTTGCAAAGACCGAATATCAACACCAACCATTCGAAAATTTTATCAATGTAGTGCTCGGGTTGGTGGAAGAAGAAGTGGGGAAAGGTTAAGTGGTGGAATAGAATGTGTGTGCGTCTCATTTTGGAGAGACGATGCAGTGCTTGTGATGGATTACTCGCATTCTTTTTACAGTTCAGAAAAAGGGGTGGAGGTTCAATTTCAATGATTGGGAGATGATTCATCTCAACACCCGTGTCATTCAAAAATGCGAGCTCATCAGCGAAGATCTCCTCAAAAGTTCCATCTATACCCCGGTGAATAATGTCATCACAAAGTGCGGGATGATCTTCAGACTCTAAGAACAGTTCATAATCCGTGTTAATTGTTGACCCAGACATCTCGGTGGAAGAGTCCGTATGTGTATGATACATAGTTGGGTCAAACAATAACATATGAAAAGAGTCAAGATCAGTATAAAGAGGATCATCAAATTCGCTGCTGTCGACATCCATTAAGTCGACAGAACAGACCTGAGCAATAGGTTCGGAGGGTACACTTCCCAACTTGTAAATGTTCAGCTCTATTGACCTATTCCCGAAAGATAGGGTCATAGAACCGTTACGACAGTTGATAATAGCATTGGAAGTGGCCAAAAAGGGGCGACCTAAAATCACCGGAATTTGATTCCGTGGGTTCGCTACAGGCTGTGTATCAATTACAATAAAGTCCACAGGGAATATAAATTCCCCGATTTTTATTAACACATCCTCCAGTTCACCCCTAGGTTTGGTGATAGATCGGTCAGCCATCTGGAGAGTGCAATTGGTTGGCTTTAACTCTCCGATTCCTAATTGCTCATAAACAGAATATGGAAGCAAGTTAACACTAGCGCCAAGGTCTAGTAGAGCACGGTTAATGTGTTTTTCCCCAATAGAAACGGAAATAGTAGGATATCCTGGATCCTTACGTTTCCTCGGTAATTGTTGGGGGAAAGCCGTGTCTATTGTTTTTTCCATGAATATCTTTTTGGGCGCTTGAGTCTTCCTCTTTCTAGTGCACAAGTTCTTAAGAGTTTTCGCATAGGAAGGAACTTGTTGGATGGCATCTAGGAGAGGGATGTTGGTGTTTACTTGCTTAAAAATGTTCATAATCTTCTCCATATGTGGACTCGGTGTGTTAGCCCTTAACTGATTAGGATAAGATGCTTTAGCAATAAGTGCTGGGTCCATCATAGGAGAAGGAAGTGTGTGTGGAACCGATCCCAAAATAGAAGTGGGGATCGTCCGTGGAGGGGTAAAAGAGGTGGGCTGTAGTGGCGAGCCTTTTGGGAAACGAAGAATAGGCTCGGAAGAAGGTGGGGTAGAAGAACTGGGGTAAGAAGTGTGTGTGTGAGGAAAGGTCTCAGCCGGGGTGTTATTGATTGATTTATCGGTATCATCAAACTTTTCCCCAAGGTGATGGTCAAGCACTCTTCCAGATCTCAACGTGATCTCATCCACATGATGTGAATAGCTAGGATTAGGTAAAGGTTGAGCTGGAAGTTTCCCTTTCTCTCTTGCACTCATTTCAGCTTTTAAACGTGCAATTTCTTCTTCTATCGATTTAATACTCTCGCTTTGGGACGCAGAGTTTTTCTTTATATAATCGACAGAAGTTTTTATTTCAGCTGATACTTGCATGAGATTTGTTAAGACCAAATTCATGCATTGTGCAAATGAATAGGATTCATCCGTTCCGGTCAACTGCAAAGGACTAGATGGTGCAAAAGTGTTGACCGGATTTTGAAAATTTTGTGCTTGAAAGGGGTGCTGACTCAATTGTGGTGGTTGCTATTGTGGTGGAGGGACCCTTTGGAAATGATTCGTGTTTGGAACCGTGTTTTGAGATTGGGATTGGTTCCAAGCAAAGTTCGGGTGATTCCTCTAACCCTGATCATATGTGGAGGAAGATGGATTGTTTCTAGGTCTTTGAAATGCGGCATTGGTATGCTCATGACCTTGAAACGGACATTCTTCCGTCAAGTGAGACGGATCAGAACAGTATCCACATACAGTTTTGGAGAGTGATATTTGACTTAGGGCGGCTGCTAAAAATTTGTTTTCCATAGCGTCAAATTTCTTGTGTAAAGCTGAAATTTCAGCTCTAATTCCTATGGAAATATCATTGCCATCCCTAGACGATTGACTCACACCCTCCCACTGTAAAGATTTTTCAGCAAAATCTTCTAGGAATTCCCAGGCTTCCCTATCATCTTTAGTCATGAAGTTGCCTTGACACATTGATTCAAGGGTCTGTCTTGTGTAAGGAGTAATGCCCTCATAAATGATTCGGCACAGTTCCCATCTCTGGATGCCGTGATGTGGACATAGGACTAACAGATCCTTGAAACGTTCAAGACATTTTGAAAATGTTTCATTTGGAAGCTGGGTGAATTGATAGATTTCGCTACGGACTCGAGCTGTCTTTTGATGTGGGTAGAATTTCTTAAGGAATGCTTTGACGAATTCGTCCCAATTTGAAATGGAATGTGCGGTAGTGTTATAAAGCCGCTTCTCAGCTAAATCGCACAAAGTGAATGGGAGAAGACGTAAACGGAAAGCATCCACAGAAAGCTGTGAAGTACCCATCATTGCGCATACATTTTCAAATTTCGTGATAAACACGTATGCGTCTTCAGACTCGAGACCGTGAAATTTTGGTAGAAGGTTGATGTATTGGGGTTTTATTTGAAAATTTTCCCCGTTGGCTGGTGGAATGGAAAGACAGGTGGAAAGTGGGCCTTGTGTAGGATAACACCTTTCTTAGAGAGAGATGCGAGGTGGATTCTGCGCACCAACGGACGGCGGCAGGATAGTGGAAAAGAAGTTCGATGGAGATGGATCCATCGATGTGGGTGTGGTGGTGGGTAAAGAAAGGTAAGTGTAGAAATACCGACTTTTGGGTCGATGAGGGAGACGCGGACTAACAGGCACTAGAATCCCGTTGTCCAGCCTATCTTGCACTAAAAAGGGTTAGTACAAGTGGCAGGGTGAATTTATAATTAGGGGAAATGATGTATGCGGTGTTTGCTTTGAAAATTGATACGGATTTTGAAAAGATGATGCGACACAACAAATGCAGCACACAAACCCTAATTTCTAGTGGTCACCTAGGTCCGGCTCTAGACCGCTCCTAACTGCCAAAAGACAAGTCGCAGGATAGAATCCTCCACTGCCTCTTTGTCCCCCTGTGGCCGGATAAGTGCCAGATAAGTGGGAAGGTACTCCACTACGTAAGTAGTGGGCCTAATTAAAAACCACTAGCCTTAGACACACTCGCCTTAGACACCACAAGAAAACGCGGATAAGCAATGAATTACGCACGGCCTTCTCTTGTCCTAATTGAGCGCGACGGTCCTTAGAGTCATCTCTAGATTTCTTTTAATTAATGAGGGTAAATGCGGATGCAAGTTTGTGATTTTCGGGGCCTAGGAAGGGTAATGAAATCCCCAACTAATTTGAATTTGGTCGTGCCCCTTAAATTTCCGTTTTAATATGCAAACAAGCAAGAATCAAAAACACGCACAAATTTTATTTTGGTTTGCGGCTCAGCGATTTATTTGCAAAGAAACCTGCAGCAAATTGTCAATTGGAGCAGACAGAGGAAGAGATAAGAAAGATAGAGACTTACAGAGCAAAATTGGTGCAGAGAAGCTTCTACAGAGGCGCGGAACCGCCGCGTATGAGGGGTTCTTGCCGCGGAAGGGCGGTGGTATGTTGGGATCAGTGCACAGAAATTTGTGCACAAGCTCCTGTTCACCTACACAGCTCTCTGGATGTTTCAGAAAATTTTTTCCACAGCTCCAATAATTCCAGATTTCCTCGCAATCAAATCACAACACACGTATTAGTGTTTGCACGAATTTTGATCACAAAATTTAGATGGAATAAAATTTTCAACTCAAATTTCAAAATACGAACTATTAGCGCACTATCCCCGGCAACGGCGCCATTTGATTGAAAAGAATTCTTGTTTGTGTAATTGGGAAATTGTAAAGAAATCACAACCAAAAATTATTTGACCGCAATCAACTACGGTGTCGGATGTAGATTGTTAGTGAGTGCGGATCGTCCACAGGGAAAGTGTAATCGTTCGTCTTTTGAATTTAGATTAGTCGAAACTTTAAGAAAAGAAAACAAAACAATTCATGATTTGAAATTTAAGTTCAAGAATTAGAAAATACTAGATCTAAGAAAGCATTAAAAGATAGAATCAAGAATTGATCGTTTGATGATTTTTCCAAACCAAATATCAAGAATCGAAATGAGGCTCGTAGGAATCGATCGGATCTATAGATGTGATGTAATCTTACAATTATGTATTCTTATCCTTCGATGAATTGATACTAGATCGATGATGATCGATCGAGAATTAGAGATTTCTTGTGAAACTAAGGTTTCATCTTATCTCTTGTTCTTTCGTCGATATCATTCATATTCTAGCCTCTAGTAAATTCAAGAAACGATCGTAGATCCCTAATTTCGAGCGATCACAATCAAGAAAGCATCGCTACGAAACTAGGTCATCGATTCTTGAACTTGCTAGGGTTTACAAAACTCGTAGGACTTAAAAATCGTATTAAGATTTGTTACATCATCATTCTACAATCGTCTCGACTCCTTTACGAGCGGAGTTTTACTCAAACATCACAACAAGAACAACAATTGCAAATTGAGATCTAATCATGATGCAAGAATTAAAAGAAAACAAGATAAAAGAATTTCACCTTTTATTTATATCAACAATTTTATTACATTCGCTCAAGAACTACAAGAGGAAGAATTCGATCGTCGACTTGGCTTCGCTCGTCTCCGTGGATCGCGGATCGGCTTGGATCACTTGCCCGATTGAAGATCGGCTCGGCTCCTAAAAGGTTGAAGGCTTCTCGCTTGATTTGGTACTCAAGATCTTGGATTTGGAGTGGAATTAGGGTTAGGGTTTCGCACAAGCCTTGTCACGAGACTTGTGGAAGAAAATGGTGTAGAATGAACCAATGGTTATTGATTATTGATTAGCCTTTAACCCTAGGTCTAGGTTCCTATTTATAGATAACTAACCCTAGATCTAGGATTTCAAATTCTAAGTTTCCCTCCTAAAGTTTGTTGAAGAAATTCAAATTTCCCTCCAAAAGTTAGTTAGAGGAGAAGCTTCTAGATGTGATTAGTTAGGAGGGAGCTTCTAGAAGAGAATTAATTAGGAGCTTAATTAGGATTAGCCTTCCTTAATCTTCTTTGCTGATCTGGCAGTAGCTTCTGGAGAATTATAGAATTTGACATATCAGACATGCATGTGGGCCCTGAGATAAGAATAATGCCCCAAAAATTCCTTGCTGACGTGTCCAAAGTGCGGCGGATCCGCGGCACAAGAAGGCTCCCGCCGCGGGTCCGCGGCGCCTTTGGTGAGTTGGGGCTTGGACTCTCTGATGTGGTCTTGGGCTGTTGTATGGGCCTTGGTTTGATATATAGAATTGTATAATTCCTTCTGAATTGCTACCAGATCTGAAATGATTTAGTTGGCGTATTTTTGATCAGCTCTTTTGCTTTTCTTCCGTATTTCCTGCACAGACTCAAGACAAGTGTTGCGCAAATACAGAAATGATGCGATGCCATGAAATGCGGTTAATTTCCCTTAAAGTGTCGGTTTAAAAGTCTAACACATGAAATCTGATATTTAATGACTGATTTGCTAATATGTGAAATATGAATACCGAACACTTCTAAATGAGTGTAAATGTTAGGGAAATTGCCGGCTAAAATATACATTATTTTCGACTGATCACACACCTTGCCACTGCTCCCACTGTCTACGAAGCCCTCTGGCTGAGTCATGTACACGCACTCTTCTAAATCACCATTTAGAAAGGCGGTCTTAACATCCATTTGCCAGATTTCGTAATCATGGTATGCAGCGATGGCAAGCATGATCCGGATGGATTTAAGCATAGCCACTGGAGAAAAGGTTTCGTCATAGTCCACACCTGGTCTTTGGCGAAAACCTTTTGCAACAAGTCTAGCTTTGAAAGTCTCCACTTTCCCATCTACACCAAGTTTTTTCTTGAAGATCCATTTGCTCCCAATTGGTTTTACCCCTTCAGGAGCAACTTCCAAAGTCCATACTTTGTTGGTGTACATGGAATCCATCTCGGACCACATAGCATCCAGCCATTTCACTGAGTCCCCACTCGTGATGGCCTGCTCGAAGCTAGTTGGGTCATCATCCTCCATGATGCAATCCTCACTGCCACCATCAATGAGAAAACCATAGTATCTCTCAGGTGGTCGAGAAACCCTACTAGATCGGCGGAGAGGCTGGGGTACGTCGGGCACCACTGAATCCTCTGGTTCTACTAAATCATTAGTTGCAGTTTGTGGTGCTGGAACCTCTTCCAGTTCTACCTCTTTGCCATTAATTTCTTTTGCAAGAAATTCCCTTTCCAAAAAGGTGGCATGTTGAGCAACAAACACTCTTTGTTCCTCAGCTTGGTAGAAAAATTATCCTTGAGAATTCTTAGGATATCCCATAAACTTGCAAAGGACTGATCGTGCCTCGAGTTTGTCCGGATTTTTCTTTTTGACATAGGCCGGACAACCCCATATCTTAATTCGTTTAAAATATGGTCTCTTCCCACTCCATATCTCATATGGTGTGGTAGGTACAGATTTAGACGGAACCAGATTCAATAGGTATATGGCTGTCTCAAGCGCATATCCCCAAAAGGAAATAGGTAACTCAGCATTGCTCATCATTGAACGCACCATATCTAATAGGGTGTGATTCCTTCGTTCCGATACACCGTTGTGCTGTGGTGTATAAGGAGGAGTAAGCAGAGAGAGAATCCCATTCTCTTTTAGATAATCCAGGAATTCACTGCTTAAGTATTCACCTCCTCGATCAGATCGAAGAATCTTTATACTTTTTCCCGTTTGGTTCTCTACCTCGTGCTTATATTCTTTGAATTTCTCAAAAGCTTCAGACTTGTGTTTCAACAGGAACACATGCCCGTATCTAGAGAGATCGTCAGTGAATGTAATGAAGTAGGAAGAACCATTTCTGGCGTGTGTAGACATAGGACCGCATACATCACTATGCACTAGTCCCAAGAGTTCTGTAACTCTTTCTCCGTGTCCTGTAAACGGAGTTTTGGTCATTTTTCCTTTGAGACATGAATGGCAAGTGTCATAAGATAATAATTCGAATGAATTCAAATATCCATTCTTATGCAACTTAGCCAGTCGTGTCTCATTGATATGGCCAAGTCTACAGTGCCACAAGAAGGATTCGTTCATTTCTGAGCTTTTCCTCTTGTGTGTGTTTTTTATATTGAAGACTGTATTTTGATTGAGAAAGAATATGCCATTATGTAACGATCCTGATGCAATCAACTTTTGATCTAGGAATATGTTCATAACTTTATCCTTTACTACAAAATTATATCCTTCTTTACTTAATAAAGAAACTGATATAATGTTGCACATCATGTTCGGTATATAATAGCACTCATTCAGGACTAGTGTATCACCATTTGGTAATACCAAGTGATATATGCCAACTGCTTTGGCTGCAACATTTGCCCCATTCCCTACTTGAACGGAATGATCACCTTTTCCCAGTTCTCTACCTTTTCGTAGCCCATGTAACTGCTTACATATATAGGATCCTGATCCGGTATCTAATACCCAGGACGTAGGGTGAACTGAGAAACAGTTCTCAATAACAAACACACCCGAAGAAGGTGCATCATCATGCACGTTCTCCGTTTGGGCGGCGTGAGAATCTAGATATTCTCCTGTTTCCTGTTCAGTCTTATAACATTAATAAGATAGAACGGGTCCAACGTTCCCCTGCACAGTATAACATGTGGGTTCGGTCAATACATCCATATTATTATCTTGATTAAGGCATGAAATGGTCGCTACCTGGAGAGAGAGAGAGAAGAAAAACACTTTAGCGTATGCTTTTGCAAGATCAGATTGGTTATTATCTTATCTAATCAGGATGGCTCCCACTGATTTTTATCAAATCTTCCTTCAAACTCTAAAAGGAAAGACTAGCCGGGATTAATTACACCCTACAACTTCGTCGATCTTTCAGCCAGGCCAGTGTCGGTACTTTGAGGGAGGTCCCCCGTGCTTTCGCACGAACCTAATTAATGTAAACCTCGTTTTCCCAGAGGCGTAACCTCGTTAACACCTTTCTAGACACCTACTTGATCGGCTAATTGTAATGTGTAAAACTCTCCCAGGAGTAACTCTTACTCGCAGTGGGTATCGGGATCCAACTATCTCATAGAAGGTATGCAATCTCATTGCAAATTTCAACACTTGAAATTCCCGATAATGCTTTTGCCCCTAGCGATCTATGACCTTGACTAAGTCAACAAACCATAAACCGCAAGTCAAGTTCAACCCGTACATTTCCCGATTGAATTAAACCCACCTGTACGACCCTTGACTGAGTCAACAAGGCCGTGCGAATGCTCTAATCCAATCAGATCTCATGTTGTTACAGATAAACATAATTTAGCTACCATACACTATGCCTTGACTAAGTCAACAAACATAGCACGAATACTAAATAATATCTATCTGAAATGACGGAGGGCTACGCGGGTTCTTTCAGAAAAAACCATGAGCGTAATGAACATGATATTTTTGTAGAATCAAATGAAGTTTTGAAATGGAGTGATTTTGAGGCTTTTCTAGTTTTGCTAAAGGGGTCACTCCCGGTGAAGGGATCGTCGGCCCTTTCCTCGTCGAATGAGGTGCAGGATATATCATATATATCACTATGCAAAGCAGAAACTATAGAAGCAGTCAAAAGCAAACCGAGTGTGTAGCATCTGCCAGTTTTTGCTAAAGGGGTCATTCCTGGTGAAGGGATCTCGGTCCTTTCCTCATCGAATAAGGTGCAGGGTATATCATATATACCGCTATGCAAAGCAAGAACTGTAGCTACCTGTTTTATTTAAAATTTGATTCTACAACATCATTTGGTTTCTTTTCTTTCATTAATCACATTAATGAAGTCCTATCATTTAAATACCTAAACATCACAGATAAATACGACGTACACTTATGCCATCCGCATTCGCCTCGATGTCCCCTCGTGCACCGTTAGGTTAGGTAACTAACGACAGAGCAGGACAGGGCTAGCGCGGGTGCAAAACATAAGTAACGTCTATATAATATATCATATATACTATATACTGTATCTATCATAGAACATCACATGATCACATCACAGATATCGCAGCAGAAAATATCATATGAAATATTGGATATACTAGGACGTCCGTGTTTTCAATACGAGCCAGTATAAAACACGGATTCCACGGTCGTGATGAATAGCCAATCCCACACCCCTAGACCCCTACGAGAGCGGCAAGCAACCCTGCCAATTCTAGGGTTAGGAGACCCGGACTCGACTCCTCGAGTTGGTCTCCCACTGGACCCCAGAACCCGGTTACTTGTGTTCCCCTCCTTGGGTCTATGCTAATGCGGAAAAGTAAATAATATACAAAAGGTGACAACTTCCGCTACCTGGAAGTGCCCCAAATAAAAGAATATTACATACAAGTTTTTACATGAATGAAAATGAAAAACACTCATCTCACATAAAACCCCCGGCTATTCAAACACGACAATCCAATATAACATATCCAGTAACACGTAACATCACATGTCATCAACGTAAGTAAGTATGCATACCCTAATTTTCGTTGACGTATAGCAACGAAACCGGCGATATGAACATACTACACTTACGGTCACAGAAAAGAAAGTGTAAAACTACAACAGTTGGAATCCGCAACCTCTTTAGACATCACATGCCTAATCAAATGAAATACTTAGACATCACATGCCTAACAGTTACAAACCCCGCATTTTAGTCTCATTATCGAAAACTCTTTTCAATATCATATGGGACTAAACTGCTAGATTTATAACATTCATTCAGTTATCTCATAACTGTTTATGAATTCCAATTATTGTATCCCATTCCGAATAAATAGAATATATTAAACTTTCCGATCGAACATTCGAACACCCAAGTTTTCCCGAAACCGTTCAACACATGAAATAGGTTCAAAGACATTCACTTCATGCCTCAGTACCAACGGTCCAGCCGTAGAAGGGTCAAGCCAACGCCTCACATGTGGCACGCCGTACTCCCCCAAACCCTAAGGTTCAAAGGGCAGTTCAAGACGGTCACATAATCGAGTTAAGGTTTGTTGTCTTCTAGAGGGACCATCGCGTTACTTGCATTACTCAGAACGTCCTTAAACCACACAAAAATCCAACACTTGGATAGTTTCCGGCAGGGGAAAAGTTGGGTATTTATATCCGGTCGAACTTTTTTAATATATTCTAAAGTCATCCGGAAAAACACAAAGACGAAATTTGATAATCCGATCGAAACATTGAAGCTCTAAAACACCCCAGAAAATTCAACTCTTGAAAAAATATTAAAAATACCCATAAAACTCAGCTTCTGAAATAGTGAATTACTGTGCAGATTAGAAGGGCTGACGTCATCATACTGCCGCGGAACCGCCGCAGAAGCCAGGCTTCTGCCGCGGTTCCGCCGCACAATTTACTGTTCATGGAATAATTTTTGCATCGTAATTCTTAGATTTCCCTACTGAATTTTTTAAGCAATTTTAATCTGGAAAAATCCCAGTTTTTAGAAAAAGTCCAGAGAGCACTAGGGTTTCGGGGTTTCGGGTTCGTTCGGGTTTCAAACGTCGTCTAGACTTCGCCTAAGGCTCTAGCTAGGCTCTGATACCACTGTAGGGTTCCTAGGCACTCTCAAGAGGTATCACAAGGCATCAACCATGCCAATTTCAAATTTTACGGGTGCCGAGAAACCCTAATACGGATCGTTGACTAGAAATCTAGGCGATAAACGAAACTAGTTAACAATTTAACTAAAGGAGAGAGGCTACAACCTTTGTAGATCCCGTTCTCCACTTCCTTAGCTCCACGTAGGCGTCCTCTCGCTGTCCATCTCGAATCCCGAACTCAAACGTCGGCTTCATCGGAGAATTGGGCGGACTAGGTCGTCGGCTTCGTGCCGAAGATGATCTACGTCGAGGTTTCACAAGTTCAAGCTCCGACTTCACCAAGTTGTGAAACTTGTGAAGAAAACACCCAAAACAACTTGGCAAGAGGTAGAGGGTGAAGAAATAGGAGGTGGGTTCACTTTAGAATTGGATTTCTCTCACTTTAGCTCAAGTTGCCATTGATGGACCTTAAGCTTTTCTTGAAGAAGAAGATGATCAAGAAGAAAGAATATGATATGTATCCTTTTAAAAATGAAACTAATATGAATACTTATCATATCTTGACCATGGTCAAGTGTAGATATTAAACTAAGGTTAGTAGGAATGGTTAGGGTTAAGGATGAGATAAGGATGGTGGACTTTGTCAAAGCTTCAAGAAGCTTCAACATGGAAACAAAATAAGCCACCATTCTTAATAATATCCAAAATGAATAAATAAATAAATAACTAAGTAAATAATCAAAACCCTAACCATTATACATGTAACCATGGTTTAATCTTTACACAAACCCAAGTGAGGAAGTATCATCAAACATGATACAAACAAGTGCACAAAAAATATATCACATATACAATGTGCACCAAGTGAGAAAATCCTTTTAAAATGAACCAATACTAGTTAATGCAAAGTAATATATCAAATATATAATTATACATTAAATCATTAAATCAACACTTGATTTAACGATCCGGTCATATCGCATATAACCGACTAGTATCCTATGTATCGGCATATCGAATCAATCCTTGATTCGATATCTAGGTTATATCGCATATAACCAATCGACACATTCATCGCAAGAATGAAATATGGTATCACATACACACATTATTCTCGCTCCTGCACATATCTCATATGCGCTCCTATTTCGTTTCGCTTGAGCCAGGAAACCTCTGTGTAGGACTCTAAAGACTCGTCAATACGCCGGTAGCAGATGATGATCATATCAAGCACCCACAAGCCGCAAGCGGTCTGCCAAACGTAACGGCCACCCAGGTATTGAGCGATCAGAAGATCGACGAGCTAGCCCGCTCACACTCCTGTGAATCCAACCAGTAACACTTACCGTACAGTCCGGTCTGTTCGTCTGATATGTCGCATATCAAGTCTAGGGGTGGTATACGTTAGACCCCAATAACCGATAAGTCGTGCCGATGTGAGGCTCATAACGGGTCGAGAAACTACTGGTAACACTTACCAGCAAATCTCTGATCTGCCCTGGCAAGAGACTTCCCTGTTACGGCCAATCGAGCACAGCGCAACATCAACCCCCAATACCGGGAGAGACGAAACCCCTCCTATCGCTCATTGCCTCCATGTGACTCGGGACTGTACCCAAAGACCACCGTTTTGCACGCCCTCATGGACGTGGTAAGGTGGAGATCAAAGCACAGTAGGAATCACACAAGACTCTATGACGATCTTGGGTCTACAGACTAACCTGTACAAGTGTCACCTGAGAACTGCCATCTGACGTGAGGTATAATACCATCTGGGAGTTCTCGGCGAGTCCGTCCAGTGTACCCAGTCTCCACTGAGCACCCGTATACCATCTCTGATGTCAAACACCAATGGATATGGGATCATCCATCGCCCATCTCATGGGTCGAGAAGCGTATACGCTAGTCTACACTGGTATATCGATGCCCTGTCTCGATACACCCACGACTAGGGACCTTGAAGGATGTACTTATGGACTACCATGTCCCCACTAGTATGATCTGCATCATAGTCCAGGTAGTCAAGTACACATCCTAAGGGCTTTACCAACATGTAACTATAAGACAGGTTAAAGAGACTAGTGTACATGTTAAGATAAAGAGCAACCAAATAGCATACTATCATATCGAGCAAGAAAGTCATCTCTATATATATGTCCAAGCATCCAATATAATATACATCATCTGTACAATACTGGCCTCTAGGGCATACATACAACTAACATTCCGTATACTATGAACTGTTGTTTGATTTAGAACATCAATGCTTTTAGATAACGTGCCTGAACCGATCAACTTTTGATATAGGAAATGTTCAAAACATTATCCAACTATACAAAATTTTATCATTTCTTTACTAATAAAGAGATAGATATGATTTTGTATATCAGGTTCGGTATCTAATAACATTCGTTCAGAATCAATGTATTGGTAATACAGGGTGACAGTGACCAACAGACTTGGCTGCAACACTTGCCCGGTTTTCTGCCTCATGAAACTTATCACCCGTTCCCAGTTCTCTACCTTTCTGTAGCCCTATGTAACAGATTACATATCTGGGATCCTGATCTGGTATCACATACCCAGGACGTAGAGAATACAGAGAAACAGTTCTTTGTAACGAAAAAACCTGAAGATGATGCATCAGCATGCACTCTCTTCGTTTGGACGGCACGGGAAATCTGGTATTCCCCAATTTCCTGCTCTGTCTTATAACTATTATAAGTTGGAGCGGGACCAACGTTCCCCAGCTCAGTATAACAAGCGGGTTCGGTCAATATTCCGTATTATTATCTTGATTAAGGCGTGATATGGTCGCTACCTGGAGAGAGAGAGAAGAAAACACTCAACGTATGCTCTTACAAGAATAGATTGGTTATAGTTTTATCTAATCAGGATAGCTCCCACTGGTTTTATCAAATCTTCCTTCAAACCCTAAAAGGAAAGACTAGCTGGGATTAATTACACACTACAAGTTCGCCAATCTTTCAGCCAGGCCAGTGTCGATACTTTGAGGGAGGTCCCCCGTGCTTTCGCACGAACCTAATTAATGTAAACCTCGTTTTCCCAGAGGCGTAACCCCGTTGACACCTTTCTAGACACCTACTTGATCGGCTAATTGTAATGTGTAAAACTCTCCCAGGAGTAACTCTTACTCACAGCGGGTATCTGGATCCAACTATCTCATAGAAGGTATGCAATCTCATTGCAAATTTCAACACTTGAAATTCCCGATAATATTTTGCCCCGAACGATCTATGACCTTGACAAGGTCAACAAACCATAGACCGCAAGTCAAGTTCAACCCGTCATTTCTTGATTGAATCAAACCCACCCGCACGACCCTTGACAAGGTCAACAAGGCCGCACGACTACCTTAACCCAATCTGCATCATATGCATAAGCAGATAAATACTGGTTAGCTACCGCACACTGCGCCTTGACAAGGTCAACAAACGTAGCACGAATACTAAACAGGACTTATCTGAAATGACGGAGGGCTACGACAGGTTTTTCTGAAAACCTATTGCGTAATGAACTTGATATCATTATAGAATCAAATAATTTTAAAATGGAGTGCTTTTGAGGCTTTTCTAGTTTTGCTAAAGGAGTCACTCCCGGTGAAGGGATCGTCGGTCCTTTCCTCGTCGAATGAGGTGCGGGATATATCATATATATCACTGTGAAAAGAAAAACTCTTAAAAGCAATCAAAAGACAAACCGAGGGTGTAGCATCTGCCAGTTATTGCTAAAGGAGTCACTCCCGGAGAAGGGATCTCGGTCCTTTCCTTATCGAATAAGGTGCAGGATATATCATATATACCGCTGTGCAAAGCAAGAACTGTAGCTACCTGTTTTATTTTGAAATTCGATTCTACAACATCTTAGGTTTCTTTTATTTCATTAATCTCATTAATGAATTCCCATCATTTAAGTACCTAAACATCACAGATAAATACGACGTACACTTATGCCATCCGCATTCGCCTCGATGTCCCCTCGTGCACCGTTAGGTTAGGTAACTAACGGCAGAGCGGGGCAGGGCTAGCGCGGGTGTAAAACATAAGTAACGTCTATATAATATATCATATATACTATATACTGTATCTATCACAGAACATCACATGATCACATCACAGATATCGCAGCAGAAAATATCATATGAAATATTGGATATACTAGGACGTCCGTGTTTTCAATACGAGCCAGTATAAAACATGGATTCCACGGTCGCGATGAATAGCCAAACCCACACCCCAAGACCCCTGCGAGAGCGGCAAGCAACCCTACCAATTCTGGAGTTAGGAGACCCGGACTCAACTCCTCGAGTTGGTCTCCCACTGGACTCCAGAACCCGGTTACTTGTGCCCTCCTCCTTGGGTCTATCCTAGTGCAGAAAAGTAAATAATATACAAAGGGTGACAACTTCCGCAACCTGGAAGTGCCTCAATAAAAGAATATTACATACAAGTTTTTACATGAATGAAAATGAAAAACACTCATCTCACATAAAAAAAACCCCGGCTATTCAAACACGACGATCCAATATAACATATCCAGCAACACATAACATCACATGTCATCAACGTAAGTAAATATGCGCATCCCAATTGTCGTTGACATATAGCAACGAAACAGGAGATATCACATATTACACTTACGGTCACAGAAAAGAAAGTGTAAAACTACAACAGTTGGAATCCGCAACCTCCTCAGACATCGCATGCCTGACCAAATGAATTCCTTAGACATCACATGCCTAACAATTATAAACCCCGCATTTTAGTCTCAAAATCGAAAACTCTTTTCAATATCAAGTCGGGTAATTCAACAAGATTCCCGACATCCTGATCGAATGCTCGTCGCAAACTTCAGTAGGCGGCCGCACCCCCGACGCCGTCGACAAAGTGCACCAAGGCGGAACACCGCTGCCGCGAGCACCCAAACGGATGCTTTCGGCGACGGGGTTCTCCTACAGTCACTTGGTCGGGGTTATGGAGTGAGGCTGTCTATTAAGTTTACCCGGCGAGTATCCGCGTACGCTACGTGATTGCGATGGACTTTTGATCACATCAATATTCCGTGGCAACCGATCAAGTGAGACTAAACTGCTATGTTTATAATATTCATTCAGTTATCTCATAACTTATTGTGAATTCCAAGTATTGTATCCCATTCCAGATAAATAGAAAATGTTAAACTTTCCGATCGAACATTCAAACACCCAAGTTTTCCCGATACAGCTCAACACATGAAATAAGTCTTAAAACATTCAGTTCGTGCCTCAGTACCAACGGTCCAGCCGTAGAAGGGTCAAGCCAACGCCTCACATGTGGCACGCCGTACTGCCCCAAACCCGAAGGTTCAAAGGGCAGTTCAAGACGGTCACATAATCGAGTTAAGGTTGGTTGTCTTCTAGAGGGTCCATCGCGTTACTTGCACTACTTAGAACGTCTTTAAACCACGGAAAAATCCAACACTTGGAAATTTCCCGACAGGGGAAAAGTTGGGTATTTATATCCGGTCGAACTTTCTAACATATTCTAAAATATCCGGAAAAATACATAGACGAAGTCTGATAATCCGATCGAAACTCCGAGTCCCCAATACAACCCAGAAAATTCAACTCTTGAATATTATTTAAAAATACCCAGAGAACTCAGCACTGAATAAAAGAAGTTACTGTGCAAAATTGGAAGCGTGACGTCACCCTTTAGCCGCGGAACCGCCGCATAAGCTAGGCTTATGCCGCGGTTCCGCCGCGCATTAGAGGGATCATGAGATAAATTTTGCGCCGTAATTCTTAGAATTCCCTGCTGAATTTTTTAAGCATTTTAATCTGGAAAAATCCCAGTTTTTAGAAAAAGACCAGAGAGCTATTTTGGGGTTAGGGTTTTTGTTCGATCGGGTTTCAAATGCCGTCTACACATCGCCTAAGGCTCTAGCTAGGCTCTGATACCACTGTAGGGTTCCTAGGCACTCTTAAGAGGTCTCACAAGGCATCAACCATGCCAATTTCAAATTTTAGGGATGCCGAGAAACCCTAATACGGATTGTTGGCTAGAAGTTTAGGCGACAAAAGAAACTAGTTTACTACTAAACTATAAGAACGGAAATACAACCTTTGTAGATCCGTTTCTCCACCTCCATAGCTCCATGATTAAGTCCTCTCTGCTGTCCAAATCGAACCATGACTCTGGCATCGGCTTCATCGGAGAAAAAGCGGGCTAGGTCATCGACGACGATGCCGAAGATGATCTACGTCGAGGCATCACTAGATCAAGCTCCACCTTCACCAAGCCATGAAAACTTGTGAAGGAAACACCCTATACTACTTGGCAAGAGGTAAAGGATGAAGAAATAGGAAGTGGGTAGACTTTAGAATTGGATTTCTCACTCATTTCATCAATCCACCATTGATGAAGTCAAGCTTCTTCATCTTGAAGAAGAAAAAGAAGTAGAAGATAATCTTATGATAAGTTATTTGAAAAGAATTATAATATGTTTCTTATCATAAAATTAACCATGGTAATGTGTAGAGAAATAACTAAGGTTAAATGAATGGTTAGGGTTTTGGAGATGAAGACAAAAGAGTCACTTTGGTCAAAGCTTCATGAAGCTTCAACAAGCTTCATGTTGAAAGCAACCCTTTTGTTTTTCTTTTCTCATTTCTTTTAATCCAAATTAAAAGATAAATGAATGAATAAATATATAAAAACCCTAACCATTTACTTAACTAAGGTTTAACTCTTTACACAAACCCTAGCAAACATGTATCATCAAACATGATACAATCAAGTGCACAAAAATATATCACATATACAATGTGCACATGCAAGTGAGAAAATCCATTTAAAGTGAACCAATACTAGTTAATGCAAAATAATATATCAAATATATAATTATACATTAAATCATTAAATCAACACTTGATTTAACGATCCGGTCATATCGCATATAACCGACTAGTATCCTATGTATCGGTTTATCGAATCAATGCTTGAATCGATAACTAGGTTATATCGCATACAACCAATCGATACATTTATCGCGAGAATGGAATACGGTATCACATACACGCATTATTCTCGGTCCCGCACATATCTCATATGCGCTCCTATTTCGTTTCGCTTGAGCCAGGAAACCTCTGTGTAGGACTCTAAAGACTCATCAATACGCCGGCAGCAGATGATGATCATATCAATCACCCACAAGATGCAAGCGGTTTGCTAAACGTAACGGCCACCCGGGTATTGAGCGATCAGAAGATCGACGAGCAAGCCCGCTCACACTCCTGTGAATCCAACCAGTAACACCACCGTACAGTCCGGTCTGATCGTCTGATATGTCGCATATCTCGCCTAGGGGTGGTAAACGTCAGACCCCAATAGCTCGATAAGTCGTGTCGATATGAGGTCTATAACAATTCGAGAAACTACTGGTAACACTCACCAGTAAATCTCAGCAACCCTGGCCAGGGATTTCCGGTTATAGCCAATCGAACACAGCGCAACATCAACTCCCTATACCGGGAGAGATGAATCCCCTACTATCGCTCATTGCCTCCATGTGATTCGGGACATGTACCAAAAAACAACCGTTTTGCACGCCCTCTTGGATGTGGTAAGATGGAAATCAAAGCACAGTGGGAACCTCACAAGACTCTATGACGATCTCGGGTCAACAGACTACTCTGTACCAGTGTCACCTGAGAACTGCCATCTGACGTAAGGTATAATACCATCTGGGAGTTCTCGGCGAGTACGTCCAGTGTACCCAGTCTCCACTGAGCACCCGTATATCATCTCTGATGTCAAACACCAATGGATATGGGATCATCCATCGCCCATCTGTATGGGTCGAGAAGGTACACGCTAGTCTACTCTGGTATATCGATGCCCCGTCTCGATACACCCACGACTAGGGACTTTGAAGGATGTACTTATAGACTATCTGTCTCCACTAGTATGATCTGCATCATAGTCCAGGTAGTCAAGTACACATCCTAAGGGCTTTACCAACATGTAACAGAGAGACAAGCAGTATACACGTTAAGGTAAAGAGCAACCAGATAGCATACTAACATGTTGAGCAAGAAAGTCCTCCCTATATATGTCCCAGCATCCACTACAATGTACATCCTATGTACAGTAATGGCCTCTAGGGCATACATATAACTAACAATATGCTGACTTATTTCCACAGTTCCTTCCCTCTACTTATACCCTGAAAGAAACCAGGGAGACACAAGCTCTGCTTAATGGGGGACCTTCTTCTTCTACATCCAGGGCGAAAGCAAAGGATGAAAAGAAGAAGACCTCTACAAAGCCGATATACAGTGTCAGTAAAGTAGAAGAAAAGGAAAGAGCAAAAGTTTCTTGGACTTGGTGTAGGCAAGGAGGGATGTTCCTATTGTTATGGGAACGGACATTGGCAGAAAGATTGCAAGGCTTTGGAAGCCAGTAGCCAGGATACGAAGCATGTTGTGGCTTCAGCTTCAAGTGTGTTTGTAATTGAGAAATGTTTGTCAATTAAATCTACTTCCTGGGTACTAGATACCGGAGCAGGATCTCATATCTGTAATTCGTTACATGCTTTGAGAAACCGTAAAGTTATAAGGATAGGTGATTTATCTCTCAGAGTAGCAAACGGAATGAGCGTGGACGCTGAATCTGTTAGTGTTTATGCCCTAGAAAGCCATTACTGTATCATACTAGTTTGTATATTACTTAATGGAAGCTTGGGATATTCACATGTATATAACAGTCTTGCTAAACATGGTAGTATGCTACTTGGTTTTTCTATCTTAATATGTGAGTGTACGTATTGATAGAGCTCTTAGGATCTTGCTTGACTACCAGCGTTGTGATGGCAGTCACACTAGTGGGGGCTGGGTAGTCTACAAGCACATCCTTTTTCAGGTCCCTGGTCGTTGGATTATCGAGACAGAGCATCGATACTCCGGAGTAGACTAGTGTGTACGCTTCTCATCCCAGTTGGGGAGATGGTCTGTCCCACAGCCGTCAGTACGTCGTATTGGAGATAGTATACAGGTGCTCGTTAGGTTACGGGTACACCGGACAGGACTCACAGGGAACTGTTGGTTGGTTTTATACCGGTCGTCAGTGAACAGTTCCCAGGTGACATGAGTACAGCATAGTCCGCAGACTTGACACTGCTACTTCGCTTCGAGTGTGTCCCACTGTTCTTAGATTGCTACCCTACCACGGCTCAAAGGAGTCGTGCAAACAGGTAGCAGTTGGGTGCAGTCCCGAGCACTTGGAGGCAGTGGCGGTTAGACAGGATTCGTCCCTCCCGGTATTGGGAGTAGATATCACGCTGTGTCAGAGAGCCATTACGCAAAGTCCCTGGCCAGGGCAAGCGAGATTTGCTGGTAGGTTCCAGTAGTTTCTCAGGGTGTAATGGGCTTCCCTCCGACACGACTTATACCACTATTAGGGGACTGACGTTTGCCGCCCCCTAGGCCCGGTATGCGATTGTCTTGGACGAACGGACCGGACTGTATGGAGATTGTCACATCAGACTCAGTAGGAGTTCGGATGGGTTCCCTCATCGGCCTTCTTATCGACATCTACCTGGGGACCGTTACGTACAGCTAGTGCCGCTTGCGGTCTGTGGTTAAACCCACTGCCAGCGTAGTAGTCGAGTTTCTAGAGTCCCACACAGAGAGTTTCCCTACTCCAGGCGAAATGATATAGAGGTCGTATGGTTTTACGACAAGGGTTCGGACGCATACGTGCGTTTACGCGCGTACGACTTTCGGACAGTTTTTACCAGTCGGCTTTGGTTTAAGCCAGTTACTGGTATCCGGTTATTGGATTTATACAGTCTAAAGTTTTTCCGTATTTTTTCGGATTGGAGGGGCGTTCTCGTAATTGTGCGAGAAGCTTCTAGAAGATGGTGACTAAGGAGGTTTAGGTGTCATATGCATTGAATGGGTTTAGTGAGTCATGAGAGTGATTCATCCATATCATTAATGCACAATAAATGCTTAATGAGTCATGGTTATGAATCACCATTAGATATTTATGAAACTTGATTATTCATCATTTGTTTTTCTTTTATTGATGAATTTTAATGTTTCATATATATTATGATAACTCATTATTCTCATATCATTATTATCCTCACCTTCTCTCTCCTCAAGCTCTCCCTCTTCAAACCCTAATCCTCCCCTCTCATGTGTTGAGTACAAGGATTGGTTAGACTACTTAATCCATAACCCTCTCTATATTTCACCTAGCTTCTTTGATTAGCACTTAGAGAAGTTTAGTTGCCTCAAGTTTAGAGGCTAAGCTTGGAGTAAAGCTCTCGGGTGGATCATCTACTACATCGAGACGGCCGAGGAGGACGAGGAGATCGTAAAGCCGAAGGACTTGGTTCGTTAGGTATAATCCCTAAGCATAGTAGTTTAAAACATCTATGTGTTTGGTTAGTTATCGTTTAGCTTCGATTCAAGCGGTTAGTCGATGTTTGTTCACTAAAAAAGTTCGTTTAAGAAAATTCCGCCTCCCCACAAGTATTGGGGTGCTGTACATCGACTTACAGCGGTATCAGAGCCTCGCTAAACAATAAATAACTTACTTGCAAATTTGTATGAATTTCGAACGGAAAAAACGAAACCGGAAAAGCCCGAAAACATCAGTTTCTGTCGATTTTTAAATGAAGTCCAAAAATTTTTCAGGGATGTTCAAAAAGCTTGAAAAGACAGTAGTAGAACACACAAAAAATTTGGTCCCCTGAATCGCCTACGGCGCCGCGGAACCGCGGCGGATAGCACCGATCCGCCGCGCTTCCGCCGCCGATTTGACGATCCAGGGACCCATTTTTCTTGTGTTGGTTCTCTGTAATATTTGGGATTTTCTGGAATATTTAATTTTTGCTCAGGTTTCAGATTTGCAGAGAAGTATTGGAGCAAGATTAAAAGTGTTTAATCGATCGAAATTATACAGTATTTGCTTGTTGGATTATATCTTGATGGGTTCCTAGGCACCCTAATGAGGTCTCACAAGGCATCAACCATGCCAATTTCAAATTTAAACGGTGCCGAGAAACCCTAGAACGGATCGTTGGCTAGATTTCTAGGCGAAAATGTAAACTAGTTAACATCTTAACTAAAAGGAAACGGAAATACAACCTTTGTAGATCCGGTGCTCCACCTCCATAGCTCCGCAATGAAGTCCTCTCGCTGTCCAAAACAAATCCCGGGCTCTAGCGTCGGCTTCATCGGAGAATAGGCGAGCTAGGTCGTCGATGTCCATGCCGAAGATGATCTACGTCGAAGCATCGCTAGATCAAGCTCCACCTTCACCAAGCCATGAAAACTCATGAAGGAAACACCCTATACTACTTGGCAAGAGGTAGAGGATGAAGAAATAGGAAGTGGGTTCACTTTAGAATTGGATTTCTCACTCTCTTTCATCACTTGCCATTAATGGAGCAAGCTTTCTTCCATGAAGAAATGAAGAAGAAGAAGAAGAATGTTATGATAAGAAAAATCCAAAAAGAAAAGAAAATGAATTCTTATCATAAGCTAACCATAGTTAGGTATAGAGAATTAATTAGGGTTAAGTGGAATGGTTAGGTTTAAGCATGAGACAAAATGGTCACAAAGTCAAAGTATTCATGAAGCTTCATGAAAGAACAAAAGAATGGCACCATTTTTCTCATGCCATTTTATTTTTCCAAAAAAAAAGAAAAAGATTACTAAATGAATAAGGAAATCAAAAACCCTAATCATCCACTTAACTATAGTTTAATTCTTTACACTTAACCAAAAGGCATGTATCATCAAACATGATACAATCATGTGCACAAAAACTATATCGAATATACAATGTGCACATCCGAGCGAGAAAATCCATTTAAAGTGAACCGATACTAGTTAATGCAAAGTAATATATCAAATATATAATTATACATTAAATCATTAAATCAACACTTGATTTAACGATCCGGTCATATCACATATAACCGACTAGTATCCAATGTATCGGTTTATCGAATCAATCCTTGATTCGATAACTAGGGTATATCGCATATAACCTAATCGATACATTCATCGCGAGAATGGAATACGGTATCATATACACGCATTATTCTCGTTCCCGCACATATCTCATATGCGCTCCTATTTCGTTTTGCTTGAACCAGGAAACCTCTGTGTAGGACTCTAAAGACTCGTTAATACGCCGGCAGCAGATGATGATCATTTCAAGCACCCACAAGACGCGAGCGGTCTGCTAAACGTAACGGCCACCCGGGTATTGAGCGATCTGAAGATCGACGAGCAAGCCTGCTCACACTCCAGTGAATCCAACCAGTAACACTACCGTACAGTCCGGTCTGATCGTCTGATATGTCGCATATCTCGCCTAGGGGTGGTAAACGTCAGACCCCAATAGCTCGATAAGTCGCGTCGATATGAGGTCTATAACAATTCGAGAAACTATTGTTAACACTTACCAGTATATCTCAGCAACCCTGGCCAGGGATTTCCTGTTATAGCCAATCGAACACAGCGCAACATCAACTCCCTATACCGGGAGAGACGAATCCCCTCCTATCGCTCATTGCCTCCATGTGACTCGGGACTGTCCCCAAAAACCACCGTTTTGCACGCCCTCTTGGACGTGGTAAGATGGAAATCAAAGCACAGTGGGAACCACACAAGACTCTATGACGATCTCGGGTCAACAGACTACTCTGTACCAGTGTCACCAGAGAACTGCCATATGACGTAAGGTATAATACCATCTGGAAGTTCTCGGCCAGTCCGTCCAGTGTACCCAGTCTCTACTGAGCACCCGTATATCATCTCTGATGTCAAACACCAATGGATTTGGGATCATCCATCGCCCATCTGTATGGGTCGAGAAGGTATACGCTAGTCTACTCTGGTATATCGATGCCCCGTCTCGATACACCCACGACTAGGGACTTTGAAGGATGTACTTATGGACTACCATGTCCCCACTAGTATGATCCGCATCATAGTCCAGGTAGTCAAGTACACATCCTAAGGGCTTTACCAACATGTAACAGAGAGACAATAAGTATACACGTTAAGGTAAAGAGTAACCAGATAGCATACTATCATGTCGAGCAAGAAAGTCCTCCCTATATATGTCCCAGCATCCACTACATTATACATCCTATGTATAGTAATGGCCTCTAGGGCATACATATAACTAACAATCTCCCACTTGCACTAGGGCCATCTGATAGCAGTGGTTGTAGTATCTCATACTCAACCATCCTATAATAATCTCTCTCTGGGAACAGGCCTTTGTGAGTGGATCCACTGTGTTGTCCTTTGAGTCTACTCTCCAAACCTCGATCACCCTGGAGATCAAGCATCTCCATGATCAGGTGACACTGCCTTAGAATAAGTCTGGATCACTGATGGGACTGGCGTTCCTCGGCATGAGCCACAACTCCATTGTCTCACAATGGTAGGAACGTAGTTCATCTCATGAACTAATATACACCCAAACATCCTCTTTGGTAGCATCTTAAGTAGCGATGTATCCTGCCTTTATCGTCTAGTATGTCACGGTATCTGGCTTGGAACTCTTCCAACATACCGTCCCTTTACTGAGGTTAAAGACAATGCCTGCGACTGACATTCAGTCGTCTTTATCACCCTGGAACCCTTCCAGTGATTCTCCCCAGGATCAACTGATACCATCTCACTACAACTAGTGAGAATCCTAACATACAATTAAATCTATCTCATGATCTAAAACTCAGGATTTAGGAGGTATCATTTTGATCCTATATGGAGAATCATTGTGATAAGCGGAGATTGATCGAGCGTAGCATAGGAAACTCCTTCCCTATCAAGAGTATGTCATCCACGTACTCTACGAGAATCGTCACCATACTCCCTACTACCTTTTTGTTTATACAAGGTTCATCTACCATTTTGATGATGTCAAACTCTTTGACTAATTCATCAAAACAGATGTTCCAACTCCGCGATGCCTGCTTTATCCTATAAAGCATCTTGCACACGTTTCCGCTGCTCCCACTGTCTACGAGGCCCTCTGGCTGTGTACTTATAGACGCTCTCTTCTAAAACATCATTTAGAAAAGCTGTCATGACACCCAACCACCAGATATCGTAGTCATGGTATGTAGCCGTGGCAAGTAGGATCTGGATGGACTTAAGCTTGGTTACTTGAAAAAGCTTTCATCACAATCCACGCCTAGTAAATGATGCAAACTTTTAACAAGTCTAGCTTTGAAAGTCTCAACTTTTCAATGTACACCAAGTAATCTTCTCAAGATATACTTGCTCCTGATGGGGATTTAACCCTTCAGATATAGCAACCAAAGTCCATACTTTGTTGGTGTACATGGATTCCATCTCAGATCACTAAGCATCCAGCCATTCTTACGGAGTCCCACTCCTGATGGCCAGCTCGAAGCTAGTTGGGTCATCATCTCATGATGCAATCCTCGCTCCCACTGTCATAGAGAAACAGAAGTATCTCTCAGGTGGGTGAGGAACCCTACTAGATCGGCGGAGAGGCTGAGGTTCGTTGGAATCTACTGAATCCTTTGGTTCTATCAAATCATCAGCTGTAGTTTGTATAGCTGGAACCTTTCCAGTTGTACATAACTGACCTTGCCTCGAGCTTGTCCGGATTATGCTTTTAGACAAAGCCCGGACAACCCCAAATCTTAACCAACTTAAGATATGGGCTCTTCCCTTATCATATCAAATATGATGTGGTAGGCAACTGATTTGATTTGAACCCTATTCAATAGGTATGCAGCTTCTCAAGCGCATAACACCCAAAAGGAAATAGGTAACTCAGTATTACTCATCATAGAGCACACCTTATCACATAGGGTGTAATTGCTCCACCCCGATATACCATCGTGCTATGGTGTATACAGAGGAGTAATGCTGAGAGAGAATCTCATTCTCCTTTAGAATAGTCCAGGAATTCCATGCACAAGTATTCTCCTCCCTGATCTCATCATAGGACATAATACTTATACCCGTATTTTGGTTCTCTACTTCTTGCTTATATTCTGTGAATTTCTCAAAAGGTTCGGACTTGTGTTTCAACAGGAACATAGGTCAGAAACTCGAAAGATCATCAGAGAACGTAATGAAGTATAAAGAACCAGTCCTGGCATGTGTAGACAGGGTACATCAACATGTAACATCCCAAGAGTTTACATAACTCTTTCTCTGTTTCCAATAAACGGAGCTATGGTCATTTTATCTTTGTGACATGACTGGCAAGTTTCACAAGATGTAAGTTCAAACTGATTTAAATATGCATCTATATGTAACTTCAGCTAGTCGGGTCGCATTGATATGACCTAGTCTACAATGCCTCAAGAAGGATTCGTTCATTTCTGAACTCTTCCACTTTTGTGTGTTCCGTATAGTAAGAACTGTAGTTTGATTTAGAACATTAATGCTTTTAGATAACGTGCCTGAACCGATCAACTTTTGATATAGGAAATGTTCAAAACATTATCCAACAATACAAAATTTTATCATTTCTTTACTAATAAAGAGACTGATATGATTTTGTATGTCAGGTTCGGTATCTAATAACATTCGTTCAGAACCAATGTATTGGTAATACAGGGTGACAGTGACCAACAGACTTGGCTGCAACTCTTGCCCCGTTTTCTGCCTCATGAAACTTATCACCCGTTCTCAGTTCTCTACCTATCTGTAGCCCTATGTAACAGATTACATATCTGGGATCCTGATCCGGTATCATATACCCAGGATGCGGAGGATACTGAGAAACAGTTCTTTGTAACGAACACACCCGAAGATGATGCATCAGCATGCACTCACTTAGTTTGGGCAGCACGGGAAATCTGGTATTCCCCAATTTCCTGCTCTGTCTTATAACAATTATAAGTTGGAGCGGGACCAACGTTCCCCAGCTCAGTATAACTAGCGGGTTTGGTCAATAATCCGTATTATTATCTTGATTAAGGCGTGACATGGTCGCTACCAGGAGAGAGAGAGAGAAGAAAACACTCAGCGTGCGCTCTTGCAAGAATAGATTGGTTATTATTTTATCTAATCAGGATGGCTCCCACTGATTTTTATCAAATCTTCCTTCAAACCCAAAAAGGAAAGACTAGCCGGGATTAATTACACACTACAAGTTCGCCAATCTTTCAGCCAGGCCAGTGTCGGTACTTTGAGGGAGGTCCCCCGTGCTTTCGCACGAACCTAATTAATGTAAACCTCATTTTTCCCAGAGGCGTAACCTCGTTAACACCTTTCTAGACACCTACTTGATCGGCTAATTGTAATGTATAAAACTCTCCCAGGAGTAACTCTTACTCGCAGCGGGTATCGGGATCCAACTATCTCATAGAAGGTATGCAATCTCATTGCAAATTTCAACACTTGAAATTTCCGATAATGTTTTGCCCCCAGCACCCTATGACCTTGACGGAGGTCAACAAACCATAGGCTACTAGTCAAGTTAAACCCGTCATTTCTTGATCGAATTAAACCCACCCGCACGACCCTTGACGGAGGTCAACAAGGCCGCACGACTACCCTAATCCAATCTGCATCATATGCATAAGCAGATAAATACTAGTTAGCTACCGCACACTACGCCTTGACGGAGGTCAACAAACGTAGCACGAATACTAAATAGGATTTATCTGAAATGACGGAGGGCTACGACAGGTTTTTCTGAAAACCTATTGCTTAATGAACTTGATATCGTTGTAGGATCGAATGAATTTTGAAATGGAGTGTCTTTGAGGCTTTTCTAGTTTTGCTAAAGGAGTCACTCCCGGTGAAGGGATCGTCGGTCCTTTCCTCGTCGAATGAGGTGCGGGATATATCATATATATCACTATGCAAAGCAAAAACATTTAAAAAAAATCAAAAGACAAACCGAGTGTGTAGCATCTGCCAGTTATTGCTAAAGGAGTCACTCCCGGTGAAGGGATCTCTGTCCTTTCCTCATCGAATAAGGTGCAGGATATATCACATATACCTCTGTACAAAGCAAGAACTGTAGCTACCTGTTTTAATTTTGAAATTCGATTCTACAACATCTTAGGTTTCTTTTTATTTCATTAATCATATTAATGAAGTCCCATCATTTAAGTTACCTAAACATCACAGATAAATACGACGTACACTTATGCCATCCGCATTCGCCTCGATGTCCCCTCGTGCACCGTTAGGTTAGGTGACTAACAGCAGAGCGGGGCAGGGCTAGCGCGGGTGTAAAACATAAGTAACGTATATATAATATATCATATATACTATATACTGTATCTATCACAGAACATCACATGATCACATCACAGATATCGCAGCAGAAGAATCATATGAAATATTGGATATACTAGGACGTCCGTGTTTTCAATACGAGCCAGTATAAAACACGGATTCCACGGTCGCGATGAATAGCCAAACCCACACCCCTAGACCCCTACGAGAGCGGCAAGCAACCCTACCAATTCTGGAGTTAGGAGACCCGGACTCGACTCCTCGAGTTGGTCTCCCACTGGACTCCAGAACCCGGTTACTTGTGCCCTCCTCTTTGGGTCTATCCTAGTGCGGAAAAGTAAATAATATACAAAAGGTGACAACTTCCGCAACCTGGAAGCGCCCCAATAAAAGAATATTACATACAAGTTTTTACATGAATGAAAATGAAAAACACTCATCTCACATAAAAACCCCCGGCTATTCAAACACGACGATCCAATATAACATATCCAGCAACACATAACATCACATGTCATCAACGTAAGTAAATATGCGCATCCCAATTGTCGTTGACATATAGCAACGAAACCGGCGATATCACATATTACACTTACGGTCATAGAAAAGAAAGTGTAAAACTACAACAGTTGGAATCCGCAACCACCTCAGACATCGCATGCTTGACCAAATGAATTCTTTAGACATCGCATGCCGAACAATTATAAACCCCGCATTTTAGTCTCTTTATCGAAAACACTTTTCAATACCAAGTCGGGCAATTCAACAGGATTCCCGACATTTTGATTGAATGCTCGTCGCAAACTTCAGTAGACGGCTGCACCCCCGATACCGTCGACGAAGTGCACCAAGGCGGAACACCGCTGCCGCGAGCACCCGGACGGATGCTTTCGGCGACGGGGTTCTCCTACAGTCACTTGGTCGGGGCTATGGAGTGTGGCTGTCTATTAAGTTTACCCGGCGAGTATCCGCGTATGCTACGTGATTGCGACGGACTTTTGATCACATCAAAATTCTGTGGCAACCGATCAATTGAGACTAAACTGCTATGTTTATAACATTCATTCAGTTATCTCATAACTTTTGTGAATTCCAATTATTGTATCCCATTCCAGATAAACAGAAAATGTTAAACTTTTCGATCGAACAGTCAAACACCCAAGTTTTCCCGATTCAGCTCAACACATGAAATAAGTCTAACAACATTCAGTTCATGCCTCAGTACCAACGGTCCAGCCGTAGAAGGGTCAAGCCAACGCCTCACATGTGGCACGCCGTACTGCCCCAAACCCGAAGGTTCAAAGGGCAGTTCAAGACGGTCACATAATCGAGTTAAGGTTTGTTGTCTTCTAGAGGGTCCATCGCGTTACTTGCACTACTTAGAACGTCGTTAAACTACGGAAAAATCCAACACTTGGAAATTTCCCGACAGGGGAAAAGTTGGGTATTTATATCCGGTCGAACTTTTTAACATATCCATAAATTATCCGGAAAGCCACACAGACAAAATTTGATAATCCGATCGAATCATCCAAGCTCCAAAACACCCTGGAATATTCAACTCTTGAATAAATATTAAAATTATCCAGAAAACACAGGAGTCAAATATAACAATTACTGTGCAAAGAGGAGTCAAAGAGTCAACATTATGGCCGCGGAACCGCCGCGCCACGTGGGCTTAGGCCGCGCTTCCGCGGCGTTATGACGGAGTTAGGTCTCCGTTTTTCACAGTAATTCATAAAAAGCCTGCTTAATTTTCTGCATATTTTTAATATGGAAAAATCCAGATTTTTAAAAAATGGACAGAGAGCATGTTTCGAATTGGGTTTCGGGTTCGTTCGGACTTCAAATTGCGTCTAGACTTCGCCTAAAGCTCTAGCTAGGCTCTGATACCACTGATGGGTCAGGCAGCCACCCCATCCAATGGGGTCACCGTGGCACCCACGGGTCCCTCAGCAGCTACTTTTTACGCATGCCCCCTCGCGAGGACTACAATCCGCCGGAACACCTTCCGGTCTCGGGACACCCTGGGGGTAAGAGCCTATGCTTCGCCACACTGTCACACAGTGAGAACCCCCCATAGGTCGACATCCAATACCTAGTAGCTCTGATACCACTGATGGGTTCCTAGGCACCCTAATGAGGTCTCACAAGGCATCAACCATGCCAATTTCAAATTTAAACGGTGCCGAGAAACCCTAGAACGGATCGTTGGCCAGATTTCTAGGCGAAAATGTAAACTAGTTAACATCTTAACTAAAAGGAAACGGAAATACAACCTTTGTAGATCCGGTGCTCCACCTCCATAGCTCCGCAATGAAGACCTCTCGCTGTCCAGAACAAATCCCGGGCTCTAGCGTCGGCTTCATCGGAGAATAGGCGAGCTAGGTCGTCGATGTCCCTGCCGAAGATGATCTACGTCGAAGCATCGCTAGATCAAGCTCCACCTTCACCAAGCCATGAAAACTCGTGAAGGAATCACCCTATACTACTTGGCAAGAGGTAGAGGATGAAGAAATAGGAAGTGGGTTTACTTTAGAATTGGATTTCTCACTCTCTTTCATCACTTGCCATTAATGGAGCAAGCTTTCTTCCATGAAGAAATGAAGAAGAAGAAGAAGAATGTTATGATAAGAAAAATCCAAAAAGAAAAGAAAATGAATTCTTATCATAAGCTAACCATAGTTAGGTGTAGAGAATTAATTAGGGTTAAGTGGAATGGTTAGGTTTAAGCATGAGACAAAATGGTCACAAAGTCAAAGTATTCATGAAGCTTCATGAAAGAACAAAAGAATGCCACCATTTTTCTCATGCCATTTTATTTTTCCAAAAAAAATAAAAAGATTACTAAATGAATAAGGAAATCAAAAACCCTAATCATCCACTTAACTATAGTTTAATTCTTTACACTTAACCAAAAGGCATGTATCATAATACATGATACAATCATGTGCACAAAAACTATATCGAATATACAATGTGCACATCCGAGCGAGAAAATCCATTTAAAGTGAACCGATACTAGTTAATGCAAAGTAATATATCAAATATATAATTATACATTAAATCATTAAATCAACACTTGATTTAACGATCCGGTCATATCACATATAACCGACTAGTATCCAATGTATCGGTTTATCGAATCAATCCTTGATTCGATAACTAGGGTATATCGCATATAACCTAATCGATACATTCATCGCGAGAATGGAATACGGTATCACATACACGCATTATTCTTGGTCCCGCACATATCTCATATGCGCTCCTATTTCGTTTCGCTTGAACCAGGAAACCTCTGTCTAGGACTCTAAAGACTCGTCAATACGCCGGCAGCAGATGATGATCATATGAAGCACCCACAAGCCGCAAGCGGTCTGCTAAACGTAACGGCCACCCGAGTATTGAGCGATCTGAAGATCGACGAGCAAGCCCGCTCACACTCCAGTGAATCCAACCAGTAACACTACCGTACAGTCCGGTCTGATCGTCTGATATGTCGCATATCTCGCCTAGGGGTGGTAAACGTCATACCCCAATAGCTCGATAAGTCGCATCGATATGAGGTCTATAACAATTCGAGAAACTACTGGTAACACTTACCAGTATATCTCAGCAACCCTGGCCAGGGATTTCCTGTTATAGCCAATCGAACACAGCGCAACATCAACTCCCTATACCGGGAGAGACGAATCCCCTCCTATCGCTCATTGCCTCCATGTGACTCGGGACTGTACCCAAAAACCACCGTTTTGCATGCCCTCTTGGACGTGGTAAGATGGAAATCAAAGCACAGTGGGAACCACACAAGACTCTATGACGATCTCGGGTCAACAGACTACTCTGTACCAGTGTCACCAGAGAACTGCCATCTGACGTAAGGTATAATACCATCTGGGAGTTCTCGGCGAGTCCGTCCAGTGTACCCAGTCTCTACTGAGCACCCGTATATCATCTCTGATGTCAAACACCAATGGATATGGGATCATCCATCGCCCATCTGTATGGGTCGAGAAGGTATACGCTAGTCTACTCTGGTATATCGATGCCCCGTCTCGATACACCCACGACTAGGGACTTTGAAGGATGTACTTATGGACTACCATGTCCCCACTAGTATGATCCGCATCATAGTCCAGGTAGTCAAGTACACATCCTAAGAGCTTTACCAACATGTAACAGAGAGACAATCAGTATACACGTTAAGGTAAAGAGTAACCAGATAGCATACTATCATGTCGAGCAAGAAAGTCCTCCCTATATATGTCCCAGCATCCACTACAATATACATCCTATGTATAGTAATGGCCTCTAGGGCATACATATAACTAACATATCTGTGATTGTATAATGTGTTCGTAAACCTCCCCTAACTGCTACTATGTCAGTTGGCAGGGGGTTGCACATTTCTGAAATGGATTTTTTCTGTTTGTGCATATGAACTGTGTTGGACTGTTGTGATGTATAGCCGGGGTTTTTTGATGGGTTATTATTTAATTCATTTGATGTAAATATAATTTGTTGTAATATTATTTTGCGGGGCACATCCTGGTTGCGGTTGTAGCCACCGTTGTATTATTTCATTTTACTGTTTTTGCTCCTAGGACAGACCCAAGGTGGGGTGCACAAACTGTCGGGCGGGTAGTTTGCCGCACCCGTAGGGGTCGTGGGTGGGGTAATGGCTATTCATCACAACTGTGTAATCCGTATTTTGTAATCCGTATTTTGTTGCTGGCTCAAAACAAACACGGATTGCTTGCAAATCCAATTAAGTTCATCTGTGATCTGGAATGAATATCATTGCGTCAGACGAATGTAAAATATCTATATATATGATAGCTATTTAGACGTCACTTATGTTTTACACCCGCGCTAGCCCAGCCCCCGCTCTGTCGTTAGTTAAGTAACCTAACGGGTAATAACGGGACCCCGTGGCGAATGCGGATGGCATAAGAGGACGTTGTATTTTCGTTGTTTTCTGCAATGATAGGTTAATGATGGGACGCATTATCTATAATGCTAAGAAAAAAAAACCAAAGTTTAAATCGTTGGAACAATTTAAAAGAAACCACTCGGTTAATTTTAAAACAGATATTTTTAAATGCGGAGACTTAACCACTCCTTTAAAAGCTGTCAGGTTCCTTCGGTTATATCAAGTTCACTACGTTCACGGTTTCGCCAAAACCAGTCGTAGCCCTCCGTCATTTCTTATGGATGGTCAGTAGTATTCAAGCTATGCTTGTTGGCTTACGTCAAGGCATAGTGTTTGGTAGCTGCTGGGGTATTCATTTGTTGCATAGATAGATGTGTTTATTTGGGACAGTCGCATTACCTTGTTGGCTTACGTCAAGGGTATATACGGGTGGGTTCAAATTAACAAGATAATAATGGGCAGAACTTGACATGTGACTTATGATTTGTTGGCATACGTCAAGGTCATAAGAGCATGGGGAAAAACTTATATCGGGAATTTCTAAAGAAACTGAAATTTGCAAAGAGATGCATACCATTTGGAGTTTGATGAATGTTGGTAGGATTCCTTCAACATTATCATACGATGATATTTGGATCCCGATCCTACTGTGAGTATATGCTACTTATCAGGATATTCGTCACTTAACGATCAATGCTATAAACCAAGTAGGTGTCCAGAAAAGTGTCAGCGGGGTTACGCCCCCAGAGAAAAGAGGTTATTTAATTAAGGAACTTCGCGAAAGCGTTAGAAAACCTCCCTCGAAGTATCGACACTGGCCTGGCTGAACGGTTAAGCAAGTATTGTACGGTGAGAATAGTCCTGGCTAATTCTTCTTTTATGGTTTGGGGAAGGATTCGAGAAACAGTGGGAGCCATCCAGTTTAGATAAACTAAAAACCACTCTAAACTTGCAAGAGCATCATGCTAAAGAGTTTTCTTCTCTCTCTCCTAATTGCAGCGACCCTGAAAATGACTGGACTTAAGTTACTTTTAGGGAAAAATATACTGACAGGGCCAAACTATAAAGATTGGCTGCGGAATGTCAAAATGGCTTTGACCTATGACAAATTAGGATACGTCCTTACCGCTACGGCACCTGCTGTCCCTGGTCCCAAATCCAGCAATGCGGATAAGGAAATCCGCAAAACCTAGGATTTAGATTGCGCGAAAGCCAAGTGCATCGTGCTTGCCTCAATGAACAATGAACATCAGAGGAGGCACGAGGATATGGGCCTTGATGGCATATTTCTCCATACAAAGGAACTTTATGGAGAGCAATCTCGTATAGCAAGATACGAGACCTCTAAGAACTTGTTTCGAGCGAGGTTGGCTGTCGAGTCATCGGTAGGAGAATATGTCCTAAAGATGATCGGCTATATTGAAGAGCTCGCAGACCTTGGGACGACTTTGGATAATGAGCTCTATACAGACCTTATTCTCCAGTCCCTTCCTCCCACCTACGCCCAGTTTATCCTGAACTTCAACCTTCGAAGAAAAGAAGTTGAACTTCCGGAATTCCTGAACATGTTAAGGAGTGCAGAGGGCACCTTGCAGAAAGCAAGGGAAACACCCGCTATGTTTGTTGGCGGTTCATCTTCTTCCGGGTCCAAGGCTAGGGCCAAAGGAAGGAAGAAGAAGGCCACACCCAGACCTAGAGGAGGTGTAAGTAAGGTGGGAGGGTAGGGAAAGAAAAAGTTTGCAGCACCGGTAGTTGGCCAGGATGAGTGCTTCCATTGTCACAGAAAAGGGCACTAGAAGAAGGATTGCAAGGCGTGGAACGCCAAGAACCAGGAACCGAAGCAAGCCGTGGCTTCGACTTCAGGTGTGTTTGTAATTGAGAATTGTCTGTCGATCAACTCTACTTCCTGGGTATTGGATACCGGATCAGGATCTCATATTTGCAATTCATTGCAGGCACTGAGAAACCGTAGAGTGCTGAAGGAAGGTGATATGACCCTAAAGGTTGCTAACGGAGCTAGCGTGGGAGCTGCGTCCGTCGGGGATTATCACCTAGGATTGATGAGTGGACACATTTTGATTTTACATAACTGTTATTTTGTACCAAGCTTAACGTGTAATATCATATCAGTTTCCTTGTTATCAAATAAAGGTTATGATTTCACGTTTGTAAGAGATGTTGTTAACATCCACCTTAATCATGGTTTGATTGGGTCCGGTACACTAAATAACGGTATATATGTTTAAAACCAACTCCAAATTTTCAATGTCCAGAACACACTAAAAAGAAAGTCTCCAGATTTAAATAAAGCTTTCTTATGGCATTGTAGACTGGGTCACATCAATGAGAGAAGGTTGACTAAGTTGCATAGAGAAGGATATTTGGACTCGTTCGAATATCAAACTTATGACACTTGTCAATCTTGTCTCAAAGGAAAGATGACAAAGACTCCATTTACTGGACAAGGAGTAAGAGCGAGCGAGCTCTTAGGACTCATACACAGCGATGTATGTGGTCCAATGTCTACACATGCGAGAGGTGGTTATTCCTACTTCATTACTTTTACAGATGATTTCTCTAGGTTTGGACATATCTTCTTAATGAAGCATAAATCCGAGGCCTTTGAGAAATTCCTGGAATACAAGAGTGAAGCGGAAAACCAAACAGGCAAAAGTATTAAGACACTGAGATCTGATCGAGGTGGAGAATACTTAAGTGCCGAGTTCCTAGGTTACCTAAAAGAGAAAGGAATTCTCTCTCAGCTTACTCCTCCATACACTCCACAGCACAACGGTGTATCGGAGAGACGGAATCGAATCATATTGGATATGGTACGATCCATGATGAGTAATGCTGAGTTACCGCGATCTTTCTGGGGTTATGCGCTAGAATCAGCGGCATATCTTTTGAACAGAGTTCCAACCAAAACTGTGCCTACCACACCATATCAGATGTGGAGTGGGAAGAAACCCTATCTTCAGTACCTGAAGACATGGGGATGTCCAGCTTTTGTAAAAAAGCAGCATCCGGACAAGCTCGAGGCACGCTCAGTAGAGTGTAAGTTTGTAGGATATCCAAAGAACTCTATGGGATATTGTTTCTATTACGCAGAGGAACAAAAGGTTTTTGTTTCTCGTCATGCCCGCTTCTTAGAAACTGAATTTTTAGAAAATCAGAAGAGTGGGAGCGAAATAGAACTGGAAGAAATTCCTGAACCACAAACTGCTACTGAAAGTTTGGTAGAACCAGTAGTTCAAGAAGAACAGGACATTCCCGCACCCCTCCGCAGGAGTAGTAGGCCGTCTCATCTGCCTGAGAGATACTACGGTTTTCTCATAGATGGGGATAGAGAGGATTGCATCATAGATGATGATGAACCTACTGACTTCCAGCAGGCCATCCAGAGCGGCGACTCGGTACGATGGCTAGATGCAATGCGGACCGAAATGGAGTCCATGTACACCAACAAAGTATGGACTTTGGACTTTGCTCCAGATGGGGTAAAACCCATAGGATGCAAATGGATCTTCAAGAAAAAGATTGGTGTAGATGGACAGGTGGAAACCTATAAGGCTAGATTTGTTGCAAAGGGTTTTCGTCAAAGACCTGGTTTGGACTATGACGAAACTTTTTCTCCAGTGGCTATGCTCAAATCCATTCGGGTCCTTCTTGCTATTGCTGCCTTCCATGATTATGAAATCTGGCAGATGGACGTAAAGACGGCTTTTCTGAATGGAAATTTAGAAGAGTGCGTCTATATGGATCAGCCAGAGGGTTTCAATCAGAGTGGGAGCAGCGGGAAAGTTTGCAAGCTGCTTAAGTCCATTTATGGACTAAAGCAGGAATCGCGGAGTTGGAACATCTGTTTTGATGAGACAGTCAAAGAATATGACTTTATCAAAAATCCAGATGAACCGTGCATATATAGTAAAGTTGTAGCCAGAAGTGTCGTGTTCCTCGTCTTGTACGTGGATGACATTCTATTGATAGGAAATGACATTCCTATGCTACAATCTGTCAAAGGATTCTTGTCACACAGATTCTCCATGAAGGACCTGGGTGATGCCTCTTACATTCTGGGGATCCGGATCTATCGTGATAGATCCAAGAGGATGTTGGGACTTTTGCAGTCGAGGTATATCGACACTGTACTGAAAAGATTCAGTATGGAAGATTATAAGCGCGGTAATCTACCGGCTTGTCACGGAATCACCCTCTCCAAAGAGATGTCTTCCAAGACTGATTTGGAAAGGGAACGCATGTCTATTATACCCTACGCTTCTGCGGTAGGCTCTATAATGTATGCGATGTTGTGCACCAGACCAGATGTAGTTTACACACTGAGCGTGGTAAGCCAGTATCAGTCAGACCCAGGGGAGATGCACTGGAGAGCAGTAAAGAACATTCTCAAGTACCTGAGAAGGACTAAGGAGATGTTCTTGGTTTACGGTGGAAAAGACCTCAGGTTGGAGGCCTTTGCTGATTCCGGCTTCCAGAGTGATAAGGACGATTCCAAGTCCATGTCGGGTTATGTCTTTACCCTCAATGGAGGGGCGGTGTGCTGGAAGAGCTCCAAGCAGGACACCGTTGCTGACTCAACGATAGAAGCGGAGTATATAGCTACTTGCGATGCCACAAAAGAAGCAGTCTGGATGAAGAAGTTCCTAACAGAACTTCAGGTGGTTCCTACCATAGTTGATCCAATACCTCTGTATTGCGACAACAACGGAGCTATAGCTTTAGCGAAGGAACCAAGGTCCCATCAGAAGTCCAGACACATCTTGAGGCGGTATCACCTGATCAGGGAGATCATTGATCATCAGGAGATCGAGGTTCGGAGAGTTGCTTCTGAAGAGAACATTGCTGATCCATTCACGAAGGCCCTACCTCAGATTCAGTTCGAGAGGCTACTCGAGATCATCGGTCTTCGATACGCCAGTACATGGCCCTAGTGCAAGTGGGAGATTGTTAGTGTTTATGCCCTAGAAGGCCATTACTCTATCATACTAGTTTGTATATTACTTAATGGAAGCTTGGGATATTCACATGTATACAACAGTCTTGCTAAACATGGTAGTATGCTACTTGGTTTTTCTATCTTAATATGTGAGTGTACGTATTGATAGAGCTCTTAGGATCTTGCTTGACTACCAGCGTTGTGATGTCAGTCACACTAGTGGGGGCTGGGTAGTCTACAAGCACATCCTTTTTCAAGTCCCTGGTCGTTGGATTATCGAGACAGAGCATCGATACTCCGGAGTAGACTAGTGTGTACGCTTCTCATCCCAATTGGGGAGATGGCCTGTCCCACAGCCGTCAGTACGTCGTACTGGAGATAGTATACAGGTGCTCGTTAGGTTATGGGTACACCGGACAGGACACACAGGGAACTGTTGGTTGGTTTTATACCAGTCGTCAGTGAACAGTTCCCAGGTGACATGAGTACAGCATAGTCCGCAGACTTGACACTGCTACTTCGCCTCGAGTGTGTCCCACTGTTCTTAGATTGCTACCCTACCACGGCTCAAAGGAGTCGTGCAAACAGGTAGCAGTTGGGTGCAGTCTCGAGCACTTGGAGGCAGTGGCGGTTAGACAGGATTCGTCACTCCCGGTATTGGGAGTAGATATCGCGCTGTGTCAGAGAGCCATTACGCAAAGTCCCTGGCCAGGGCAAGCGAGATTTGCTGGTAGGTTCCAGTAGTTTCTCAGGGTGTAATGGGCTTCCCTCCGACACGACTTATACCGCTATTAGGGGACTGACGCTTGCCGCCCCCTAGGCCCGATATGCGATAGTCTTGGACGAACGGACCGGACTGTATGGAGATTGTCACATCAGACTCAGTAGGAGTTCGGATGGGTTCCCTCATCGGCCTTCTTATCGACATCTACCTGGGGACCGTTACGTACAGCTACTGCCGCTTGCGGTCTGTGGTTAAACCCACTGCCAGCGTAGTAGTCGAGTCTCTAGAGTCCCACACAGAGAGTTTCCCTACTCCAGGCGAAATGATATAGAGGTCGTATGGTTTTACGACAAGGGTTCGGACGCATACGTGCGTTTACGCGCGTACGACTTTCGGACAGTTTTTACCAGTCGGCTTTGGTTTAAGCCAATTACTGGTATCCGGTTATTGGATTTATAGATTCTAAAGTTTTTCCGTATTTTTGCGGATTGGAGGGGCGTTCTCGTAATTGTGCGAGAAGCTTCTAGAAGATGGTGACTAAGGAGGTTTAGGTGTCATATGCATTGAATGGGTTTAGTGAGTCATGAGAGTGATTCATCCATATCATCAATGCACAATAAATGCTTAATGAGTCATGGTTATGAATCACCATTAGATATTTATGAAACTTGATTATTCATCATTTGTTTTTCTTTTATTGATGAATTTTAATGTTTCATATATATTATGATAACTCATTATTCTCATATCATTATTATCCTCACCTTCTCTGTCCTCAAGCTCTCCCTCTTCAAACCCTAATCCTCCCCTCTCATGTGTTGAGTACAAGGATTAGTTAGACTACTTAATCCATAACCCTCTCTATATTTCACCTAGCTTCTTTGATTAGCACTTAGAGAAGTTTAGTTGCCTCAAGTTTAGAGGCTAAGCTTGGAGTAAAGCTCTCGGGTGGATCATCTACTACATCGAGAAGGCCGAGGAGGACGAGGAGAGCGTAAAGCCGAAGGATTTGGTTCGTTAGGTATAATCCCTAAGCATAGTAGTTTAAAACATCTATGTGTTTGGTTAGTTATCGTTTAGCTTCGATTCAAGCGGTTAGTCGATGTTTGTTCACTAAACAAGTTCGTTTAAGAAAATTCCGCCTCCCCACAAATATTGGGGTGTTGTACATCGACTTACAGAATCCGTGAGAGAATATCGCCTAGGTTTGACAAGTGGGCAGATATTGATTCTGCGTAACTGTCTGTATGTACCTAGTTTGACTTGTAATATCATATCAGTGTCCTCACTTTCAAGAGAGGGATATGACTTTACATTCGTAAGCGATGTAGTTCACATCCACCTAAATCAAGTTCTGATTGGGTCCGGTACATTAGATGACGGTATATACGTATTGAATCAAGCTCAGGTTTTCAATGTCCAGAACACACTTAAAAGAAAGTCTCCAGAAATGAATCAGGCTTTCTTATGGCATTGTAGACTAGGTCACATCAATGAAACACGATTAACGAAGTTACATAGAGAAGGATATTTGAATCCATTTGAATATCAATCTTATGCCACTTGTGAATCTTGTCTCATGGGAAAGATGACAAAGACTCCGTTTACTGGACACGGAGTAAGAGCGAGCGAGCTCTTAGGACTCGTACACAGTGACGTGTGCGGTCCGATGTCTACACATGCGCGAGGTGGTTATTCCTACTTCATTACTTTTACGGATGATTTCTCTAGGTATGGACATATCTTCTTGATGAAGCATAAATCCGAGGCCTTTGAGAAATTCCAAGAATACAAGAATGAAGTGGAAAACCAAACAGGCAAAAGTATTAAGACACTGAGATCTGATCGTGGTGGTGAATACTTAAGTGCCGAGTTCCTGGGTTACTTAAAAGAGAAAGGAATTCTCTCTCAGCTTACTCCTCCATACACACCACAACACAACGGTGTATCGGAAAGGAGGAATCGAAACCTATTAGATATGGTTCGTTCCATGATGAGTAAGGCTGAGTTACCGCGATCATTCTGGGGTTATGCGCTAGAATCAGCGGCATATCTTTTAAACAAGGTTCCAACCAAGACTGTGCCTACCACCCCATATCAGATGTGGAGTGGGAAGAAACCCTATCTTCAGTACCTGAAGACATGGGGATGTCCAGCTTTTGTAAAAAAGCAGCATCCGGACAAGCTCGAGGCGCGCTCAGTAGAGTGTAAGTTTGTGGGATATCCAAAGAACTCCATGGGATATTGCTTCTACTACGCAGAGGAACAAAAGGTTTTTGTTTCTCGTCATGCCCGCTTCTTAGAAACTGAATTTTTAGAAAATCAAAAGAGTGGGAGCGCAGTAGAACTGGAAGAAATTCCAGAACCACAAGCTGTTACTGAAAGTTTGGTAGAACAAGAAGTTTCAGAAGAAAGGGACATACCAGCGCCTATCCGCAGAAGTAGTAGGCAGTCTCATCCGCCCTAGAGATACTACGGTTTTCTCATTGACGGGGATCGAGAAGATTGCGTCATTGATAATGACGACCCTACTAGCTTCCAACAAGCCATTCAGAGCGGCGACTCGGTAAAATGGCTGGATGCAATGCGGACCGAAATGGAGTCCATGTACACTAACAAAGTATGGACTTTGGATACTGCTCCAGATGGGGTAAAACCTGTAGGATGCAAGTGGATCTTCAGAAAGAAGATTGGTGTAGATGGACAGGTTGAAACCTATAAAGCTAGACTTGTTGCAAAGGGTTTCCGTCAAAGACCTGGTTTGGACTATGACGAAACCTTTTCTCCAGTGGCTATGCTGAAATCCATTCGGGTCCTTCTTGCTATTGCTGCCTTCCACGATTATGAGATCTGGCAGATGGGCGTAAAGACGGCCTTTCTAAATGGAAATTTAGAAGAGAGCGTCTATATGGATCAGCCAGAGGGATTCATTCAGAGTGGGAGCAGCGGTAAAATATGCAAGCTGCTTAAGTCCATTTATGGACTAAAGTAGGCATCGCGGAGTTGGAACATCTGTTTTGATGATACTGTCAAAGAATTCGACTTTATCAAAAATCCAGATGAACCATGCATATACAGTAAGATTGTAGGGAGAGTTGTTGTATTCCTCGTCTTGTACGTGGATGACATTCTCGTAATAGGAAATGATATTCCTATGCTACAGTCAGTCAAAAGATTCTTGTCACAGAAATTCTCCATGAAGGACCTGGGTGATGCCACCTACATTCTGGGGATCCAGATCTATCGTGATAGATCAAAGAGGATGTTGGGACTTTCACAGTCCAGGTACATAGACACCATATTGAAAAGATTCAGTATGGAAGATTCTAAGCGCGGTAACCTACCGGCTTGTCACGGAATCACCCTCTCCAAAGAGATGTCTCCCAAGACTGATTTGGAAAGGGAACGCATGTCGATTATACCCTACGCTTCTGTGGTAGGCCCTATAATGTATGCGATGTTATGTACCAGACCAGATATAGCATACGCATTGAGCGTTGTAAGCCGGTATCAGGCAAACCCAGGGGAGAAACACTGGATAGCAGTAAAGTACATTCTCAAGTACCTGAGAAGGACTAAGGAGATGTTCTTGGTTTACGGCGGAAAGGACCTCAAGATGGAGGCCTATGCTAATTCCGGCTTCCAGAGTGACAAGGATGACTCCAAGTCCATGTCGGGTTATGTCTTTACCCTCAATGGAGGGGCGGTCTGTTGGAAGAGTTCCAAGCAGGACACCGTTGCTGACTCAACGATGGAAGCGGAGTACATAGCTGCTTGCGATGCCGCAAAAGAAGCTGTCTGGATGAAGAAGTTCCTCACAGAACTTCAGGTGGTTCCTATCAGTGTTGATCCAATACCTGTGAATTGCGACAACAACGGCGCTATAGCTTTAGCGAAGGAACCCAGGTCCCATCAGAAGTCCAGACACATCTTAAGGCGGTATCACCTGATCAGGGAGATCGTAGATCGCCGGGAGATCGAGGTAAAGAGAGTAAATACAGAGGATAACATTGCTGATCCATTCACTAAGGCCCTACCTCAGATTCAGTTCGAGAGGCTACTCGAGATCATCGGTCTTCGATACGCCAGTACATGGCCCTAGTGCAAGTGGGAGATTGTTAGTGTTTATGCCCTAGAAGGCCATTACTGTATCATACTAGTTTGTATATTACTTAATGGAAGCTTGGGATATTCACATGTATATAACAGTCTTGCTAAAACATGGTAGTATGCTACTTGGTTTTTCTATCTTAATATGTGAGTATACGTATTGATAGATCTTACTTGACTACCAACGTTGTGATGGCAGTCACACTAGTGGGGGCTGGGTAGTCTACAAGCACATCCTTATTCAGGTCCCTAGTCATTGGATTATCGAGACAGGGCATCGATACTCCGGAGTAGACTGGTGTGTACGCTTCTCATCCCAGTTGGGGAGATGGTCTGTCCCACAGCCGTCAGTACGTCGTACTGGAGATAGTATGCAGGTGCTCGTTAGGTTACGGGTACACCGGACAGGACTCACAGGGAACTGTTGGTTGGTTTTATACCAGTCGTCAGTAAGCAGTTCCCAGGTGACATGAGTACAGCATAGTCCGCAGACTTGACACTGCTACTTCGCCTCGAGTGTGTCCCACTGTTCTTAGATTGCTACCCTACCACGGCTCAAAGGAGTCGTGCAAACAGGTAGCAGTTGGGTGCAGTCCCGAGCACTTGGAGGCAGTGGCGGTTAGACAGGATTCGTCTCTCCCGGTATTGGGGGTTGATATCGCGCTGTGTCAGAGAGCCATTACGCAAAGTCCCTGGCCAGGGCATGCGAGATTTGCCGGTAGGTTCCAGTAGTTTCTCAGGGTGTAATGGGCTTCGCTCCGACACGACTTATACCGCTATTAGGGGACTGACGCTTGCCGCCCCCTAGGCCCGATATGCGATAGTCTTAGACGAACGGATCGGACTGTATGGAGATTGTCACATCAGACTCAGTAGGAGTTCGGATGGGTTTCCTCATCGGCCTTCTTATCGACATCTACCTGGGGACCGTTACGTACAGCTAGTGCCGCTTGCGGTCTGTGGTTAAACCCACTGCCAGCGTAGTAGTCGAGTCTCTAGAGTCCCACGCAGAGAGTTTCCCTACTCCAGGCGAAACGATATAGAGGTCGTATGGTTTTACGACAAGGGTTCGGACGCATACGTGTGTTTACGCACGTACGACTTTCGGACAGTTTTTACTAGTCGGCTTTAGTTTAAGCCAGTTACTAGTATCCGGTTATTGGATTTATACAGTCTAAAAGTTTTTCCGCGTTTTCGCGGATAGGAGGGGCGTTCTCGTAATTGCGCGAGAAGCTTCTAGAAGATGGTGACTAAGGAGGTTAAGGTGGCATATACATTGAATGAGATTAGTGAGTCATATGAGTGATTCATCCATGTCATTAATGCATCATAAATGCTTAATGACTCATGGTAATGAATCTCCATTAGATATTTATGAAGCATGATTATTCATCATTTGTTTTTCTTTTATTGATAAATCTTAATGCTTCATATATATTATGATAACTCATTGTCTCATATCAATTATTCTTCTCACCTTCTCTCTCCTCAAGCTTCCTCTCTTCAAACCCTAATCCTCCCCTCTCATGTGTTGAGTACAAGGATTAGTTAGACTACTTAATCCATAACCCTCACTCTATATCATCTAGGTACTTTGATTAGCACTTAAAGAAACCTAGTTGCCTCAAGTTTAGAGGCAAAGCTTGGAGTAAAGCTCTCGTGGTGGATCGTCTACTACTTGGAGAAGGCCGAGGAGGAGGTGGAGTTCGTATAGACGAAGGATACGGTTCTTTAGGTATAATCTCTTTACATAGTAGTTGTTAACTTCTATGTTTGATGTTAGTTATCGTTTAGCTTCGATTCTTGCGGTTAGTCGATGTTTAAGTAAAGAACAAGATCGTTTTTCATATTTCCGCCTCCCCGCAAGTCGTGGGGTGTTGTACATCGACTTACATAAACGTACTTATTGTAATTACTTGTTATGTGCTATACCATTATTTTTGGAAATGATCGGAACGTTAAGATTAAAATAAGGAAGCTGCCTAAGATTTAAAAGAGTTGTTTGTTTTAGAAATAGGCACGCATCATGGTGGTTTATTTAAAAGACAACGAACCGGGGTTTTTAAAATAATATAGCTCATACCATTATTATATCCTAAAACAGAACATAACCTATCTCTACGAGTCAAAGAATAAATTGGACGTTATTCGGCATACAAAGTTCATCATATCGCTATATCCATATAATCTTAAGTACGGCATAACCCCTCGTACAAACTTATCAAATCATACCCATATCATACGTATCTAATCATTATGCACATGTCTCCTTTAAAACTAGATAAGAACTTTATGCAATGAAGGACATATAAAATACGATACTATATCAATGTCTTGGATAACTATTATACTAACTAGCAATCATAATAATATTTATAAGGTTGCGGGGGTGCTATACACCATCCACCCGACTTCCCCAGTAGATATAAATCAACTCACCAACTTAGAAGCTCGCTGAATCCATGCTGCTACCTCGCCAACTCCGTCTAGGTATCCTCGAATCGTACCTATATTCGTATTTAAATCGCAAAGAAGTAAATATCATATCGAAAACCAAAATAATAAGCCAAAGGCCCGTAGGTTAGAACCTACAACACACTAAGCCCAAAAACGTCAATATAATTCTGTTGTTAACGTATAAACGTCAACGGTTCAACTGCAACCTCAAAACACGAAAAGTCCGTATCGTAAATATCTGGAATATGATAACCCATTTCTAAAAAGTTTCCAGATTTTTACTGTATAATTATTTAGACAAAACAAACAATACAGAAACTTGTAACATACCAACACAAAGCCATAGGAGAAAAACCAACACCAAAAGCCATAAGGGCGCCGGGGTCGCCGGAATTTGTCTATATGTCTCCGGATCAAACAATGATTTAGGGGCTTAGGTTTTAAGTGTTGACTTCTAGTTGGCTTACTATTCTTTTGGTCTAGTTAGTTTTTCTAGTGACTATACGTATTAGTTCCAGATTCAATCACAGTATGCCAATTATCACCAATATCCTAGTTTATGATACGACACAAGCCAAACATGTTATGTGAGGATATTGTGACTATTTAACGCTTATACTAACCTAAGTTAATCCTTCGCTGCCCATAACACTGAAAACAGAATCGTGTCATGAAGCATCCGGGTCGTATTTTAGAATTTTGATCCCTTTTCAGATATTATATTCCAGATTTCCCCTACTGAAAATTTAACTTAACAAACAATACCAAGCACATTAATCCCCACCCATAGACCTACCCTAAAAACCACAGAACCCAACTCTACCAGAAATCCGGCGCGATCGGATTTCTTGTGATGGTCGCCGGCCGAAATCCGAGCACTTAGGTTCGTTTTTCTATGGTTAATTCTAGGTCTAGATTATAAGATCAAGGTACTGTTTGATCAATTTATTTATCATCCAAACTATAGCAGATCTTCCCAGAGCTAAACTTTCATCAAAAATACGTTATACCCGATATCCGATTCTTACATTTAAATATTTACAGAACTACAATTCTACAGTGTATAAAGATTATACCTACATGAGATTGTTGAAAGGCTTCCTCCAAGTTGCACAAGCTCCTAACTCTTAGCTTTATTGTAGTGGTGAATTTCCTTAACCCTCAGTTCTTTTCTCTTCTCTATTTTCTTTTCTCTTGTTGTTTTCTAAGGATCTTATTTTTCTAACTAGTTTCAGTTCCATAACCTAATATATTTCAACTCAACACAATTTACCATATTAAGGGATAATAGAGATAAGGTAGTAGGTGGTGTCACCATTTAAGGTGGTGGGGGTTTCACGCAAGGAGGAGGAGTAGCCACTAGGTTAACCTAAGGTATGTTGTCTAGGAGGTATAACTTAGGCTTAACCATTATCTAGACCCATTTGCATAAACACCCTTATACCACTCCAATTTGCATAATGAAACTAACCTTTTCATATAAACCCCTCATTACAAATGTTATTGTATAAACACTATTTTCATTACCAATTCAATTCTACTACATTTTAAAAGACTGTTTTTATTACAAACACAGTACAAGAAATGTTTTAATTAAATAAATAATATAATTAGTTATCTAAAATATTTCAAAAAATTACAATATAAATCCATATGAAATAAAAGATATGAAATGATTTAAACTATCACTTAAATGTCATTAGCATAATGTAAAATTCAATATCATGTTAAAATAAGTAGATGTATCATTTTTATGATATCACACACCTCTCTTTGTATTTACCAAAATACATACATTTTTATGGATATTATTCCGATACCCAAAAGCTGTATGTGATATTACTTTTATAACTCATTATTTTTAAATTATAAATTAATCTTTATAATTTTCCAAAATGTTACATTCTAGTTCTACCTTATGGCCACAAATTTCTTTACAAGAAATTCCTTTTCTCAAAGGTGGCATGCTGAGAAAAAAAAGTACCTTTTGTTCCTCGGTGCGGTAGAAGATATTCCCTTGCGAATGCTTGGGATATGAAACAAAATTCCACAGAACTGACCTTGCCTCGTGCTTGTCCGGATTTTACTTTTAGACATAGGACGGACAACCCCAAATCTTAACATCCTTAAGAGATGGGCTCTTTCCATACCATATCACATATGGAGTGGTAGGCACCTGATTTGGTTAGAACCCTATTCAATAGGTAAGCAGCTTCACAAGTGCATAACCCTAAAAAGGAAATAGGCAACTCAGTAGTACTCATCATAGAGCACACCATATTATATAGGGTGCGAGTGCTCCGCCTCGATACACCAACATACTGTGGTGTCTTTGGAGGAGTAATGCTGAGAGAGAATCTCATTCTCCTTTAGAATTGTCTAGGATCTCCGTGCTCAAGTATTCTCCTCCCTGATCTCATCAAAGGACATAATACTTATACCTGGTTTTTGATTCTCTACTTCTAATTTATATTCTTTGAATTTCTCAAAAGGTTCAGACTTGTGTTTCAACAGGAACACATGTGTGAATCTTGAGAGATCATCAGTGAATATAATGAAGTACAAAGAACCAGTCCTGGCATGTGTAGATAGGGGATCTACATACATCATCATGTATCAATCCCAAGAGTTCACTAACTCTTTCTCTGTTTCTAATAAACGGAGCTATGGTCATCTTATCTTTGTGACATGACTGGCAAGTTTCACAAGATGTAAGTTCAAACTGATTTAAATATGCATCTCTATGTAACTTAGCTAGTCGGGTCGCATTGATATGACCTAGTCTACAATGCCTCAAGAAGGATTTGTTCATTTCTGAACTCTTCCTCTTGCATGTGTTCTGTACATTAAAGAACTGTAGTTTGATTTAGAACGTATATGCTTTTAGATAATGTGCCTGAACCGATCAACTTTAGATATAGGAAATGTTCAAAACATTGTCCAACAATACAAAATTATATCCTTCTTTACTAAATAAAGAGACTGATATGATGTTGTATATCAGGTTCGGTATCTAATAACAATGGTTCAGAATCAATGTATTTGGTAATACAGGGTGATAACTGCCAATAAGCTTAGCTGCAACACTTGCACCGTTTCCAACTCTTGAAACTTTTATCACCCGTTCTCAGTTCTTTACCTATCTGTAGCCCATGTAACTGATTACATATGTGGGATCCTGATCCGGTATCTCATACCCAGGACGTAAAGGATACTGAGAAACAGTTCTCTATAATGAACACACCCGAAGAAGATTCATCAACATGTACTTTCTTCGTTTGGGCGGCACAAGAATTCTGGTAATCCCCTAATTCCTGCTCGGTCTTATAACAATTATAAGTTGGAGCGGGACCAACGTTCCTTAGTGCAGTATAACAAGCGTGTTCGGTCAATACATCCGTATTATTATCTTGATTAAGGCGTGACATGGTCGCTACCTGGAGAGAGAGAGAAGAAAACACTCAGCGTATGCTCTTGCAAGATTAGATTGGCTATTAATTTATCTAATCAGGATGGCTCCCGCTTTTTTTGTCAAATCTTCCTTCAAACCCTAAAAGGAAAGACTAGCCGGGATTAATTACGCCCTACAAGTTCACCAATTTTTCAGCCAGGCCAGTGCCGGTACATTGAGGGAGGTTCCCCGTGCTTTCACACGGACCTAATTAAAATAAAACTCATTTTCCCAGGGGCGTAACCCCGTTAACAACTTTCTAGACACCTACTTGATCGACTAATTGTAATGTGTAAAACTCTCCCGGGAGTAACTCTTACTCGCAGTGGGTATCGGGATCCAACTATCTCATAGGAGGTATGCAATCTCATTGCAAATTTCAACACTTGAAACTCCCAATAATATTTTGCCCCTAATCTCCTATGACCTTGACAAAGGCCAACAAACCATAGGATGCTAGTCAAGTTCAACCCGTCATTTCCTAATTGAATTAAACCAACCCGCACGACCCTTGACAAAGGCCAAAAGGTCACACGACTACCTTAACTCAATCGCATCATATGCTTATGCAGATAAGCAGTAATTAGTTACCGCACACTACACCTTGACAAAGGCCAACAAACGCAGCACGAATACTAACTATTACTAATCTAAAATGACGGAGGGCTACGACAGGTTTTTAAGAAAACCTTTTGCGTAATAAACTTGATATCATTGTAGAATCAAATGATTTAAACGGAGTGTTTTTGAGTCTTTTACTAGTTTTGCTAAAGAGGTCACTCCCGGTGAAGGGATCGTGGGCTCTTTCCTCATTGAATGAGGTGCAGGATGTTTCACAAATACCACTAAGCAAAGAAAAAACTAGAAAAGCAATCAAAAGACTAAATCGAGGGTTGTAGCATCTGCCAGTTATTGCTAAAGAGGTCACTCCCGGTGAAGGGATCTCGGCTCTTTCCTTATCGAATAAGGTGTTGGATGTTCTACAAGGAACACCGCTATGCAAAACAACAACTAGAGCTACCTGTTTTCTTGAAAATTCGATTCCACAACATCTTTAGGATTCTTTTATTTCGTTAATCTCATTAATGAAGTCCCATCATAATAAATTACCTAAACATCACAGATAAATACAACATACGCTTATGCTATCCGCATTCGCCTCGATGTCCCCTCGTGCACCGTTAGGTTAGGTAACTAACGGCAGAGCGGGGCAGTGCTCGTGTGGGTGTAAAATATAAGCAACATCTATATAATATATCACATATACTATAACCTGTATTCATCTCGTCAATATATCAAATGATCACATCACAGATATCGCAGCAGAAAACAACATATGAAATATTGGATATACTAGGATTTCCGTGTTTTATTTTAAGCCTGTATAAAACACGGATTCCACGGTCGTAATGAATAGACAAACGCACACCCCTAGACCCCTACGAGAGCGGCAAACAATCCTACCAATTCTAGAGTTAGGAGACCCGGTCTCGACCCCTCGAGATGGTCTCCCACTGGACCCTAGAACCCGGTTACTTGTGCTCCCCGCCTTGGGTCTTTCCTATTGCGGAAAAGTAAATAATATAGGAGCATCAATCGATCAATCATCCTCAACACGGAAGTGCCCCAATAAAAGAATATTACATACAATGAATTTTACATGAATGAAAATGAAAAACTCTCATCTCACATAAAAACCCCGGCTATTCAATCACGACGATCCAATATAACATATCATAGCAATACATAACATTACATGTCATCAACGTAAGTAAATATGCGTATCCCAATTGTCATTGACATATAGCAACAAAACCGGTGATACACCACATATTAGACTCACGTTCGCAGAAAAGAAAGTGAAAAACTACAACAGTTGGAATCCGCAACGACCTTAGACATCACATGCCTAACCAAATGAATTCCTTAGACATCGCATGCCTAATAATTATAAACCCCCATTTTAGTCTCGATCTCAAAAATACTTTTCAATATCTAGTCGGGCAATTTAACAAGATTCCCCACATCCTGATCGAATGCTCGTCGGAAACTTTAGTAGACGGCCGCACCCATGATAGCGTCGACAAAGTGCACCAAGGCGGAACACCGCCGCCGCGAGCACCCGAACAGATGCTTTTGGCGATGGGGTTCTCCTACAGTCACTTGGTCGAGGTTATGGGGTGTGGCTATCTATTAAGTTAACCCGGCGAGTATCCGCGTAGGCTACGTGATTGCGATGAACTTTTGATCGCATTAAAATCCCGTGGCAACCGATCAAATGAGACTAAACTGCTAGATTTATAAAATACAAACTAGTTATCTCATAACTACATATGGATTCCAAATATTGTATCCCATCACATAATATCCGGACGATGATAAACTCTTCGATCGACTCATCAAAGTCCAACAATTTCCCGATAGCTCAACACTTGAGCACAGTTTAACTAATACCCAGAAGATGCCACAGTACTTATGAACCAGCCGTAGAAGGGTCAAACCAACATCTCACATGTGACAACGCTAAACTACCACAAACCCTAGGGTTCAGTGGCGGTTTTGACGGCCACATAATCGAGTTAAGGTTTCGTTCTTCTAGAGGGTCTACAGAATCACTTGCATATTTTTCCGAATATGTTAAACTTGGACAAATGGGTTTTTGATAATCAATCGAACTTTTAAACTTCACCTAGACAATATGTGAATAACCCGAAACATTGTTAAAACAATGAATACGAAACACTCCGAATTGTTTATACTGTAAGATTACATCACATGCAAAATTAGCAAAAATAAATAACACCTGAAACACCAAAACCCTGAGCACGGAACATGAAAAAAATTTGAGACCAAAATCCCTCACTGGGGCCAGCCACCTCGGAAAATCCCTTCATCTGCTCGGCCAAAATCCGAGCAGATCCCCCCAAATTTCTTCCATGTTCTTATGTTCTCTCAAATATGATTCTGCACATGTTTGAAAAATTTTTAGAGCTCATATAAAAATCGACAGAAACATGGTCTTGATGTGTCTAGTTTCGAAGTTGTTTCGGTTTCGTAATGCGAACAAAATCCGTATTAATTTCTAGCATGGCTCTGATACCACGGCAGGGTTACCAAGGACGGAAGCAAGGTTTCGGGAGGCATCATCCATGCCAAATTCAAAAATTTGCCGTTTTATCTAATCCTAAACAAGAATCGTATACTAGAAATAGACGGAAAAGCAAATGCAACCTTTGTAGACCGGTCCTTCACTTCAATAGCTCCATGTAGTAGTCCCTTCGCTGGGATCGTGAACTCCGGACTCTAGAGAGGCTCCCATGAAAAAAAGAACATGCTTGCTTTGAAGTCTTCGAGGCCGAAGGTGATCTACGTCGAGGAGACACTAACCCAAGTTATTTCTTCACTAGGTCAAGAATATTGTGAAGAGAACACCCTAAACTAAATGGCAAGTAGTAGAGGAAGATGAAGTCGGAAGTGGGCTCACTTTAGATTTTATTTTCTCACAAGTTTTCATCACTTGATCAAGAGCTAGGGAGCAAAAATCATGAAGAAGAAGAAGATGAACCTCAAGTGAAGTAGTGATGAAAGAATAATCATGAGATGAGGTTAGAAATGCAACCATGGTCAAATAATATCATGGCTAACCCTTGTAGAGATTAAACCATATCCTAGGACTAAAGTTGGGTTAATAAATATCTTAAGGAAGACAAACAAGTTGACTTAGTCAAAGGTGATCCAAAAGCTTTCACAAGTTTAATCTTGACTTAATCAAACGTTTTAATTAGCTTAAGACAAATAAAACCCTAGCTTAACACTAGCATGGTTAAGTCTCATACAATAAAATGTTGCATTTGTAACCTAGCATGACACAAACATGTACACAATTATACATATCACATATATACAATATGCACATCAAGTGAGAAAAGAAACTTAAGTGAGCCAATACTAGTTAATGTAAAGTAATATATCAAATATATAATTATAAATTAAATCATTAAATCAACACTTGATTTAATGACCCGGTCATATCACATATAATCGACTAATATCAAATGTAATATCTTATTGAATCAACACTTGATCCGATAACCCAGTTATATCATATATAACCAATCATGTCACACATCGCGAGAATAGAATACGGTATCTTATATAGTATCAATCTCGGTCCCACACATATCACATATGTGCTCCTACTCCATTTCGCTTGATCCAGGAAACCCCTGTATAGGACTCTATAGACTCGTCAATACGCCGACAGTAGGTGATGATCCTATCTAACACCCACAAGCCGCAAGCGATCTGCTAAACGTAACGGCTACCTGGGTATTGAGCGATCAGAAGATCAATAAGAAAGCCTGCTCACACTCCTGCGAATCCAATTAGTAACACTACCGTACAGTCCGGTCTTTTCGTCTGATATGTCGTATATCTCGTCTAGGGGTGGTAAACGTCAGACCCCAGTAACTCGATAAGTCGCGTCGATATTGTAAGTCTACGGTAGCGCCCCGGCCGTCGATCCGAGGCCAAAATGCGGAAACGAAAACTTTTCATAAATTTGAAACCGGCGCTATCGTACACTATAAACCCAGATCGAACCATTAACCTATAACTAGTAAACTAGAGAAGGTTGGTAAGGCTATACCGATCGATCCATGTCCTTCGGTCTTTGGCCACCATCCCAAGCTCCTCACGGCATCTCTGAGCTCCGGTCTTCTTGTCGGAAAGGGCACCATATCATCGAGTCTTTTTACGGGCACCCGCTTCATCCGAAGCAACTCGGGCATGAAGTTCGTAAGCCGACGTGTCCAAGGTGAAGTAGAGAATGTGTGTGACAACATTGTCTCTTGCATCCATTATATGGATGGAGGTTGAAGATGAAGCCATCAATGGGGGTTGTAAGCTAGAGGAAGAAGAAGAAGAAGAAGCATATTCTTTTCTTGTGTTGTATGATAAAATGAGAGAGTGAGAATCAAATAATACAAGAGCAAAACTCACACATGGCTGCCCTTCCTCTCTCCTCTTGTCATATAACCTCCAAAATCAATCAATAATGTGACACATGCACAAAGAAAGAGACCATGAGTCATCACTTGAGCATGTGTCACAATTAATGCTCCTAATCATGACTTTTAGCTCATAATTTCCATTTGTAAACATTAACCCAAATGTTTACAACAACAAAAAGATACGGCAACATCTAAAATAAACTCGTGACGGATCACAAGGATACCCCTCACCTTTATATACATATCTGCATCCGCATTCCAACCAAATGCGAATGCTATGAGACTAAAGTAATCCAACAAATCTAATACTAGAATCCGGCTTAAACCAAAGCCTACTAGTATGATCCGCCCGATCATGATCCGTGCATTACTGCAAGTATATGATCGAACCCTGCCATAAATCATACGGCCTCTACAACGTTTCGCCCAAAACTTGAGAAACTGTCTATGGGGGACTCTAAAGACTCGTCAATATTTTGGCTGTGGATTTAACCACTAGCACGTCAGTGGTACTAGCTGTACGTAACGGGCTACCAGGTATTGACCAAAAGGGAGGTCGACGAGCGAACTCATCCTGACATCCTACTGAGCCTGTCGGTGACAATATCTGTATAGTCCGGTTCGTTCGTCTATGAGTATCGCATGTCGGGCCTAGGGTGTTGGTAAAAGTCAGGCCCCCAAAAGCGGTACAAGTCGTGTCGGAGTGTAGCCCAGAACACCCTGAGATACTACTAGAATACCTACCAGTAAATCTCCTACCTTGGCCAAGGACTTCGTGTAATGGCTCTCCTAGAAACAGCGCGATCTCACCCCTAATACCAGGAGAGACGAAACCCCTGCCGATACGCTCACTGCCTCCATGTGGCTCGGGACTGTACCCAACTAAAACCTGTTTGCATGACTCCTTTGAGCCGTGGTAGGGTAGTAATCAAAGCACGGTGGGAACTCACACGAGACAAATGACGATCTCAGGTCGATGAACTAACCTGTACACATGTCACCAGGGAACTGCTATCTGACGTCAGGTATAATACCAACTAGCATGTTCCCGGTGAGTCCTGTCCGGTGTACTCATAACCCAATAACCCCGGTCTAGAAAACTCCCACGACTAGGGACCTTTTAAGTATGTGCTTATAGACCCCAGCTCCTACGTATATGTTCGCCATCATATTGCTGGCTGTCAAGCAAGAATCTTAAGGGCTCTATCAATGTGTAATAGTGATCTGTAAGGTCACCTAACGGTGTACACGATGATAAAGATAAACCAGACAGCATACTATCATCTTGAGTAAGACTGTCCTACCGGCATAGGTCCTCCCTCAATCATTGCAATCGCGTGCCTGCGATCCAATAATTGACTCTGAGGGCACTATATCCAACAATCTCCCACTTGCACTCAAGGCTAATTATTGCGATGTCGCATATTCACAGCCCGTGTGATACCGAACACCCAACTCCTCTACTAATCAGTCTTACAAAGCCCGGTTGTGAAACTACTGCGTTCAAGGAATAGCCTCAGTTAGTGGATCCGCCCTGATGTTTTTTTCTATGTATCTCTTTATCTCAAGTTCGCGGAGAAAGCCATCTATCGAAATGAGCAATACCTATCTTAGAATATGTCTGGATATCTGATGGGACCTAGTTCATAAATGAACTCCAAATCCAAATATCTTAGACTTTATCGTCAACTGAATTTAATCAGTGTCCTGCGTCATGCCTCCCTCAGTATCGGTTTGGACCACCTATCCAAACTACTGCCCCTCGTCAGAGGGAAAACTATAGCTCTGACAGTCACTCTGTCATCCAGGTCACCTTGGAAGCCTGGAATGATAACCGTCTCCTCAAAAAGGGTGTTGTTATCATATCCCTAGAACAACCACTTATGTTCTAAAACTGCTTCCGAATGTTTCTCCAGGATTGGATCAATATCAACTTATTGCATCTAATGCAAAAACAATATCTGGTGTGGTACTTCACATCTCATGATTGACTCAATTGCCTAAGCAAGTGATATGTCAATCATGCACATCCCTCTCCTCTTTAGTCTGTAAGACACCTTTGGAAAGGGGACTCCATCACCTGTAGGTATACAACCGTGCTAGGAGTCGTCCATTCTAAAACTCCTGTAGAATGTTGTCAAAGTACCCAGATTGGGAAACTACCCAAATCTAGATCTAAAAACATAGATCTAGTAACCAGAATGTCTGATATTATATCTATACCCTATGTGGAGAAACCACTGGGTGACAACCAAAGTATAACCAATCCTAGTATAGGAATATCACTTCCTATTATGTGTATGTCATCCAAATACCAGGACATCACACCCTACCACCTTCTTAACAGATCCATCCCCTATTCTGATGAAGTCAAATCTATGACTGTCACATCAGAAATAGATGATCTATCTCCGTTATATCTGCTTATGTCTATAAATAAACACAAGCTACTTGACCACTACGCTTCCGCTGCTCCCACTGACCACGACAACCCTCTGGCAGAGTCATATAGACGTGCATTTCTAAATCTTGTTTAGAACGACGCTATACTCATCCACCTGCCGGGTCTCATAGTTTGGAACAACAGTAATGTCAAGTCTGGGTAAACAAGAACCTCCCTGTCACCGTCTTTGAGGCTACCTGAGTACCTCTCGGGTGCCTGAGGTTACCCACCATATCTGTGGAGTGGCCAATGGAATGTCAACTCTGATTGAATCTTTAGGTTCTTACTAAATTTTCAGTAATCGTTTGTGGTTCTGGAATCACTTCCATTTCTACCATACTCCCATTACTGTTTTCTGAAAAAATCCATTTTTATTAAAACTACAGCGAGTCAAGAACAATATCACTATTGAACTTCCAGATGGTAGAATGTCAACCCTCTTCATAGCCTGGGTCAACCCATAAACAGCCATTACGGAAACGTGCCTTGAGTTATCCAGAGTCTGGTTTTAAGCATAAGCCGGACAACTCCCCGTACCTTAACATCATTAAGATATGAACCGTTCTATATCCAATATAGAAACAGAGGCACTAATTTAATTGGAACTAGATTCAAATCATGTAGCTGTCTCCAATGCATGTCAACTAAATGGAGAGAGGCCGATCAGCATTACTCAACCTAGGAATACATCCAGATATGAGTAACCTGAAAGAGAAGCAAGTTCTCATAATCATTACTATCAACTGAATACCATACACAAGTATCCACATCATCGATCACGTTGAAGAATCCTGATACTTGCAATACCTGGTTCCCTACTTTATTCATATACCTATAACTTCTCAAAACTTGGACCTTGTGTTTCTATGAAATACTTGTCGAAAAACTAGAGAAGTCATAAGTAAACCGAATATAGTACGAGGACCAACACCTCTGTCCTAATGGACACTGGACAACATACAATACTCTGTATAAGTTCCTTGAGTCTAATAACTCATTCCCTGTGTGTCGTAGGTTGAAAACTGTACTTATGGTTAAGAAGAATTACACCGCTGTTTAATGCTCCATACCTAACCATCAACTGATATAGGTAAATGTCATGCACATAATTTCAAAAAGTTATATCTCACTTTATAAAAATAAATGTACAGATATATCAATTTGAAATTGGTGCATAACAACGGATATTCAAAAGCAAATAGTTGCCGTCCGGTAAACAGCCCAGGCGATTTCCTCAAATATCACCAATTATTTCGAATTCCGATATAATGAGGACAATCACCTAATTCCCAATAGCTTACTCCCACTCATCATCTGTAAAACCATACAGATGTGAGAATCATACCTGGTAAATACATACCCTGGAGTAAGTACCTAATTGGGAAATCAGTTTTCTACTAACAATACACAGTGAAACTGAAACATGTTAATGTTTTGAAGGGGTATCCGGGTATTCTTAGTAATGCCTCTTCCATTATCAGATTCACAACTGTAACTGTATATTTCTTTGCCATCTCTCCAAATCCATTTATATGTCTTTAGTCATTACTTTCTGTACACCACCTTTAGGCCAAATGGTTTTCTTCCTTTCCTACCGTTCGGCACCAGCCTATGGTTTGGAAGAAGACTATCCAATAAGCATAATGGGTGTACTCTCCTAAACCTAGGAGTACTCGCAACCTGAAAGAAGGTAAAGATAAAAGACAACTGAATAAAACTTTATTCCTATTTCTTCTGAACCAAAATCCATCCCTGAACTGGAACAAGTCCCTTCGAGTTCGTATATAACTATACGATGGAGTATCCAAATAACTGTGGATCTTCGTAGTGATACGGGGTGTTCTGGGGAAACACAAAGGTGAAATAGGAGTGGCGATGAAATACTTGGTTTGGTCGTGAATAGCAGTCGCAATTTACTTTGCCCTCTTTCTAATCTATTTATTTTGTCTTTACTTAATACCTTCTGTACACCTTATTTAGGCTAATCGGTTTTCTTCATACCCTACCGTTCGGCACCTGCCTATGGTTTGGAAGAAGACTATCTAATTAGCATAATAGGTGTACTACCCTAATCAAAGGAGCACTCGCAACTTGAGAGAAGGTAAAAGGAAAAAACAACTGAATAGTCTTATTCATTTTCTCCAGAACTGGAAACCATCCTCGAATCTGGAGTAAGTTCCTTCGAGTTCGTATATAACAATACGATGGTTTTATCCAATAGAAGTGGATGTTCATAGTGATACGAAATGTTCCGGAGAAAATGGCAAAAGAAGAAGCGGCAATGAGGTGTGCAACTCAGACAATCCAAAAACCAGTGTTATAAGAAGGTTCGGTCAACTTGGTCACTGATTCATAGTCTAGGGTCGGGCCATGGTCGCTGCCAAAGAGAGAGAGAAAAGAAACACTTTGCGTGCACTCTAACCTAGATCAGAATGGTTATCAATTTATCTAATCAGGAAACCTCCCACTGTAACATCAAATTCTCCTCCAAACCTGAAAGAAGAATTAGTCGGAATCACCCGATGAGTGAACCAACTCATCAGTGGGAATCGAGATCCAACTATCATGTCACGACTCAAAATAGCACGTGACTGGCCTTGAATCATATGAAGTCTATAGTACCCCATCTAATTCAAGTAAGTCAAAAAGCCCAGAAATCTAAAACCATTTTCAACGAGTAAATAAGGAAAACTAATTTTTTTTCAGAAGTAACGAAAACATGTTTTAAAAGAAAGCTTTCTAAATAAGTAAGCCAAATATGCATTTTTTAAAATCTATAGTCTTTTCTAAAAATTTCGGAAGAGTTTCTTTTGTAAATACTGGCCCCGAACGGGGTACAACAAGAATAATATATGCACAATGATAACAGGCATCCCCAAGGGGGAGCTAGCTCTTCGTCAATCGACGGTCACAACCACGTAAGCAGTATAATATACAACGCCAAAGGGCGAGGGTCAAAACACAAAGGAAAACTCAAAATCGGCATGAAAACCATAATACTAGAACACGCGACTCTAAGGTCGAAATATTACATAACTGGTTTTCTAAGTCTGAAACAATATACAAGTTTTGGTTGATGGAATTACTAGATACAACTGAATAATACATGTACAATGGTGGTTCTGATGCAAAAGAACCCACCTACCAAAGCAAATCACCCGTAAGGGAACCATTGTGCCAGAAACCGCAATGGAACCTGTATGGCAAAACCTGCATGAACTGTGGCACAACGGGGGTGAGTTGCCAACTCGTGAATAGATAACATCACAGAGCAAAAATCGTATGTATGGCACAATCCTAGGTCAATACGATCAGATATATATATAAACCTCAAATGAATAAGTCTGAAGCATGATAAGGTGGCAATATAACATCTATACATGAGTGTAGTGCCAAGTGCTCGTGCCAGTGCCTCAGGTAATAACATATCATAAATATGAGCTATGATCAATGTTGACTATAAGTATGTGGAAATCGTCCACGTGTCACCCAATGACAATAAGCATCATGCATGTAAAAATCATAAAGCATATGCATGGAAGTATGAGGATGTAAATCAACATGTGTCGCTCGCGACATATCAAATCATGGAACCTGAGTGTCAAGCATCGACACTCGAAAACATCATGAAACCTATGCCTAGCATCGGCACGTAAATCCTCATATACATAAGACCCCGTCAGTCCGGAACGGCCCGTCTCATCTCTCAAATCCGGTCGGTATCCTCCAGATATCCGCCGAGCTCAAATACAATCACCGGTAGGTTGTGGTCCCTCTGCCTGGCTCACCGTCTAGCTACACAGCAGATCCGTTCTCGCCCCGGGGTACCATATCTGGTCCACCATGTACCCGCAATCGGCCTCATCCGCCTCCTCGAATCGAGTTTCACATGTCACTCTCAGCACCGAGAAAGCACATGGTGGACGCACTGAAATATCATATCAAGGATAACCGGGTTTTTAAAACAATTACATACTCTCCTTTGAAATATCCACGGTCTCCCAAATCCAGAAATATCATGGAAACAACATATCTCAATGCGTATAATCAAAAGCATGATGTATGCGACATGTAAAAGAAATGTAAGCATATCAGTATATCATGCAAGGGATCATATCCTGAATGCAACAGTACTACAGTGTAGTAACATGGAAATTATCGATGATGAAGTGTGAGCCAGCAAGCAGGTGTACGTGGAACATATGCATCATCGATAATGGTGCTGGTGTCCTAACAGCATGATTTTTATATAACAATAACCATTTGCACATGCAATGCGATGCAAATAACAAGAGTATGCAGAAATCGACTAATAAATGCAACAGTGATGCATCTGCATCAATATAAAAAAAAGTCATACAGTTTGCCATTTGAAATAAGACGAATCGGGGTTTTTAATAAAATAAGGGCTACGGTGTTTTTAAGAAAAGGTGCGTCTTTTGAAAATATCCGTAGTATCCCTGTGCCTATATATAAAATACTCCCGATTAATTAGTTTTGAAATAGGTATGACATCAGCCTAGCCTAACATCTACTAGCAAAACTACAGCTCTAACTAGCAAGTCAATCGGGAGGGGTATGGAAACCACCTAAATCTGAGTCGATATATATATATACACACACACACACATATAAATATAATAGTCGGTGATCCCGCCTCAAAGGTACCGCGTACGATACAATATCATATTACAACCTCGAGTCATGAGTGCGGATCTATCATCAATATAAAGCTCGTACGATAAATCATTGTACGGCATCCTAAAAGCTGGGTATGGGTCAATATCACATTCATCTCATCAATTATCTGGTATCCTTATCATCATATCTCATGATCTGGGGTACTGATCTAAGTCTAGTATAAATCGATACCATCTATATAAATATAAATGCGTGTGTGAAACACACGTCCAAAAGCCCGCTAAAATCTCATGTCGTATCACAAATACGAATCACATCATATCACCGATCTCATGGCACTATGCCCAATCTCATCGACTCATCTCCAAATATCATACACTATCCTCATCATCCAGGTATAAGTATAACAAGCAAGCATATACGTGTGTGTGGGTGTAAACCTATTCTAGGGTTCGCAACTAGGGAACTATACTAATTTACTTCTAAACCCTAATCTATCTATAGTACATCTAAACACATCTAGAATATCCATATCACGCAATAAGCTATCATATATAGTATAAGGTATGTATGTATATATATATATATATATATATATATATAGAATCCTATACATCGAACTGCGGAGGTGCTATACGCCATCCACCCGACTTCCTCTGTAGATATAATCTACTCACCTTGTATCCTGCGTGTCGGTGTCGATATCGCCTTCTTCTTCTTCATCGTATGAAGCTCTCGAGAAGGTACCTACAAGATAACACAATCCCAAATAAACCTTAAAATCACATCGAGAAAACCAAACGACGCGCTAAGGCCTATAGGTTAGAACCTATGGACTACGCTTTCAAAACCATCAAACTATCCTCGATATCGTCGTATAAACGCCAATTCGAGGTAAAACGGAATTATACAAATCCAGAATTTAAAATACGCAAAATGAAAACACGAATTAAAACAGCAACTCAGGAAAAAGGCTCCAGATTCTACCCTAGGTCAAATTGGACAATTTTGCATATGCCAGGGGTCTAATTTATAGATGTAGGAGCTACCGAACCAGAACGAGCCAAAATGCTCCAGTTCTGGCCGTAAATTGTGGCCAGAAGGAATAAATCTGTGGCCAAAAGAAGAAATCAGGGGCTGGGGTCTTGGGGTTAGCTTCCTGGGTGCCTGCACATATCTCTGTGTTTGAAAAAAAAAATTCAGTGTCTCGGGGTGATAGCAGATTTCATATAACCCTCACAAATTCCACAATTTCCCGATATCGGCTTTTCTAAATCCGTATTCTGGCTTTCTAGTCTCTGGTTTAGGCCAGGATTCCAGCACTAGGGCTTTGTGTGGCCTCTACTGAGCTTAATTACCCATCACCACTCTCAATTCCCATTAACCTTAAGTCGGGTTTTCGTAAGTCCACAAAATCACACGATATCGGTTTTATCATAACATAGGGGTAAAAGTAATGGAAACACTAAGCTTATGGTTCAGAAATTACCTTATTTGTCAACTCATGAATTTTCTTGAGTTGCCCCAAGTGGCCAAAATCCTAGCTTTCTTGGTCCAATGTGCTTCCCTTGAGCTTGTGCACAACTTTTGTGAAATGAGGATAGGGTTTTGAGGTGATTTTCATGGTCATTTAGGGGATTTTGTGGAGAGGAAGAGAGAGTGCGGTAGCAGCAGCAGCAACATGAGGGAGAGGGAGAGAAATGAGTGAAAACAATGATGGAGGATGGCTCAAGTCTTGGGTCAAAGGTAAACCCTCACTTTCTCTCTCTCACCCATACCAATATATTCTATTCATTCCTTTTCTTTTCTATTTTCATTCTCACATCAATAGTAACCCCAAAATAACAAGCCATGCACCCAAAACATGTAGGAAAATGCAACTAGTGTAGAAAAGATATGGTGCATGTTTTGCTCAAAATACGCTTAAAGCGCGATTAGCGATTTTTAATCGCAATTAGCACTAAATTAGTTTCAAACTAATCATAAAAGCTTAAAATTTGCATAATTCACATAAAACACCCTCTTTCTGGTAATTTCTATAATTTTCCAAAATTTTCCCCATTTATCGGTATTTAATTATACCGAAATATTAAAATATTCATTTACAATTAATATTAAATTATAAAAATTCCCAAAAATAATGTTTTATTATTTTCAAATGTTACAATCTTCCCCCCTTAAAGAAATTCGGTCCTCGAATTTAATTTAAAACCCCTCAAATACTAAAACACTTCATTAAAAGTCCAAGTCGTCGGGGCTACGAAATCATCAATACAAAAACATATCATAGCGCAATGCATGCGTATGAACAATGAGCAGATAACTCAAAATCAAATCTCCGTCAAGTATCCCGCAATCTTCGGAGTTATGGTAAACACACAAATGTCAAATCCGAAACAAAACCAATATGATATATATCAAAACCATACATGTAGATATCTAAAAGAAATGCATGCAAATCCTTTCATGTTGCTGTGCTATGCGTGTATCGCGGCATAGTAGCGGACGTCTATTGTAAGAAAATAGCTATATAAATACTTATCTTTGTTTAATATGTACGTCCCGCCGTTTTGAAAACAATTTAGAAGGGTTCCTTTGTTTTAAACGTGTCGTGTCATATCAGACACGTTGGTAAATACTAAGACTATAACTCCCTTTTTGGAAATACCTTTGATAACTATCAATGCATGCAAAATATTTCCATGTACTGCCCTCTGACTAGTCCTGATCAGTACGAAAACACATAGAAAATATTATAAAAACGTACTGGTCCATAAGGAATAAATCCCAAAAATGCATATAAGAATACCCTGTGCGTCTGGTACACACGGAAATCAAAATCCATATATATGCCATACCTGTGCATAGAAACATCATCTAGGTGCAACGGGTGTGCACGAAATATCTGCCAAGGGCAACGGGATGCCTGACAGCAAAATCAGGTGCATCTGACATGCACAAGGAATCCCGATTTAGTGCATCTGGTGTGCACAAAAATCGTATCTCAAAACATGCGCTCAACACGCGTGAAAATCCAAATCAAATGCACGGCGTGCAAGAAATCAACATCAATATCAGAATCAAAATCGACGGTATACCATACGGCTCAATCCAAATCTGGTATACCGTGGTTTATAAGCTCACAACCATGTGCATCAGCGTGCACAAATCAAATCAAAACACTAAAAGTGCATGAAAACTATGCTAGAAGCGTAAATCAAATCACCGGCATAAAATAGGCATGAAATCACAATCAATACCTCAAGCGTAATAACTATACGCAAAAAATCAATACCCAGTAGGTGCAACCATGATGCACGAAAACAGAATCATGGAACTCAGCCATCAAGACAAAATCATACGAACAAATCTCCCAAAATACCGGAATCCAAGATGACGGATACATGATAATCGAATCACCAAATCACAAATCATAAATACCGTCCTCGGTATATCCTCCTTCAAAGTCGTAAAGGTGTTGGTGCATCCAATGCTAGCAGCGCAAGATATCTACTTGCCTCCTGTTCATGATCTGGCGCCTGGTGCTTTTAGGCTCTTGTCTCTCACTGTGCGTTGCTAGAAATATAGCTCCTTGGCTCAACGGCCTAAGATGGAACGACGACGGAGACAGTCCCGCTCTGGCATATACTCTACAGATCTCTGGCCAACTATCTCGTCGACGATGCCGAACTCTAACCTGCTGGGTGTGGGCAATATGACCGCTCCTGGGTCCAAGTCTTCTCGTATAGTATTCCAGAAAGGTCCTGTCGAGATCTCTCTCGAATCTCGTTTTTGCCAAACTGTCCGGAGGTTATCACCCTTTTCTAATTCTGTTTCTTGCTCCAGAATGGCTGCATACTCATCACGACTCCTTCTGGAAGATATATCATTAATCAACGCCTCTGCATGCGTATCGCATCTCTGATGTCGGCGGAGTGGAACGTCATCTCATCAAGATCTCGTACGAACCTCTTACTCCATTTTTCTCTGCTGTCGACTGCTTCGAACTCGTCTCATCATGACTGCATGGACTATGCTCCAACGGCTATAATCTTATTTAGAATCTCCTAAGCAATGCATCCCATCACATGATATCCGAAAGATGTCGAATCTTTCGATCGATCCGTCAAAACCCCATGATCCCCCATGAGCTCAACATCTTGGGTACATTTTAATAGTATCGAGTACATACCACAACATCGGTGGACCAGCCGTAGAAGGGAAAACCCAAGCCTCACTAATGGCACCGCGGAACTGCCACAAACCCTAAGGTTCAAAGGCTTCCACATGGTCATTATGTCGAGTTAGGGTTTCATTCTTCTAGAGGGTCCATAGAATCGCTTGAATATCTTTCCGAATACTTCAAACTTGGAATATGGGTTTCTGACATTCGATTGTCTCTATCGACTCTCAACGAATCTGCGTGAAGTCGTTTCTAACTTGAATCAATCTATCTGATGACCTCGCATCGGGGTAAGTGAACGAACCACCTGTCCTAGTCATTCCTCCTTGGGTGACTAGCGACTTCCTATCATATCTCTAAGTATATACTCATGCTGCAGTAGCTCCACCATTTGGGCAATGTCTCGTCATTTGCAGTAACAACTGGCTCATTTATCTGCACGCTGAATAGTGCCTCAATCATCATGAATAAGCGATATATCAATGGTCATCACATCCTGGTCAATCCTCATCCGTGACGAGCTCATGCTGATGCAACTCTAGCCGTAGCTCTCTCTGCCTGTGTAATCGTGGCAGCAAAATCATAACCAGTATCGATGAGGATAGATCATAGGAATGAATATAATACTATGCAAGGAAATGTACATCCTAAGGTTTCTTAAGCGGAGTAGTGTATCGTAAGTATGCCGCGGAACATACACATGGTACGTCACTCTACTGAAGTCACCTACTCCATCAACCAATGGTCATCCTATGCGACGAAGGTTCGGGTATAATACCCCCACGACTAAGTCTAAGTTCCGTAAGGTCAAGCCTAAGTTCTGCATATATATAAACGCTCTAGGCTCCACATATTCAAACATAGACTCGAACCAAGGTTAACCTAGCGCTCTGATACCAACTTTTTCACGACCCGAAATAGCACGTGACTGGCCTTGAATCATATGAAGTCTACAGGACCCCATCTAATTCAAGTAAGGCAAAAGCCCAGAAATCTAAAACCATTTTCAAGGAGTAAATAAGGAAAACTAATTTTTTTAAGAAGTAAGGAAAACATGTTTTAAAAGTAAGGTTTTTAAATAAGTAAGCCGAATAAGCATTTTTTAAAATCTATAGTCTTTTCTAAAAATTTCAGTAGAGTTTCTTTTGTAAATACTAGCCCCGAACGGGGTACAACAAGAATAATATATGCACAATGATAACAGGCATCCCCAAGCGGGAGCTAGCTTTTCGTCAATCGACGGTCACAACCACGCAAGCAGTATAATATACAACGCCAAAGGGCGAGGGTCAAAACTAAAAGGAAAACTCAAAATCGGCATGAAAACCATAATACTACAATGCGCGACTCTAAGGTCGAAATAATACATAACTGGTTTTCTATGTCTGAAACAATATACAAGTTTTGGTTGATGGAATTACTAGATACAACTGAATAATACATGTACAATGGTGGTTCTGATGCAAAAGAACCCACCTACCAAAGCAAATCACCCGTAAGGGAAGCAGTGTGCCAGAAGCCGCAATGGAACCTGTATGGCAAAATCTGCAAGAACTGTGGCACAATGTGGATGAGTTGCCAACTCGTTAATAGAAAACATCACAGAGCAGAAATCGTATGTATGACACAATTCTAGATCAATACGATCAGATATATATAAATCTCAAATGAATAAGTCTGAAGCATGATAAGGTGGCAATATAAAATCTATACATGAGTGTAGTGCCAAGTGCTCGTGCCAGTGCCTCAGGTAATAACATATCATAAATATGAGGTATGATCAATGTTGACTATAAGTATGTGGAAATCGTCCACGTGTCACCCAATGACAATAAGCATCATGCATGTAAAAATCATAAAGCATATACATGGAAGTATGAGGATGTAAATCAACATGTGTCGCTCACGACATATCAAATCATGGAACCTGGGTGTCAAGCATCGACACTCGAAAACATCATGAAACCTGTGCCTAGCATCGGCACGTAAATCCTCATATACATAGGGCCCCGTCAGTCCGGAACGGCCCGTCTCATATCTCAACTCCGGCCGGTATCCTCCGGATATCCGCCGAGCTCAAATACAATCACCGGTAGGTTGTGGTCCCTCTGCCAGGCTCACCGTCTAGCTACACAGCAGATTCGTTCTCTCCCCGGGGTACCATACCGGGTCCATCATGTACCCGCAATCGGCCTCATCCGCCTCCTCGAACGGGTTTCACATGTCACTCTCAGCACCGAGAAAATACATGGTGGACGCACTGAAATATCATATCAAGGGTAACCGGGTTTATAAAACAATTACATACTCTCCTTTGAAATATCCACGGTTTCCCGAACCCAGAAATATCATGGAAACAACATATCTCAATACGTATAATCAAAAGTATGATGTATGCGACATGTAAAAGAAATGTAAGCATATCAGTATATCATGCAAAGGATCATATCCTGAATGCAACAGTACTACAGTGTAGTAACATGGCAATTATCGATGATGAAGTGTGTGAGCCGGCAAGCAGGTGTACGTGGAACATATGCATCATCGATAATGGTGCTGGTGTCCTAACAGCATGATTTTTAAATAACAATAACCATTTGCAAATGCAATGCGATGCGAATAATAAGAGTATGTAGAAATCGACTAATAAACGCATCAGTGACGCATCTGCATCAATATAAAAAAAAAGTCATACAGTTTGCCATTTGAAATTAGACGAATCGGGGTTTTTAGTAAAATAAGGGCTACGGTGTTTTTAAGAAAAAATGCGTCTTTTGAAAATATCCGTAGTATCCCTGTGCCTATCTTTGAAATACTCCTGATTCCTTAGTTTTGAAATAGGTATGACATCGGCCTAGCCTAACATTTACTAGCAAAACTACAGCTCTAACTAGCACTTCAATTAGGAGGGGTATGGAAACTACCAAAATCTGAGTCGATATATATATATATATATACATATAAATATAATAGTCGGTGATCCCGCCTCAAAGGTACCGCGTACGATACAATATCATATGACATCCTTGAGTCATGAGTGTGGATCTATCATCAATATAAAGCTCGTACGATAAATCATTGTACGGCATCCCAAAAGCTGGGTACGGGTCAATATCACATTCATCTCATCAATTATCCGGTATCCTTATCATCATATCTCATGATCTGGGGTACTGATCTAAGTCTTGTACAAATCGATACCATGTATATAAATATAAATGCGTGTGTGAAACACACGTCCAAAGGCCCGCTAAAATCTCATGTCGTATCCCAAATACGAATCACATCATATCACCGATCTCATTGCACTATGCCCAATCTTATCGACTCATCTCCAAATATCATACACTATCCTCATCATCCAGGTATAAGTATAACAAGCAAGCATATACGTGTGTGTGGGTGTAAACCTATTCTAGGGTTCGCAACTAGGGAACTATACTAGTTTACTTCTAAACCCTAATCTATCTATAGTACACCTAAACACATCTAGAATATCCATATCACGCAATAAGCTATCATATATAGTATAAGGTATATATATATATATATCATCCTATACATCGAACTGCGGGGGTGCTATACGCCATCCACCCGACTTCCCCCGTTGATATAATCTACTCACCTTGTATCCTGCGTGTCGGTGTCGATGTCGCCTTCATCTTCTTCATCGTATGAAGCCCTCGAGAAGGTACCTATAAGATAACACAATCACAAATAAACCTTAAAATCACATCGAGAAAACCAAACGACGCGCTAAGGCCTATAGGTTAGAACCTATGGACTACGCTTTCAAAACCATCAAACTATCCTCGATATCGTCATATAAACGCCAATTCGAGGTAAAACGAAATTATACAAATCCAGAATTTAAAATACGCAAAACAAAAACACGAATTAAAACAGCAACTCAGAAAAAAGGCTCCAGATTCTACCTTAGGTCAAATTGGACAATTTTGCATATGCCAGGGATCTAATTTATAGATGTAGGAGCTACAGAACCAGAACTGTAGGGTTCCTAGGCACTCTCAAGAGGTCTCTCAAGGCATCAACCATGCCAATTTCAAAAATACGGTGCCGAGAAACCCTAATACGGATCGTTGGCTAGAAGTTTAGGCGATAAAATGAAACTAGTAAACAACTTAGCTAAGTAAACGGAAATACAACGTTTGTAGATCCGGTTCTCCACCTCCATAGCTCCGTGATGAAGTCCTCTCCGCTGTCCAAATCGAATCTTGCGCTCTAGCGTCGGCTTCATCGGAGAAAAAGCGGGCTAGGTCATCGACGACGATGCCGAAGATGATCTACGTCGAGGCATCACAAGATCAAGCTCCCACTTCACCAAGTCATGAAACTTGTGAAGAAAACACACTCTACTACTTGTCAAGAGGTAGAGGATGAAGAAATAGGAGGTGGGTTCACTTTAAAATTGGATTTCTCACTCATTTCATCAAGTTGCCATTGATGGAGGCATGATTTCTTCAAGTGAAGAAGAAGAAGAAGAAGATGAATATTATGATAAGTTAATTAAAATTACAAAAGAAAATGAATACTTATCATAATATGAACCATGGTTATGTGTAGAGAATTGACTAAGGTTAGATGAATGGTTAGGGTTAAGCATGAAGACAAAATGGTCACTTTGGTCAAAGCTTCATGAAGCTTCAACAAGCTTCATGTTTGAAAGCAACCCTTTTGTTTTCATTTCTCTTTTTCTTTTGTCAAAACAAAATAAATAAATGGATAAATAAATCAAATGAAACCCTAACCATTAACTAACCATGGTTTAATCATACACTTAACCAAGTAAGCATGTATCATCAAACATGATACAATCAAGTGCACAAAAAGTATATCACATATACAACTTGTGCAATGAAAGTGAGAAAATCCATTTAAAGTGAACCAATACTAGTTAATGCAAAGTAATATATCAAATATATAACTATGCATTAAATCATTAAATCAACACTTGATTTAACGATCCGGTCATATCGCATATAACCGACTAATATCCAATGTATCGACTTATCGAATCAATCCATGATTCGATAACTAGGTTATATCACATACAACCATTCGATACATTCATCGCGAGAATGAAATACGGTATCACATACACGCATTATTCTCGGTCCCGCACATATCTCATATGCGCTCCTATTTCGTTTCGCTTGAGCCAGGAAACCTCTGTGTAGGACTCTAAAGACTCGTCAATACGCCGGCAGCAGATGATGATCATATCAAGCATCCACAAGCCGCAAGTGGTCTGCTAAACGTAACGGCCACCCGGGTATTGAGCGATCAGAAGATCGACGAGCAAGCCCGCTCACACTCCAGTGAATCCAACCAGTAACACTACCGTACAGTCCGGTCTGATCGTCTGATATGTCGCATATCTCGCCTAGGGGTGGTAAACGTCAGACCCCAATAGCTCGATAAGTCATGTCGATATGAGGTCTATAACAATTCGAGAAACTACTGGTAACACTTACCAGTAAATCTCAGCAACCCTGGCCAAAGATTTCCGGTTATAGCCAATCGAACACAGCGCAACATCAACTCCCTATACCGGGGGAGACGAATCCCCTCCTATCGCTCATTGCCTCCATGTGACTCGGGACTGTACCCAAAAACCACCGTTTTGCACGTCCTCTTGGACGTGGTAAGATGGAAATCAAAGCACAGTGGGAACCACACAAGACTCTATGACGATCTCGGGTCAACAGACTACTCTGTACCAGTGTCACCAGAGAACTGCCATCTGACGTAAGGTATAATACCATCTGGGAGTTCTCGGCGAGTCCGTCCAGTGTACCCAGTCTCTACTGAGCACCCGTATATCATCTCTGATGTCAAATACCAATGGATATGGGATCATCCATCGCCCATTTGTATGGGTCGAGAAGGTATACGCTAGTCTACTCTGGTATATCGATGCCCCATCTCGATACACCCACGACTAGGGACTTTGAAGGATGTACTTATGGACTACCATGTCCCCACTGGTATGATCCGCATCATAGTCCAGGTAGTCAAGTACATATCCTAAGGGCTTTACCAACATGTAACAGAGAGACAATCAGTATACACGTTAAGGTCAAGATCAACCAGATATCATACTATCATGTCGAGCAAGAAAGTCCTCCCTATATATGTCCCAGCATCCACTACAATATACATCCAATGTACAGTAATGGCCTCTAGGGCATATATATAACTAACAATCTCCCACTTACACTAGGGTCATCTGATAGCAGTGGTTGTAGTATCTCATACTCAACCATCCCATAAAAATCTCTCTCTGGGAAAAGGCCTTTGTGAGTGGATCCGCCGTGTTGTCCTCTGAGTCTGTTCTCCTAACCTTGATCACCCTGGAGATCAACCATCTCCATGATCAGGTGACACTGCCTTAGAATATGTCTGGATCACTGATGGGACCGGCGTTCCTCGGCATAAGCCACAACTCCATTGTCTCACAATGGTAGGAACGTAGTTCATCTCATGAACCAATATACGCCCAAACAGCCTCTTTGGTAGCATCTTAAGTAGCGATGTATCCAGCCTTTATCGTCTAGTATGCCACGGTATCTAGCTTGGAACTTTTCCAACATACCGTCCCTCTACTGAGGGTAAAGACAATGCCCGTGACTGACATTCAGTCGTCTTTATCACCCTGGAACCATTCCAGTGATTCTCCCCAGGGTCGATTGATACCTTCTCACTACAACTAGTGAGAATCCTAACATCCATTTAGATCTATCTTATAGATCCAAAACCCAGGATTTAGGAGGCATCACTTTGATCTTATATGGAGAATCCTTGTGATAAACGGAGATTGATCGAGTGTAGCATAGGAAACTCCTTCCCTATCAAGAGCATGTCATCCACGTACTCTACGAGAATCGCCACCATACTCCCTACTACCTTTTTGTATATACAAGGTTCATCTACCATTTTGATGATGTCAAACTCTTTGACTATTTCATCAAAACAGACGTTCCAACTCCGCGATGCCTACTTTATCCTATAAAACATCTTGCACACGTTTCCGCTGCTCCCACTGTTTACGAGGCCCTCTGGCTGTGTACTTATAGACTCCCTCTTCTAAAACATCATTTAGAAAAGCTGTCATGACATCCAACCACCAGATATCGTAGTCATGGTATGTAGCCGTGCCAAGTAGAATCTGGATGGACTTAAGCATAGATACTGGAAAAAGGTTTCATCATTATCTACGCCTGGTCGATGACGAAAACCTTTAACAAGTCTAGCTTTGAAAGTCTCAACTTTTCCATCTACACCAAGTAATCTTCTCAAGATATACTTGCTCCTGATGGGGATTTAACCCTTCAGATATAGCAACCAAAGTCCATACATTGTTGGTGTACATGGATTCCATCTCAGATCGCTAAGCATCCAGCCATTCTTACAGAGTCCCACTCCTGATGGCCAGCTCGAAACTAGTTGGGTCATCATCTCATGATGCAATCCTCGCTCCCACTGTCATAGAGAAACAGAAGTATCTCTCAGGTGGGTGAGGAACCCTACTAGATCGGCGGAGAGGCTGAGGTTCGTTGGAATCTACTGAATCCTTTGGTTCTATCAAATCATCAGCTGCAGTTTGTAGAGCTGGAACCTTTCCAATTCTACATTGCAGACCTTGCCTCGAGTTTGTCCGGATTTTGCTTTTAGACATAGGCCGGACAATCCCAAATCTTAACTAGCTTAAGACATGGGCTCTTCCCTTTCCATATCATATATGAAGTGGTAGGCAACTGATTTGATTTGAACCCTATTCAATAGGTATGCAACTTCATAAGTGCATAACTCCCAAAAGGAAAAAGGTAACTCAGCAGTACTCATCATAGAGCACACCATATCAAATAGGGTGTATCTGCTCCGCCCCGATATACCATCGTGCTATGGTGTATACGGAGGAGTAATGCTGAGAGAGTCTCATTCTCCTTTAGAAAAGTCCAAGAATTTCGTGCTCAAGTATTCTCCTCCTTGATCTCATCATAGGACATAATACTTTTACCCGTATTTGGTTCTCTACTTCTAACTTATATTCTGTGAATATCTCAAAAGGTTCGGACTTGTGTTTCAACAGGAACATATGTCTGAATCTTGAGAGATTATCAGAGAATGTAATGAAGTACAAAGAACCGGTCTTGGCATGTGTAGACTGGGGACCTACATACATCAACATGTATCATCCCAAAAGTTCACTAACTTTTTCTCTGTTTCCAATAAACAGAGCTGGTGTCATTATATCTTTGTGACATGACTGGCAAGTTTCACAAGATGTAAATTCAAACTGATTTAAATATGCATCTACATGTAACTTCAGCTAGTCGGGTCACATTGATATGACCTAGTCTACAATACCTTAAGAAGGAATCGTTCAATTCTGAACGCTTCCTCTTGTGTGTGTTCTATATACTAAGAACTGCAGTTTGATTTAGAACATTAATGCTTTTAGATAACGTGCCTGAACCGATCAACTTTTGATATAGGAAATGTTCAAAACATTATCCAACAATACAAAATTTTACCGTTTCTTTACTAATAAAGAGACAGATATGATTTTCTATATCAGGTTCGGTATTTAATAGCATTCATTCAGAATCAATGTATTGGTAATACAGGGTGACAGTGACCAACAGACTTGGCTGCAACACTTGCCCCGTTTTCTGCCTCATGAAACTTATCACCCGTTCTCAGTTCTCTACCTTTCTGTAGCCCTATGTAACAGATTACATACTTGGGATCCTAATCTGGTATCAAATACCCAGGACGCAGAGGATACTGAGAGACAGTTCTTTGTGATGAACACACCCGAAGATGATGCATCTCATGCACTTTCTTCGTTTGGGCGGCACGGGAATTCTGGTATTCCCCAATTTCCTTCTCTGTCTTATAACAATTACAAGTTGGAGAGGGACCAACGTTCCCCAGCTCAGTCTAACAAGCGGGTTCGGTCAATATTCCGTATTATTATCTTGATTAAGGCGTGATATGGTTGCTACCTGGAGAGAGAGAGAAGAAAACACTCAGCGTGCGCTCTTACAAGAATAGATTGGTTATTATTTTATCTAATCAGGATGGCTCCCACTGCTTTTTATCAAATCTTCCTTCAAACCTAAAAAGGAAAGACTAGCCGGGATTAATTACACACAACAAGTTCGCCAATCTTTCAGCCAGGCCAGTGTCGGTACTTTGAGGGAGGTCCCCCGTGCTTTCGCACGAACCTAATTAATGTAAACCTCGTTTTCCCAGAGGCGTAACCTCGTTAACACCTTTCTAGACACCTACTTGATCGGCTAATTGTAATGTGTAAAACTCTCCCAGGAGTAACTCTTACTCACAGCGGGTATCGGGATCCAACTATCTCATAGAAGGTATGCAATCTCATTGCAAATTTCAACACTTGAAATTCCCGATAATATTTTGCCCCGAACGATCTATGATCTTGACAAGGTCAACAAATCATAGACCGCAAGTCAAGTTCAACCCGTCATTTCTTGATTGAATCAAACCCACCCGCACGACCCTTGACAAGGTCAACAAGGCCGCACGACCACCCTAACCCAATCTGCATCATATGCATAAGCAGATATATACTGGTTAGCTACCGCACACTGCGCTTTGACAAGGTCAACAAACGCAGCACGAATACTAAACAGGATTTATCTGAAATGACGGAGGGCTACGACAGGTTTTTCTGAAAACCTATTGCGTAATGAACTTGATATCGTTGTAGAATCAAATGATTTTAAAATGGAGTGCTTTTGAGGATTTTCTAGTTTTGCTAAAGGAGTCACTCCCGGTGAAGGGATCGTCGTTCCTTTCCTCGTCGAATGAGGTGCGGGATATATCATATATATCACTGTGCAAAGCAAAAACACTTAAAAGCAATCAAAAGACAAACCGAGTGTGTAGCATCTGCCAGTTATTGCTAAAGGAGTCACTCCCGGTGAAGGGATCTCGGTCCTTTCCTCATCGAATAAGGTGCAGGATATATCACATATACCTCTGTGCAAAGCAAGAACTGTAGCTACCTGTTTTATTTTTGAAATTCGATTCTACAACATCTTAGGTTTCTTTTTCTTTCATTAATCATATTAATGAAGTCCAACCATTTAAGTACCCAAACATCACAGATAAATACGACATACACTTATGCCATCCGCATTCGTCTCGATGTCCCCTCGTGCACCGTTAGGTTAGGTAACTAACGACAGAGTGGGGTAGGGCTAGCGCGGGTGTAAAACATAAGTAACGCCTATATAATATATCATATATACTATATACAGTATCTATCACAGAACATATCACATGATCACATCACAGATATCGCAGCAGAAGAATCATATGAAATATTGGATATACTAGGACATCCGTGTTTTCAATACGAGCTAGTATAAAACACGGATTCCACGGTCGTGATGAATAGCCAAACCCACAACCCTAGACCCCTACGAGAGAGGCAAGCAACCCTACCAATTCTAGAGTTAGGAGACCCGGACTCGACTCCTCGAGTTGGTCTCCCACTGGACTCCAGAACCCGGTTACTTGTGCCCTCCTCATTGGGTCTATCCTAGTGCGGAAAAGTAAATAATATACAAACGGTGACAACTTCCGCAACCTGGAAGTGCCCCAAATAAAAGAATATTACATACAAGTTTTTATATGAATGAAAATGAAAAACACTCATCTCACATAAAAACCCCCGGCTATTCAAACACGACGATCCAATATAACATATCCAGCAACACCTAACATCACATGTCATCAACGTAAGTAAATATGCGCATCCCAATTGTCGTTGACATATAGCAACGAAACCGGCGATATCACATATTACACTTACGGTCACAGAAAAGAAAGTGTAAAACTACAACAGTTGGAATCCGCAACCACCTCAGACATCGCATGCCTGACCAAATGAATTCTTTAGACATCGCATGCCTAACAATTATAAACCCCGCATTTTAGTCTCATTATTGAAAACTCTTTTCAATATCAAGTCGGGCAATTCAACATGATTCCCGACATTTTGATCGAATGCTCGTCGCAAACTTTAGTAGACGGTCGCACCCCCGATACCGTCGACGAAGTGCACCAAGATGGAACACCGCTACCGCGAGCACCCGAACGGATGCTTTCGGCTACGAGGTTCTCCTACAGTCACTTGGTCGGGGTTAAGGGGTGTAGCTGTCTATTAAGTTTATCTGGCGAGTATCCGCGTACGCTACGTGATTGCGACGGACTTTTGATCACATCAAAATTCCGTGGCAACCGATCAAGCGAGACTAAATTTCTATGTTTATAACATTCATTCAGTTATCTCATAACAACTTGTGGATTCCAAGTATTGTATCACATTCCAGATAATTAGAAAATGTTAAACTTTCCGATCGACCATTCAAACACCCAAGTTTTCCCGATACAGATCAACACATGAAACAAGTCTAAAAACATTCAGTTCGTGCCTCAGTATCAACGGTCCAGCCGTAGAAGGGTCAAGCCAACGCCTCACATGTGGCACGCCGTACTGCCCCAAACTCTAAGGTTCAAAGGGCAGTTCAAGACGGTCACATAATCGAGTTAAGGTTTGTTGTCTTCTAGAGGGACCATCGCGTTACTTGCACTACTTAGAACGTCGTTAAACCACGGAAAAATCCAACACTTGGAAATTTCCCGACAGGGGAAAAGGTGGGTATTTATATCCGGTCGAACTTTTTAACATATCCAAAAATTATCCGGAAAGAGACATAGACAGAGTTTGACAATCCGATCGAATAAAAGAATCCCCAAAACAACCCCAGAAAATTCAACTCTTGAATAATATTTAAAAATACCCAGAAAATCCAGCATAATAAAATAGGAGTTACTGTGCAAACAGGGGATGATGATGTCATACTTTAGCCGCGGAACCGCCGCAGAAGGCATGCTTCTGTCGGGGTTCCGCCGCTCTTTGTACTGTTCATGAGTCAAATTTTGCACCGTAATTCTTATAATTCCCTGCTGAATTTTTTAAGCATTTTTAATGTGGAAAAATCCCAGTTTTTAGAAAAAGTCCAGAGAGCATGTTTCGGGTTAGGGTTTTGGTTCGATCGGACTTCAAACTCCGTCTACGCATCGTCTAAGGCTCTAGCTAGGCTCTGATACCACTGTAGGGTTCCTAGGCACTCTCAAGAGCTCTCTCAAGGCATCAACCATGCCAATTTCAAAAATACGGTGCCGAGAAACCCTAATACGGATCGTTGGTTAGAAGTTTAGGCGATAAAATGAAACTAGTAAACAACTTAGCTAGGTAAACGGAAATACAACCTTTGTAGATCCGGTTCTCGACCTCCATAGCTCCGTGATGAAGTCCTCTCCGCTGTCCAAATCGAATCTTGGGCTCTAGCGTCGGCTTCATCGGAGAAAAAGCGGGCTAGGTCATCGACGACGATGCCGAAGATGATCTACGTCGAGGCATCACAAGATCAAGCTCCCACTTCACCAAGTCATGAAACTTGTGAAGAAAACACACTCTACTACTTGGCAAGAGGTAGAGGATGAAGAAATAGGATGTGGGTTCACTTTAGAATTGGATTTCTCACTCATTTCATCAAGTTGCCATTGATGGAGGCATGCTTTCTTCAAGTGAAGAAGAAGAAGAAGAAGATGAATATTATGATAAATTAATTAAAATTACAAAAGAAAATGAATACTTATCATAATATGAACCATAGTTAGGTGTAGAGAATTGACTAAGGTTAGATGAATGGTTAGGGTTAAGCATGAAGACAAAATGGTCACTTTGGTCAAAACTTCAACAAGCTTCATTTTTGAAAGCAACCCTTTTGTTTTCATTTCTCTTTTTCTTTTGTCAAAACAAAATAAATAAATGGATAAATAAATCAAATGAAACCCTAACCATTAACTAACTATGGTTTAATCATACACTTAACCAAGTAAGCATGTATCATCAAACATGATACAATCAAGTGCACAAAAAGTATATCACATATACAACTTGTGCAATGAAAGTGAGAAAATCCATTTAAAGTGAACCAATACTAGTTAATGCAAAGTAATATATCAAATATATAATTATGCATTAAATCATTAAATCAACACTTGATTTAACGATCCGGTCATATCGCATATAACCGACTAATATCCAATGTATCGACTTATCGAATCAATCCATGATTCGATAACTAGGTTATATCGCATACAACCATTCGATACATTCATCGCGAGAATGAAATACGGTATCACATACACGCATTATTCTCGGTCCCGCACATATCTCATATGCGCTCCTATTTCGTTTCGCTTGAGCCAGGAAACCTCTGTGTAGGACTCTAAAGACTCGTCAATACGCCGGCAGCAGATGATGATCATATCAAGCATCCACAAGCCGCAATTGGTCTGCTAAACGTAACGGCCACCCGGGTATTGAGCGATCAGAAGATCGACGAGCAAGCCCGCTCACACTCCAGTGAATCCAACCAGTAACACTACCGTACAGTCCGGTCTGATCGTCTGATATGTCGCATATCTCGCCTAGGGGTGGTAAACGTCAGACCCCAATAGCTCAATAAGTCGTGTCGATATGAGGTCTATAACAATTCGAGAAACTACTGGTAACACTTACCAGTAAATCTCAGCAACCCTGGCCAGGGATTTCCGGTTATAGCCAATCGAACACAGCGCAACATCAACTCCCTATACCGGGAGAGACGAATCCCCTCCTATCGCTCATTGCCTCCATGTGACTCGGGACTGTACCTAAAAACCACCGTTTTGCACGCCCTCTTGGACGTGTTAAGATGGAAATCAAAGCACAGTGGGAACCACACAAGACTCTATGACGATCTCGGGTCAACAGACTACTCTGTACCAGTGTCACCAGAGAACTGCCATCTGACGTAAGGTATAATACCATCTGGGAGTTCTCGGCGAGTCCGTCCAGTGTACCCAGTCTCTACTGAGCACCCGTATATCATCTCTGATGTCAAACACCAATGGATATGGGATCATCCATCGCCCATCTGTATGGGTCGAGAAGGTATACGCTAGTCTACTCTGGTATATCGATGCCCCGTCTCGATACACCCACGACTAGGGACTTTGAAGGATGTACTTATGGACTACCATGTCCCCACTGGTATGATCCGCATCATAGTCCAGGTAGTCAAGTACACATCCTAAGGGCTTTACCAACATGTAACAGAGAGACAATCAGTATACACGTTAAGGTCAAGATCAACCAGATAGCATACTATCATGTCGAGCAAGAAAGTCCTCCCTATATATGTCCCAGCATCCACTACAATATACATCCAATGTACAGTAATGGCCTCTATGGCATATATATAACTAACAAGAACGAGCCAAAATGCTCCAGTTCTAGCCGCAAATTGCAGCCAGAAGGAATAAATCTGCGGCCAAAAGAAGAAATCAGCGGCTGGGGTCTTGGGGTTAGCTTCCTGGGTGCCTGCACATATCTCTGTGTTTGCAAAAAAAAATTTCAGTTTCTCGGGGTGATAGCAGATTTCATATAACCCTCACAGATTCCACAATTTCCCGATATCGGCTTTTCTAAATCCGTATTCCGGCTTTCTAGTCTCTGTTTAGGCCTGGATTCTATCACTAGGGGGTTTGTGTGGGCTCTACTGAGCTTAATTACCCATCACCACTCTCAATTCCCATTAACCCTAACTAGGGTTTTCCTAAGTCCACAAAATCACACGATATCGGTTCTATCATAACATGGGGGTAAAAGTAATGTTAACACTAAGCTTATGGTTCAGAAATTACCTTATTTGGCAACTCAAGAATTTTCTTTAGTTGCCCCAAGTGGCCAAAATCCTAGCTTTCTTGATCCAATGTGCTTCCCTTGAGCTTGTGCACAACTTTTGTGAAATGGGGATAGGGTTTTGAGGTGATTTTCATGGTCTTTTAGGGGATTTTGTGGAGAGGGAGAGAGAGTGTGGTAGCAGCAGCAGCAACATGAGGGAGAGGGAGAGAAATGAGTGAAAACAATGAAGGAGGATGGCTCAAGACTTGGGTCAAAGGTAAACCCTCACTTTCTCTCTCTCACCCATACCTATATATTCTATTCATTCATTTTCTTTTCTATTTTCAATCTCACATCAATAGTAACCCCAAACTAACAAGCCATGCACCCAAAACATGTAGGAAAATGCAACTAGTGTAGAAAAGATATGGTGCATGTTCTGCACAAAATACGCTTAAAGCGCGATTAGCGATTTTTAATCGCGATTAGTACTAAATTAGTGTCAAACTAATCATAAAAGCTTAAAATTTGTATAATTCACATAGAACACCCTCTTTCTAGTAATTTCTATAATTTTCTAAATTTTCCCCATTTATCGGTATTTAATTATACCGAAATATTAAAATATTCATTTACAATTAATATTAAATTATAAAAATTCCTAAAAATAATGTTTTATTTTTTTGAAATGTTACATATTATCGCATGATAACGTGATGGAATCCACTCGCGTTATCACACTCCAGAAGGTATGCGCATGCCTGGCAAGTTTCAGTTTCTTTAGAAACTCCCGATATGATTTTTACTCCATGCTCTTATGACCTTGACAAAGGCCAACATATCATAAGTCACATGTCAAGTTCTACCCGTCATTATCCAGGTTAATTTGAACCCACCAGTACATACTCTTGACGAAAGCTAAAATAGTAGTACGACTGTCCCAAACTAACGCATCTATCTATGCAAAAGAAAAGTAACAAATAGCTACCATACACTATGCCTTGACGAAGGCCAACATACATAGCATGAATATTAAGTGCTATCTTTCTGAAATGACGGAGGGATACAAATGGTTTTTGGCAAAAAACCTTTAACGTAATGAATTTGATATCGTTGAATGAACCGGATAGCTTTTTTTTAAAAATATGGTGGCTAAAAGCTTTGCTAAAGAGGTCACTCCCGGTGAGGGATCTCGGCTCTTTCCCCGTAGAATGAGGTGCGGGATATTCCAACTGAATACCACGATGCAAAACAATAAGTAATCGACTATAGTGAAGTTATTACCCTGACGCAAACTTCTGTCCAAGGGGTCACTCCCAGTGAAGGGATCTCGACCCTTGCTTCGTCGACTGAGGTGCTGGATATTCATAACCGAATACAGTTAGTGTATATGCCCTAGGGGCCATTATTGTATCATACTAGGTTGTATATTACTTAATGGAAGCTTAGGATATTCACAGTTGTATATAACAGTCTTGCTAAAAATGGTAGTATGCTACTTTGTTTGTGTCTACTTTAATATGTGCATATGTTTCTTGTAACGTATCACTTATACATATTAGTAGAGCCCATATGATATTTGCTTGATTACCAGCGTTGTGATGGCAGTCACACTAGTAGGGGCTGGGTAGTCTGTAAGCAACATCCTATACAGGTCCCTGGTCGTTGGATTACAGAGATAGGGCATCGATATTCCGGAGTAGACTAAGTGTGTACGCTTCTCATCCCAGTTGCGGACATGGTCTGTCCCACAGCCATCAGTACGTCGTACTGGAGATAGTATATAGGTGCTCGTTAGGTTACGGGTACACCGGACAGGACTCGCAGGGGAACTGATTGGTTGGTATTATACCCATCGTCAGTTAACAGTTCCCAGGTGACATGAGTACAGCATAGTCCGCAGACTTGACACTGCTATTTCGCCTCGAGTGTGTCCCACTGTTCTTAGATTGCTACCCGACCACGGCTCAAAGGAGTCGTGCAAACAGGTAGCAGTTGGGTGCAGTCCCAAGCACTTGGAGGCAGTGGCGGTTAGATAGGATTCGTCTCTCCCGGTATTGGGAGTTGATATCGCGCTGTGTCAGAGAGCCATTACGCAAAGTCCCTGGCCAGGGCAAGCGAGATATACTGGTAGGTTCCAGTAGCTTCTCAGGGTGTATTGGGCTTCGCTCCGACATGACTTATACAGCTATTAAGGGACTGACGCTTGCCGCCCCCTAGGCTTGATATGCGATAGTCTTAGACGAACAGATCGGACTGTACGAAGATTGTCACATCAGGCCCAGTGGGAGTTCGGATGATTTTCCTCATCGTCCTTCTTATCGACATCTACCTGGGGACCGTTACGTACAGCTTGTGCCGCTTGCGGTCTGTGGTTAAACCCACTGCCAGCGTAGTGTCGAGTCTTTAGAGTCACACACAGAGTGTTTCCCTGCTCCAGACGAAACGATATAGAGGTCGTATGGTTTTACGACAAGGGTTCGGACGCATACGTGTGTTTACGCACGTACGACTTTTCGGACAGTTTTTACTAGCCGGCTTTGGTTTAGGCCAGATTCTAGTATCGGGTTATTGGATTTATACAGTCTAAAGTTTTTCCGTGTTTTCACGGATTGGAGGGGCGTTCTCGTAATTTGTCGGTAATCTTCTAGAAGAGTGGTGACTTTGGGAGTAAGGTGGCATTGCCTTAAATGAGATTAGTGACTCATTTGTGTGATTCATCAATGTCATTAATGCATCATAAATGCTTAATGACTCATGGAGATGAATAACTCATAGATATTTATGAAGCATGGTTGTTAATTCTATTATTTCATTTTTGGATAAATAAATAATGCTTCATATATATTATGATAGATCATTATCTCATTTCATTCATCTTCTTCACCTTCTCTCTCCTCAAGCTCACTCTCTCTTCAAACCCTAACCCTAACCTCTCATGTGTTGAGATCAAGGGTTACCTAGACTAATACATCCATAACCTCATTCTATATCCCCTAGGTAGCTTAGATTAGCACTTTAAGCAACCTAGTTATCTCAAGTTAGAGATTAAGCTTGGCGTAGGAGCTCTCGGGTGGATCGTCTTTGACTCGAGGAGGCCGTTGAGTTGCCGATGTTCCAAGGAGCCTACGAGGAGTGGAGGACAGCGATGAAGACCTGAAGGACAAGTAACGTGAGGTATAACTTCGTATCCGAGTAGTTAAACCTCTAGTAGATAGTTAGCAATGGTTTAGATAACGATTCATGCGCTCAAGTCCGTGTTACGAAGCTTTGATAATCGTTTTTCATATATTCCGCCTCCCCGCAAGTTCGTGGGGTGCGTGACATGGACTTACAGTGGTATCAGAGCCAACTAAACCATTACTAGCTTCTTAGCAACTAATTAGAAGTTCGATCGACGGAAAACACGAAAACAAAACCCCGAAAATTCCAAGTTTCTGTTAATTTTCAAAGTGTTTGAAAAAATATTTGACATACCTTAAAATTCACAGCAGGGAATTATAAGAATACTGGGAAAATACGAGGACTCAACTCGGTTAGATGGCCGCGGATCCGCGGCAATATGATGCCTTTGGCCGCGGATCCGCCGCCGAGTCAACTCCGAGTTGACTCGGATTTGCTCTGTAATTCATGATTTGTGGTGTTTTGTTTTCTAGTATGTTCTGTTTTTACCCAGGTTACTTCAGTGCATGTTTGCTTTTGGGGTAGACACGGAATATGGTAATCGATCGATATTCTAAAGATATTTGCTAATTGGGTTTTTATCTGTAATGTTTAATGTGTTCGTAAACCTCCCCTAACTGCTACTATGTCGGTTGGCAGGGGGTTGCACATTTCTGAAATGTTTACTGTTTGTGTATATGAACTGTTGTGATGATTACGCGGGGTTTGAGATGTGTTTAATATTCATTCATTCAATGTAAATGTAATTTGATGTAATATTCTTTTGCGGGGCACATCCAGGTTGCGATTGTAGCCACCGTTGTATTATTTCTTTTTACTGTTTTTTGCTCCTAGGATAGACCGAAGATGGGGTACACAGACTACCGGGTACGTCAAAGTGTTTAGTGGCCTACTCACGTTGTTGAGGGAGTACGCTTCACTTGGGGTACTTGACGGGTAGTTTGCCGTACCCGTAGGGGTCTAGGATGGGGTAATGGCTATGCATCACAACTGTGTAATCCATCTTTTATTGCAGGCTCAAAGCAAATGCTGATTGCTAGTAAATCCAATAAAGTTCATCTGTGATCTGGAATGCTTATTATTGTGTCTGACGAATGTACAATATCTATATATGATAGCTATTAGACGTCACTTATGTTTTACACCCGCGCTAGCCCAGCCCCCGCTCTATCATTAGTTAAGTAACCTAACGGGTGATGACGGGACCCAGTGGCGAATGCGGATGGCGTAAGAGGATGTAGTATTTTCGTTGTTTTCTGCAATGATAGGATAAATGATGGGACGCATTATTATAATGCAAAGAAAATAAAACAAAGTTGAATCGTTGGAACAAATTTAAAAGAAACCACTCGGTTATTTTAAAAGAGCAGAAATTTTTAATTGCGGAACTTTAACCACTCCTTTTAAAAAAGCTATCAGGTTCCTTCGATTATATCAAGTTCACTACGTTCACGGTTTCACCAAAACCATTCATAGCCCTCCGTCATTTCATTTGGGTATTCAGTAGTATTCAAGCTATATATTTTGGCCAAAGTCAAGGCATAGTGTTTGGTAGCTGCTGGGTATTCACTTGTTACATAGGTAGATGAATTGGTTTGGGACAGTCGTATTATCATTTGACCAAAGTCAGGGGTATATACGGATGGGTTCAAATTAACCTGGATAATGACGGGTAGAACTTGACATGTGACTTATGACATTTTGACCAAAGCCAAGGTCATAGAAGCATGGGGCAAAAATCCATATCGGGAATTTCTAAAGAAACTGAAATTTGCAGAGATATGCATAACATTTTGGAGTTTGATGAATGTTGGAAGGATTCCTTCAACATTATCATACGATGATATTTTGGATCCCGATCCTACTGTGCGTATATACTACTTATCAGGAGATTCGTCACTTAACGATCAATGCTATAAACCAAGTAGGTGCCTAGAAAGGTGTCAGCGGGGTTACGCCTCCAGAGAAAAGAGGTTATTTAATTAAGAAACTTCGCGAAAGCGTTGGAAAACCTCCCTCGAAGTATCGACACTGGCCTGGCTGAACGGTTAAAGCAAGTATTGTACGGTGAGAATAGTCCTGGCTAATTCTTCTTTTATGGTTTGAGGAAGGATTCGAGAAACAGTAGGAGCCATCCTGTTTAGATAAATTAATAACCACTCTAAACTTGCAAGAGCATTATGCTAATAGTGTTTTTCTCTCTCTCTCTTAATTGCAACGACCTTGTGACCACACATAGGTTACATCTAGATAATAATTTGACTGAATCTGACTTATATGACTGGCAAAAGTCTGTCCAAATGTCCATTGCCTTTGACAAGCTGGACCACCCTATTGAGGGACATTCCTATTGTTATAGGATTGGGCATTGGCAGAATGATTGCAGGGCTTTAAAAGCCAGTAGCCAGGATACGAAGCATGTTGTGGATTCGACTTCGGGTGTGTTTATGATAGAGAACTGTATGTCAGTTAACCCTACTTCCTAGGTATTGGATACCGGATCAGGAACTCACATCTGTAATTCATTACAGGCTCTGAGAAACCGTAGGGTTATCGGGATAGGTGATATGACCCTCACAGTTGCTAACGGAACGAGCATGAACGCTGAATCCGTAGGGGAATATCATCTTGGAATGACAACTGGGCAGATATTGATTCTGCGTAACTGTTTTTATGTACCAGGTATGACTTGTAATATCATATCTGTACCCTTACTATCTAAGGAAGGATATGATTTTACTTTTACAAGAGATGTGGTTCACATCCACCTAAATCAAGTTATGATTGGGTCAGGTACATTAGAAAACGGAATATACGTATTAAATCAAGCTCAGATTTTCAGTGTCCAGAACGCACTTAAAACAAAGTCTCCAAAAACAAATCAGGTTTTCTTATGGCATTGTAGACTAGGTCACATCAATGAGAGAAGATTGACTAAGTTACATAGAGAAGGATATCTGAATCCGTTCGAATATCAATCTTATGCTACTTGTGAATCTTGTCTCATAGGAAAGATGACAAAGACTCCGTTTACTGGACACGGAGTAAGAGCAAGCGAGCTCTTGGGACTCGTACACAGTGATGTGTGCGGTCCAGTGTCTACACATGCGAGAGGTGGTTATTCCTACTTCATTACCTTTACGGATGATTTCTCTAGGTATGGATATGTCTTCTTAATGAAGCATAAATCCGAGGCCATTGAGAAATTCTAAGAATACAAGAATGAAGTGGAAAAACATACCGGCAAAAGTATAAAGACACTGAGATCTTATCGAGGTGGTGAATACTTAAGTACCGAGTTCCTGGGTTACTTAAAAGAGAATGGAATTCTCTCTCAGCTTACTCCTCCATACACACCACAACACAACGGTGTATCAGAAAAGAGGAATCGAACCCTATTAGATATGGTTCGTTCCGTGATGAGTAACGCTGAGTTACCGCGATCATTCTGGGGATATGCACTAGAATCAGCTGCATATCTTCTGAACCGGGCTCCTACCAAGACTGTGCCTACTACGCCATATCAGATATGGAAGTGGGAAGAAACCCCATCTTCAGCATTTGAAAATATGGGGATGTCCAGCTTTTGTTAAAAAGTAGCATGTGGACAAGCTCGAGGCACGATCAGTACAGTGTAAGTTTGTGGGATATCCGAAGAATTCCAAAAGATATTATTTCTATTACGCAGAGGAACAAAAGGTTTTGTTTCTCGTAATGCCCATTTTCTAGAACATCAGTTTTTAGAAAAGGAAACAAGTGGGAGCGAAATAGAACTGGAAGAAATTCCTGAACCACAGACTACAACTGAAGGTATGGTAGAACCAGAAGTTTCAGAAGAAAGGGACATCCTGACGCCACTCCGTAGGAGTAGTAGGCAGTCTCATCCGCCCGAGAGATACTACGGTTTTCTCATAAACGGGGATAGAGAGGATTGCACTATTGACTATGATGAGCCTACTAGCTTCCAGCAAGCCATTCAGAGCGGTGACTCAGTAAAATGGCTGGATGCAATGTGAACCGAAATGGAGTCCATGTACACTAACAAAGTATGGACTTTGGACATTGCTCCAGATGGGGTAAAACCCGTAGGATACAAATGGATATTGAAAAAGAAGATTGGTGTAGATAGACAGGTTGAAACCAATAAAGCTAGACTTGTTGCAAAGGGTTTCCGTCAAAGACCTGGTTTAGACTATGACGAAACCTTTTCTCCGGTAGCTATGCTAAAATCCATTAGGGTCCTTCTTGCTATTGCTGCTTTCCACGATTATGAAATCTGGCAGATGGACGTAAAGACGGCCTTTCTAAATGGAAATTTGGAAGAAAGCGTCTATATGGATCAGCCAGAGGGATTCATTCAGAGTGGGAGCAGCGGTAAAGTATGCAAGCTGCTTATGTCCATTTATGGACTAAAGCAGGCATAGCGGAGTTGGAACATCTGTTTTGATGATACTGTCAAGGAATTTGACTTTATCAAAAATCCAGATGAACCATGCATATACAGTAAGATTGTAGGGAGAGCTGTAGTATTCCTCGTCTTATACGTGGACGACATTCTCCTAATAGGAAATGATATTCCTATGTTACAGTCAGTCAAAAGATTCTTGTCACATAAATTCTCCATGAAAGACCTGGGTGATGCCACCTACATTCTGGGGATCCGGATCTATCGTGATAGATCAAAGAGGATATTGGGACTTTCGCAGTCCAGGTACATAGACACCATAGTGAAGAGATTCAGTATGGATGATTCTAAGCGCGGTAACCTACCGGCTTGTCACGAAATCACCCTCTCCAAAGAGATGTCTCCCAAGACTGATTTGGAAAGGGATCGTATGTCGATTATACCCTACGCTTCTGCGGTAGGCTCTATAATGTATGCGATGTTGTGTACCAGACCAGATGTAGCATACACATTGAGCGTAGTAAGCCGGTATCAAGAAAATCCAGGGGAGAAACACTGGATAGCAGTAAAGAATATTCTCAAGTACCTAAGGAGGACTAAGGAGATGTTCTTTGTGTATGGCGGAAAAGACCTCCAGATGGAGGCCTTTCCCGACTCCGGCTTCCAGAGTGACAAAGATGACTCCAAATCCATGTCGGGTTATGTCTTTACCCTCAATGGAGGGACGGTCTGTTGGAAGAGTTCCAAGCAGGAGACCGTTGCTGACTCAACGATGGAAGCGGAGTACATAGCTGCTTGCGATGCCGCAAAAGAAGCTGTCTGGATGAAGAAGTTCCTCACAGAACTTCAGGTGGTTCCTTCCAATGTTGGTCCAATACCTCTGTATTGTGACAACAACGGCGCTATAGCTTTAGCGAAGGAACCCAGGTCCAATCAGAAGTCCAGACACATCTTAAGGCGGTATCACCTGATCAGGGAGATCGTAGATCGCCGGGAGATCGAGGTGAAAAGAGTAGAGACGGAGAATAACATTGTTGATCCATTCACAAAGGCCATTCCTCAGATGCAGTTTGAGAGGCTATTCGAGATGATAGGTCTAAGATATGCTAGCTCATGGCCCTAATGCAAGTGGGAGATTGTTAGTGTATATGCCCTAGGGGCCATTATTGTATCATACTAGGTTGTATATTACTCAATGGAAGCTTGGGATATTCACAGTTGTATATAACAGTCTTGCTAAAAATGGTAGTATGCTACTTGGTTTGTGTCTACTTTAATATGTGCATATGTTTCTTGTAACGTATCACTTATACATATTAGTAGACCCCATAGGATCTTTGCTTGATTACCAGCGTTGTGATCGCAGTCACACTAGTAGAGGCTGGGTAGTCTGTAAGCAACATCCTATACAGGTCCCTGGACGTTGGATTATCGAGATAGGGCATCGATATTCCGGAGTAGACTAAGTGTGTACGCTTCTCATCCCAGTTGCGGAGATGGTCTATCCCACAGCCATCAGTACGTAGTACTGGAGATAGTATACAGGTGCTCGTTAGGTTACGGGTACACCGGACATGACTCGCAGGGGAACTGATTGGTTGGTATTATACCCATCGTCAGTTAACAGTTCCCAGGTGACATGAGTACAGCATAGTCCGCAGACTTGACACTGCTACTTCGTCTCGAGTGTGTCCCACTGTTCTCAGATTGCTACCCTACCATGGCACAAAGGAGTCGTGCAAACAGGTAGCAGTTGGGTGCAGTCCCGAGCACTTGGAGGCTGTGGCGGTTAGATAGGATTCGTCTCTCCCGATATTAGGAGTTGATATCGTGCTGTGTCAGAGAGCCATTACGCAAAGTCCTTGGCCAGGGCAAGCGAGATATACTGGTAGGTTCCAGTAGCTTCTCAGGGTGTAATGGGCTTCGCTCCGACCCGACTTATACTGCTATTAGGGGACTGACGCTTGCCACCCCCTAGGCTTGATATGCGATAGTCTTAGACGAACAGACCGGACTGTATGAAGATTGTCATATCAGGCTCAGTGGGAGTTCGGATGATTTTCCTCATCGGCCTTCTTATCGACATTTACCTGGGGACCGTTACGTTCTTCTAGTGCCGCTTGCGGTCTGTGGTTAAACCCACTACCAGCGTAGTGTCGAGTTTTTAGAGTCCCACACAGAGAGTTTCCCTGCTCCAGGCGAAACGATATAGAGTTCGTATGGTTTTACGACAAGGGTTCGGACGCATACGTGTGTTTACGCACGTACGACTTTTCGGACAGTTTTTACTAGCCGGCTTTGGTTTAAGCCAGATTCTAGTATCGGGTTATTGGATTTATACAGTCTAAAGTTTTTCCGTGTTTTCACAGATTGGAGGGGCGTTCTCGTAATTTGTCGGGAAGCTTCTAGAAGAGTGGTGACTTTGGGGCTAAGGTGGCATTGCATTAAATGAGATTAGTGACTCATTTGTGTGATTCATCCATGTCATTAATGCATCATAAATGCTTAATGACTCATGGAGATGAATCACTCATAGATATTTATGAAGCATGGTTGTTAATTCTATTATTTCATTTTTGGATAAATAAATAATCATTCATATATATTATGATAGATCATTATCTCATTTCATTCATCTTCTTCACCTTCTCTCTCCTCAAGCTCACTCTCTCTTCAAACCCTAACCCTAACCTCTCATGTGTTGAGATCAAGGGTTAGCTAGACTAATGCATCCATAACCTCACTCTATATCCCCTAGGTAGCTTAGATTAGCACTTTAAGCAACCTAGTTATCTAAAGTTAGAGATTAAGCTTAGCGTAGGAGCTCTCGGGTGGATCGTCTTTGACTCGAGGAGGCCGTTGAGGTGCCGATGTTCCAAGGAGCCTACGAGGAGTGGAGGACAGCGATGAAGACCCGAAGGACATGTAACGTGAGGTATAACTTCGTATCCGAGTAGTTAAACCTCTAGTAGATAGTTAGCAATGGTTTAGATAACGATTCATGCGTTCATGTCCGTGTTACGAAGCTTTGATAATCGTTTTTCATATATTCCGCCTCTCCGCAAGTTCGTGGGGTGCGTGACATGGACTTACAAATACCACTGTGCAAAACAAAAGAGAACGTCCTTGCAATAACAGCTTTTTGAAAATTGTTCCAACAACGTCAAATAGGTTTGTTTTCCTTGCATTGATCCGAATCAATGTAGTCCCATCAATTGATCACACCAGAAAAGAACGAAAATATGATGTACGTATATGCCATCCGCATTCGCCACTGGGTCCCGTCATCACCTGTTTGGTTACTTAACTAACGACAGAGCGGGGACTGGACTAGCGCGGATGCAAAACATATACAGCATCTACTAGTATATATATAGCAATATATAATTATCACTCAAGGTGTGATAAAATGCTACATCATAGAAATGTAATAAGCATCACAAAACAATACAGATAATCTGGGATCCCCGGGTTTCCTTTGAGCCACAACTGAAACCCGACGTTCCCATGGTCGTGTGGATAGCCTGTGCAATAAAATCCTAGACCCCTACGGGTGTGGCAAGTTACCCGCCAAAACCTGAAGTGAGGCAGCCCCCTTCAACAAAGTGAATGGACCACCCAGCACTTTATGCAATCCGGTAACTTAGGCACCCCTCCTTGGGTTTACCTATACCCCTTACGAGTGCGGAGAATAGCCCGCCAGTTCTAGAGTGAAGCCCCCTCCGTTTCAAAGCCATGAAATGCGGGCTCGTTGCCCTCTAGAACCCGGCTATCCGTGCACTCCACCGCGCGGTAATCCTAGTACAGAAAGTAAAATATATACAACGGGTACATCGACCTCAGCCCGGCCGTGCCCCAAAAGAATAATATACAACCAGTCTGTGACGGCAGTCTACATGTCAGACGCTCGCCCCGCAATATCAAATGTACAAATATAACCAAACTGTACTACCATTGCACCAGGCTAACCACCACGACAAATCCGCAACATCACAGCACAACACGCAACATCACAACACAACACAGAACATCAACATGAATGTCACGTTCGTAAATCCGTCTAAAAGAGCTATAGCAATTAGACGAGATTTACTGATCAAATGACATTCACGGTCACAGATATAATGTAAGCACTGTGAACTAATATATTTAAAATTTTCGATCGACAAAATTTTCCGAAGTGGGCCCCAAGCACAAGTCCAGTACTCAAAAAATAATCTGGGCCAAAACTATATATTCCAGAAACCCCAATTCCAAGTCAAAGACCACTGTAGAAAGAATGGTGCACTGAGGCTACAGTACTGCGGCGGAACCGCGGCCAAAACAAGGCTAATGCCATGGTTCCGCGGCGCTATGGTGGTATCACACTTCCAGATTTCTACAGTGGTCTTAAAAAAGCCTGCACGATTTTCTGAGATACTGAAAATAATTTTTCGATGACAGAATAAATTCGACAGAAACTGAACAAATTGGAATCGCAGTTTTGGAAATTTCGCTCGATCGATATTTTAAACACGTTAGTGCAAGCTAGTAAAAGTTAATGACGTGGCTCTGATACCATGTAAGTTTACAGTAGCGCCCCGGCCGTCGATCCGAGGCCAAAATGCGGAAACGAAAACTTTTCATAAACTTGAAACCGGCGCTATCGTATATTATAAACCCGGATCGATCCATTAATCTATAACTTGCAAACTAGAGAAGGGTTGGAAAGGCTATACTGATCGATCCGTACCCTTCGGTTGTTGGCCACCATCCCAAGATCCCCGCGGCATCTCCGAGCTCCGGTCTCCTCGTTGGAAAGGGCACCACATCATCGAGTCTTTTTACGGGCTCCCGCTTCATCCGAAGCAACTCGGGCACGAAATTCGCTAGCCGACGTGTCCAAGCTGAAGTAAAGAATGTGTGTGACAATTTTGTCTCTTGCATCCATTGTATGGATGGAGGTTGAAGATGAAGCCATCAATGGAGGTTGCGAGCTAGAGGAAGAAGAAGAAGAAGAAGAAGCATATTCTTTTCTTGTGTTGTATGATAAAATGAGAGAGTGAGAATCAAATAATACAAGAGCAAAACTCACACATGGCTGCCCTTCCTCTTTCCTCTTATCATATCAACTCCAAAATCAATCAATAATGTGACACATGCACAAAAAAAGAGACCATGAGTCATCACTTGTGCATGTGTCACAATTAATGCTCCTAATCATGACTTTTAGCTCATAATTTCCATTTGTAAACATTAACCCAAATGTTTACAACAAAAAAAGATAAGGCAACATCTAAAGTAAACTCGTGACGGATCACAAGGATACCCCTCATCTGTATATACATACCTGCATTCGCATTCCAACCGAATGCGAATGCGATGAGACTAAAGTAATCCAATAAATCTATTACTAGGATCCGGCTTAAACTAAAGCCCACTAGTATGATCCGCCCGATCATGATCCGTGCACTACTGCATGTATATGATCGAACCCTGCCATATATCACACGGCCATTACAACGTTTCGCCCGAAACTTGAGAAACTGTCTGTGGAGGACTCTAAAGACTCGTCAATACTTTGGCTGGGGATTTAACCCCTAGCACGTCAGTGTTACTAGCGGTACGTAACGGGCTACCATTTATTGACCAAAAGGGAGGTCGATGAGCGAACTCATCCTGACACCCTACTGAGCCTGTCAGTGACAGTATCCGTACAGTCCGGTCCATTCGTCTATGAGTATCGCATGTCGGGCCTAGGGGGTTGGTAAAAGTCAGACCCCCAAAAGCGATACAAGTCGTATCGGAGTATAGCCCAGAACACCCTGAGATACTACTGGAATACCTACCAGTAAATCTCCTGCCTTCGCCAAGGACATCGTGTAATGGCTTTCCTAGACACAGCGTGATCTCAACCCCAATACCGGGAGAGACGAAACCCCTGCCGATCCGCTTACTGCCTCCATGTGGCTCGGGACTGTACCCAACAAAAACCTGTTTGCACGACTCCTTTGAGCCGTGGTAGGATAGTAATCAAAGCACAGTGGGAACTTACACGAGACAAATGACGATCTCAGGTCGATGAACTAACCTGTACACATGTCACCAGGGAACTGCTATCTGACGTCAGGTATAATACCAACTAGCATATTCCTGGTGAGTCCTGTCCGGTGTACTCATAACCCATTGAGCACCTGTATACATCTTAGGTGAACCAACTGACACCAATGGCTTGTGAGACCGGCCACTGCCCCTCGTCGGGGTCTCGACTGTATACACTAGTCTACTCTGGAGTATCGATGCCCTGTCTCGAAAACTCCCACAACTAGGGACCTTTTAAGGATGTGCTTATAGACCCCAGCTCCCACGTATATGATCGCCATCATACTGCTGGCCGTCAAGCAAGAATCCTAAGGGCTCTATCAATGTGTAATAGTGATCTGTAAGGTCACCTAAGGCTGTACACGATGATAAAGATAAACCAGATAGCATACTATCATCTTGAGTAACACTGTCCTACCGGCATAGGTCCTCCCTCAATCATTGCAATCACGTGCCTGCGATCTAATAATTGACTCTGAGGGCACTATATCCAACAGATATGAGGCACATAACGGGTTGAGAAACTACTGATAACTCTTACCAGTTTATCTCATAAGCATCCTTGGCCAAGGACTCCCTGTTTTAGCCAATCGAGCACAGCGCAACATCAACTCCCTAGTACTGGGAGAGACGGATCCCCTCCTATCGCTCATTGCCTCCATGTGACTCGGGACTGTACCCAAAAACCACCGTTTTGCACGTTCTCTTGAACGTGGTAAGGTGGAAATCAAAGCATAGTGGAAATCACATAAGACTCTATGACGATCTCGGGTCAACAGACTAACCTTTACCAGTGTCACCAGAGAACTGCCATCTGACGTGAGGTATAATACCATCTGGAAGTTCTCGACGAGTCCGTCCAGTGTACCCAGTCTCCACTGAGCTCCCGTATATCATATTTGATGTCAAACACCAATGGATATGGGATCATCCATCGCCCATCTACATGGGTCAAGAAGGTATACGCTAGTCTACCGTGGCATATCGATGCCCTGTCTCGATACACCTACGACTAGGGACATTAAAGGATGTACTTACCGACTACCTTTGTCCCACTAGTATGATCCGCATCATAATCCAGGTAGTCAAGTACATATCCTAAGGGCTTTACCAACATGTAACAGAGAGACAATCAGTGTAAATGTTAAGATAAAGAGTAACCAGATAGCATACTATCATGTCGAGCAAGAATGTCCGCCCTATATATGTCCAAGTATCCACTACAATATACATCTCATGTACAGTAATGGCCTCTAGGGCATACATATAACTAACATTATCTGTGATGTGATCACTGTATATGTTGAGATAGATACATGATATAGTATATTTGATATATTATATAGACGTTGCTTATGTTTTACACCCGTGCTAGCACTGCTCCGCTCTGCCGTTAGTTACCTAACCTAACGGTGCACGAGGGGACATCGAGACGTATGCAGATGGCATAAGCGTACGTTGTATTTATCCGTGATGTTTAGGTAACTTAAAATGATGGGACTTCATTAATGAGATTAATGAAATAAAAGAAACATAAAGATGTTGTGGAATCGAATTTTCAAAAACAGGTAGCTCTAGTCGTTGCTTTGCATAGCGGTATTCCTTGTAGAATATCCAGCTCCTTATCGATAAGGAAAGAGCCGAGATCCCTTCACCGGGAGTGACCTCTTTAGCAATAACTAGCAGATGCTATAACCCTCGGTTTTGTCTTTTTATTGCTTTTTACTTCTTGCTTTGCATAGTGGTATTTTTGAAATATCCTGCACCTCATTCGATGCGGAAAGAGCCGACGATCCCTTCACCGGGGGTGACCTCTTTAGCAAAACAAGCAAAAGACTCAAAAACACTCCATTTAAATCATTTGATTCTACAGCGATATCAAGTTCATTACGCAAAAGGTTTTCTTAAAAACTTGTCGTAGCCCTCCGTCATTTCAGATAAGTACTACTCAGTATTCGTGCTGCGGTAGTTTGGTTTTCGTCAAGGTGTAGTGTTCGGTAGCTAACTAGTGCTTATCTGCTGCATACGATGCGATTGAGTTAGGGTAGTCGTGCGTCCTTGTTGACCTTTTCAAGGGCCATGCGGGTGGGTTTAATTCAATCTGGAAATGATGGGTTGAACTTGACTTGCGGTCTATGGTTTGTTGATCTTGTCAAGGTCATAGATCGCTCGGGGCAAAATATTATCGGGAATTTCAAATGTTGAAATTTGCAATGAGATTGCATACCTTCTATGAGATAGTTGGATCCCGATACCCACTGCGAGTAAGAGTTACTCCTAGGAGAGTTTTAAACATTACAATTAGCCGATCAAGTAGGTGTCTAGAAAGGTGTCAACGGGGTTACGCCCTTGGGAAAACAAGTTTTATTTTAATTAAGTCTGTGCGAAAGCACGGGGAACCTCCCTCAAAGTACCGGCACTGGCCTGGCTGAAAGATTGGCGAACTTATAGGGTGTAATTAATCCCGGCTAGTCTTTCTTTTTTGGGTTTGAAGGATGATTTGACTAAAACAATAGGAGCCATCCTGATTAGATATATTAATAAGAAATAAAATCTTGAAAGAGGATACGCTGAGTGTTTTCTTCTCTCTCTCTCTCTCTCCAGGTAGCGACCATGTCACGCCTTAATCAAGATAATAATACGGATTTATTGACCGAACCCGCTTGTTATACTGCGCTAAGGAACGTTGGACCCGCTCCAACTTATAATTGTTATAAGACCGAGTAAGAAATTGGGGATTACCAGAATTCCCGTGCCGCCCAAACGAAGAAAGTGCATGTTGATGCATCTTCTTCGGGTGTGTTCATTACAGAGAACTGTTTCTCAGTTTCCTTTACGTCCTAGGTATGAGATACCGGATAAGGATCCCATATATGTAATCTGTTATATGGGCTACAGAGAGGTAGAGAACTGAGAATGGGTTTTAAGAGTTCGAAACGGTGCAATTGTTGTAGCCAAGATGTTGGCAGTTATCACCCTGTATTACCAAATATATTGATTCTGAACGAATGTTATTAGATACCGAACCTGATATACAACATCATATCAGTCTCTTTATTAGTAAAGAAGGATATAATTTTGTATTATTGGATAATGTTTTGAACATTTCCTATATCAAGAATTGATCGGTTCAGGCACGTTATCTAAAAGCATATACGTTCTAAATCAAACCACAGTTCTTAACGTACGGAACGCACACAAGAGGAAGAGTTCGGAAATAAATGAATCCTTCTTGAGGCATTATAGACTAGGTCATATCAATGCGACCAGACAAGCTGAAGTTACATAAAGATGCATATTTAAATCAGTTTGAATTTACATCTTGTGAAACTTGCCAGTCATGTCTTAAAGATAAATATGACCGTAGCTCCGTTTATTGGAAACAGAGAAAGAGTTAGTGAACTCTTGGGATTGATACATGATGATGTATGTAGGTCCCCTGTCTACACATGCTAGGACTGGTTCTTTGTACTACATTACATTCACTGATGATCTCTCAAGATTCAGACATATATTCATGTTGAAACACAAGTCTGAACCTTTTGAAAAATTCAAAGAATATAAATTAGAAGTAGAGAACCATAACGGGTATAAGTATTATGTCCTTTGATGTGATCAAGGAGGAGAATACTTAAGCACGAAATTCTTGGACTATTCTAAGGGAGAATGGGATTCTCTCTCAGCATTACTCCTCCGTAAACACCACAGCACGTCGGTGTATTGGGGCGGAGCAATCCCACCCTATGTGATATGGTGTTCTCTATGATGAGTGCTACTAAGTTACCTATTTCCTTTCGAGGGTTATGCACTTGTGAAGCTGCATACCTATTGAATAAGGTTCAAATCAAATCAGGTGTCTACCACTCCATATGTGATACGGTATGGGAAGAGCCCATTTCGTAAGGATGTTAAGATTTGGGGTTGTCCGGCCTATGTCAAAATCAAACTTGTAACATTTCAGAAAATTAAAATTTTATTTTTGGGAATTTTTATAATTAAATATTAAATATAATGAATATTTTAAAACTGTGGTATAATTAAATACCGATAAATTGGGAAAATTAGAAAAATTATGGAAATTGAAAAAAAGAGTGTTTTATGTGACTTATGCAAATTATGAGAATTTATGAATTATTTGACACTATTTTAGCGCTAATCGTGATTAAAAATCACTAATCTGACTTTAAGCGTGTTTTGTGCACATGTCATTTTTTTAGCACTTGTTACATTTTCTTCATGGCCTTCTCTTCATTTTTTGGCATGGTTGTTGTTTTAATTGAGAAGGAAAAGAAAACAAAATAAAAAGAAAAGAAATGAATATATATTAAACAATTGTGCATAGTGTGAAGTATGGGCAAGTGAGAGAGTGAGAGGTGAGGGGTCTTCCATTCACCATGACCATTGTTTCATTCTCATCTTCATCCTTCTCTCATCTCCTCTCTTAATGGCAGCACCTCTCCTCTCTCCTCTTCAAAAACCCCCACTTCATCACGAATAATTCACCAAACGTCCATCCCCACTTCACAAAAATTGTGCACAGGCTCACAAGCTACACTTTGGACCAAGAAAGTTTGTATTTTGGCGCTGTAGAGGATTCATGAGTGTCAAATGAGGTAATCCCTTCATAATTAGTGTAGTATTTCATGTGCTTTAGCCTCTTTTCAAGTTTGTTTTTGTTTTTGCGAAGTCTAGTGAATTTTAGGAAATTCTAGTGAGGGTTAGGGTTTAATTGAGTTGTGGTTGCGCAATTGAACCGTATTAGTGACCTTAAACCTCCCAATTTGTCAAAACCCAGATCAAACCAATATGCAAAACCTGAAACCCAAATACGGAAAAACTAAAATTGTAAATATCGGTTTTGTTAGTTTTTAGTGGGTGCAGGGAAATCTGGAGTGACCCGAGACCAAAACATGAAAAGCAAATAACTTCAGAGGCCTATTTAGAGCACTACGAGACCACCCAACCAAAACGAACCCCACCCCATCCTAGAAAACCAAGGAGGCCGGATCTGGAGGGTATGTGGCCGGCCACTCTGCAAAATTTGGGGTCCTAATTTCATCTTTAGGTCTTATACCCTATATACATCACTCTAGTATTGTTTTGGATCATTGTTTTCACTTTATTCAAAATCTGGGACCACTTCCTCAAGTTGCTATTTTGATTCGAGTTATGGTTTTGCGTATTTTAAATTATGGATTTTAGTATTTTTGTTTTACATCGATCACTTGACCTTTGTACGTCTCTATCGGGTGTTATTTGGTTAAGTTGCGAGGACAAACCATAGGTTTTGACCTATGTGAGTTCCGCATGTCGTTATGGTTTCGATTTGGTTTTAATGCGATACGATATGAGTGACATGTAGGTACCCCCACGATAATTCAAGACGATGAAGAAGATGGTAGCGGCATCAACATCGGCAAGCAAGATTAGGTGAGTAGATTATATCTATGGGGGAAGTCGGGTGGATGGCATATAGCACCCCCGCAATTTGTAGTATAGCTTATATATATATATGGTTATATATATATGTGTTTATGTTACATGGATGATTATCAAGATATGATTTGTGTTCATGCTTTAGTTTAGAGTAGTTAGAAGTAACTTAGTTTAGCTTCTTAGTCGCGAACCCTAGAGTAGGTTTACACTCACACGCACACACATGCTTACTGTTATACTTGTGCGTATATGGGGATAGATATATAAACACACACACATAGGTATGAGACTGTGTATATATATATACATGTATACCTACACTTGGATGGTGAGGATAGTGGATGATATTTGGAGATGAGTCGATGAGTTTGGGCACGGTGCCACGAGATCGGTGATATGATGTGGTTCGTATTACGAGATACGACATGAGATTTTAGCGGGCCTTTAGGCGTGTGTTTTCATACACGCACACATATATTTATAGATGGTATCAGCTTGTTCTAGACTTAGATCAGTACCCCAGTTCATGAGATATGATGATAAGGATACCAGATAAATGTGAGATTCGACCCGTACCCAGATTTGGGATGCCGTACGACAGATTTACGTATGAGCTATATATTGATGATAGATCCACACTCTTGACTCGAGGATGTCACATTGTAATTGTATCGTATGTGATACTATTGAGGCGGGATCACCGAATATTATAATTATATGTATATCGACTCAGATTTTGGTGGTTTCCCTTACCCTTTCGGTTAGACTGTTCGTTTAGTTCTGTAGTACTTAGTAGATGTTAGACTAGACTCGAGTCATACCTATTTCAAAACTAACGAATCGTGAGTATTTTAAAAGACAGGCTAAGGAATTCTACGGATATTTCGAAAGACGCATCTTTTCTTAAAAACACCGTAACCCTTATTTTTTCTAAACACCACGATTCGTGTTATTTCAAATAGCAAAACTGTATGACATATATATATATATATATATATATATATATATTGATGTAAATTCTTCACTGTTGTGGTTATTGTTCATTTTCCGCATATTCTTGCTATTCACATCGCATTGCATGTCTAAATGCGTTTATTCTTATATTAAACCCATGCTGTCAAGACACCAGCACCATTATCGATGATGCGTATGTTCCACGTACACCTGCTTGCCGGGTCAGACACTTCATCATCGATAATTGACATGCCACTACACAGTAGGATTGTTGCATCAGGATATGACTCGTTATATGACATACTTGCGTACACACATATTGTATACCCATACTTGCATACGTACATATTTGCACATACATAGATGATTCTAGCTTGATTTTAGAGATTTGGGAACCGCAAGATATATTTTAAAACTGTATTTATTTGAAAAAGCGGTTTTCCCTTGATATGAGCATATTTCTATTCCATGTTGCATTATATACTGATATGCTTATATTTCTTTTTTATGTCGTATAAATCATGCTTTATGATTATACGCATTGCGATATGCTGATTTCATGATATTTCTGGATTTGAGAACCGTGGCTATTTCAAAAGAAAGCATGTACTGTTTTAAAATCCCGGTTTCTCTTGATATGATATTTCAGTGCGTCCACCATGCGTTTTCTCGGTTCTTAAACGTGTGATATGTGAAACCCGATTTGAGGAGGCGGATGATCCGTCTGCGGGTTCATGGTGGTCCAGGTATGGTACCCCGGGGCGAGAGAGAGATTTTGTGTGGATGACGATGAGCCTGCCAGAGGGACCACTACCTACTGGTGATTGTATTTGAGCTCGACGGATATCCGGAGGATACCGACTGGAGTTGAGAGATGATACGGGCCGATCCGGACTGACGGAGCCCATGGGCCGATCCGGACTGACGGAGCCCTATATATATATGAGGATTTACGTGCCGATGCTGTGCATAGGTTTCATGATGTTTTTGAGTGTCGATGCTGGACACTCAGGTTCCATGATTTGATGTGTCGCGAGGGACACACGTTGATTTATATCCTCATACTTCCATGCATATGCTTTATGATATTTACATGCATGATGTTTTGTGTCATTGGTTGACACGTGGACGAGATCCACATGCATACAGACATTGATTACATAGTTGGATGATATCCACATACTTATAGACTTCATGATATAGTTGACATTGATTCATGTTGATTACATTGATCACACCTCATATTTATGATATGTTGCTACCTGAGGCACTGGCACGAGCACTTGGTACTACACTTATGTTTAGATGTTTACCCTTGCCACCTTTTCATGATTCAGACTTTATCATATTGAGGATATACATTATTACTGATCGTATTGACCTATGATTGAGTCATACATACGATTTCTGCTCTGTGATGTTTTCTACTCACGAGTTGGCAACTCACCCCCGTTGTGCCACAGTTTCTTGCAGGTTTTGCCGTATAGGTTTCATTGTGGCTTTCTGGCACACTACTTCCATTCTGGGTGATTTCTTTGGTAGGTGGGTTCACTCGTATCGTGACAACCATTGTACTTATTTATTTTCATTGTTGTATCTAGAAATTCCATCAACCAGACTTGTATATTTATTTCAGACTTAGAAAACCAGTTGTGTATTATTTCGACCTTAGAGTCGCGCGTTTTAGTATTATGGTTTTCGTGATGATTTTGAGTTTCCTTTTGAGTTTTGATCCTCGCCCTTCAGCGTTGCATATTATATTGCTTGCATGGTTGTGACCATCGATTGACGAAGAGCTATCTCCCGCTTGGGGATGCCTTTTATCATTGTGCAAATATTATTCTTGTTGTACCCCATTTGGGGCCAGTTTTTACAAAGGAAACTCTACCGAAATTTTCAGAAAAGACTTAAGATTTTAAAAATGCATATTCGTCTTACTTATTTAAAAACCCCATGTTTTAAAACATGTTTTCTTCACTTCTTTCTTTAATTGGTTTAGATTTCTGGGATTTCTTGGCTTACTTGAATTAGATGGGGTCCTATAGAATTCATATGATTCAAGTGCCAGTCCTATACCATTTCGGGTCGTGACAAAACACCAGACAAGCATGAGGCAAGGTCAGTTCTGTGGAACTTTGTTGGATATCCCAAGCATTCGCAAGGGAATAACTTCTACCAAACTGAGGAGCAAAAGGTGTTTTGTTTCTCAGCATGCCACCTTTTTAGAAAGGGAATTTCTTATTAAGAAATTAGTGGTCTTGAGGTAGAACTGGAAGGGGTTCCAGCTATACAAACTGTAGCTGATGATTTGGTAAACCCGGAGGATTCAATAGTTTCCAACAAACCTCAGCCTCTCCGCCGATCTAGTAGGGTTCTTCATCCACCTGAGAGATACTTCGGTCTTCTCTATGACAGTGGGAGCGAGGATTGCATCATGAGATGATGACTCAACTAGTTTTGAGCAGGCCATCGAGAGTGGGGACACTGTGAGAATGGATGGATGCTAAGCGATCTGAGATGGAATCCATATACACCAACAAAGTATGGACTTTGGTTGCTTTATCTGAAGGGTTAAATCCCCATCAGGAGCAAGTATATCTTGAGAAGATTACTTGGTGTACACGGAAAAGTTAAGACTTTCAAAGCTATGCTTAAGTCCATCCAGATCCTACTTGCCACTGCTACATACCATGACTACGATATCTGGCGGTTGGGTGTTAGGAATGCTTTTCTAAATAGTGATTTAGAAGAGAGCGTCTATAAGTACACAGCTAGAGGGCTTCGTAGACAGTGGGAGCAGTGGAAACTTGTGCAAGTTGCTTTACGAGTTAAAGCAGGCATCGTGGAGTTGGAACATCTGTTTTGATGTGGTAGTCAAAGAGTTTGACTTCATCAAAATAGTAGATGAACTTTTTATATACAAAAAGGTAGTAGGGAGTATGGTGGTGATCCTCGTATTGTATGTGGATGACATACTCTTAATAGGAAAGGAGTTTCCTATGCTAAGCTCGGTCAATCTCCTCTTATCACAAGGATTCTCCATATAGGATCAAGGTGATACCTCCTAAATCCTGGGTTTTGGATCTATGAGATAAATCTAAGTGGATGTTAGGATTCTCACTAGGTATAGTGAAATGGTATTAGTCGATCCTGGGGAGAATCACTGGATAGCTTCCATGGTGGTAAGGTCGACTGAATGTCAGTCACAGGCAGTTTCTTTACCCTCAGTGGAGGGATGGTATGTTGGAAGAGTTCCAAGCTAGATACCGTAGCAAACTAGACGATAAAGGCTGGATACATTGCTACCAAGGATACTACCAATGATGTAGTCTGGATGTATATAAGTTCATGAGGTAAACTTTGTTCCTACCATTGTGTGACAATGGAGTTATGGCTTTGGCCTAGGTACCCACATCCTATCAGTCATCCAGACATATTCTTAGGCAGTATCACCTGATCATAGAGATGGTTGATCTCTAGGGAGATCAAGGTTATGAGAGTAGACACAGAGGAAAACACTATGGATCCACTCACAAAGGCCTATTTCCAAGTAGAGACTTTTATGGGATGGTTGAGTATGAGATACTTCAACCACTGCTGATTGTTGGGTATGAGAGTACAACAGATGGCCCTAGTGCAAGTGGGAGATTGTTAGTTATATGTATGCTCTAGTGGCCATTACTGTACATACGATGTATATTGTAGTTGATGCTTAGACATATATATAGAGGACTTTCTTGCTCGACATGATAGTATGCTATCTGGTTGCTCTTTATCTTAACGTGTACACTGATTGTCTCTTTGTTACATGTTGATAAAGCCCTTAGGATTAGTACTTGACTACATGGATTATGATGCAGATCATACTAGTAGGGACAGTGTAGTTGCTAAGTACATCCTTCAAATGTTCCTAGTCATGGGTGTATCGAGACAGGGCATCGATATACAAGAGTAGACTAGCGTATAACATCTCGACCCATACAGATGGGCAATGGATGATCCCATATCCATTGGTGTTTGAAATCAGAGACAGTATACGGGTGCTCAGTGGAGACTGGGTACACTGAACGGACTCGACGAGAACTCCTAGTTGGTAGTATACCTAACGTCAGATGGCTGTTCTCTGGTGACACTGGTAGAGCTTAGTCTGTAGACCCGAGATCATCATAGAGTCTTGTGTGATTCCCACTGTGCTTTGATTTCCACCTTACCACGTTCATGAGAACGTGCAAAACGGTGGCTTTTGGATACAGTCCCGAATCGCATGGAGGCAATGAGCGATAGGAGGGGTTTCGTCTCTCCCGGTATTGCGGGTTGATGTTGCGCTGTGCTCGATTGGCTATAACAGGAAGTCCCTAGCCAGGGATGCTTTAGAGATATACTGGTATGTGTTATCAGTAGTTTCTCAACCCGTTATGAGCCTCATATCGACACGACTTTTCGAGTTTCTGGGGTCTGACGTTTACCACCCTTAGACGAGATATGCGACATATCAGACGAAGAGACCGGACTGTACGGTAGTGTTACTGATTTGATTCGTAGGAGTGTCAGCAGTCTTGCTTGTTGATCTTCTGATCTCTCAATACCTGGGTGGCCGTTACGTTTAGCAGACCGCTTACGCCTTGTGGGTGTTTGATGTGATCATCACCTACTTCCGGCGTATTGACGAGTCTTTAGAGTCCTACGCAGGGGTTTCCTGGCTCAAGCGAAACGGAGTAGGAGCACATATGTGATATGTGCGAGACCGAGATTGATATGATATGAGATACCGTACTCTATTCTCACGAATTGTGACATTGGTCGGTTATATGCGATATAGCCGGGTTATCGGATCAAGTGTTGATTCGATAAGTTGTTACATATAATATTAGTCGGTTATATATGATATTGCCATATTATTAAATCAAGAATTTATTTGATAATCTAATGTATAATTATATATTAGATATATTACATTACATTATCTAGTATTAACTCACTTATGATTCTTTTCTCACTTGGTTTGTGTACATTGTATATATGTGATATATGCAAGTGTACATTATTATGTGTCATGCTAGATGATACATGCAAGATGGGTGTATGAGATTTATACCGTTCTAAGGTTAAGTTAGGGTTTTAATTATGGTTAAGTTAATACAAAAGATAAAAGACATGGTCAATGTTTTCAAGCTTGGATGAAGCTTGTAGAACATTGACAAAGTCCACTCTTTTGTCATTCCTTAGGATATTTGTTAACCCAACCCTTAACCATACCCCTTGGTTTATTCTCTACATAAGTTAGGCATGAGGGCTTAACTCAACCATGGTTGCAATAATTCATTTGGATGAATAACTCATATGATTAGTTCATTCTTCTTCTTCTTCTTTCTAAAAGCTTTCTAGCTTCAATGGAGATATGAGAAAAAGTGTGAGAAAATGAAATCTAATGTGAGCCCACTTCCTACTTCATCATTCTCTACTACTTGCCATTTAGTATTGGGTGTTTGCTTCACTAATTTCATAATTAGTGAAGAGATAGCTTGTGTTAGTGTCTCCTCGACGTAGATCATTTTCGGCCTCGAAGTTTTCGAAGCAAGGATGTTCGTTTCTTCATGGGAGCCTCTCTAGAGTCCGGAGTTCACGATCGCAGCGGAAGGGACTACTACACGAAGCTATTGAAGTGAAGGACCGGTCTACAAAGGTTGTATTCCTTGCTCACTAAACTTGCAAAGTTTTTGCATTTATATTTCTGTCGATTTCTAGTTAACAATTCTATGTTAGGGTTAGCTAGAACGGCAAATTTTTGAATTTGGCATGGACGATGCCTCCCGAAACCTTGCTGCCGTCCTAGGTAACCCTGCAATGACATGCTTGATCTCGGCTAAATCCGAGCCCCCCTGAAAATTTTTGTGTGTTCTAGTGACTTGGTTTTGATGTTTCAGGTGTTGTTTATTTTTGCTAATTTTGCATGTGGTGTAATTTTACACTATAAGCAATTCAGAGTGTTTCGTATTTGTAGTTTTAACATTGTTTCAGGTTATTCACATATTGTCTAGGCGAAGTTAAAAAGTTCGATCGAATGTCAAAAACCCATTTTTTCCAAGTTTAACGTATTCGGAAAAATATGCAAGTGATTCTGTGGACCCTCTAGAAGAACGAAACCATAACTCGATTATATGGCCGTCAGAACCACCACTAAAACCTAGGGTTTGTGGTAGTTCAGCGTTGTCACATATGAGGCATTGATTTGACCCTTCTATGGCTGGTTCATAGGTACTGTTGCATCTTCTGGGTATTATTAAAACTGTGCTCAAGTGTTGAGCTATCGGGAAATTATGGGAATTTGATGAATCAACTGAGTGTTGTCCGGATATTATGTGATGGGATACAATATTTGGAATCCACAAAAGTAGTTATGAGATAACTAATTTGAATGTTATAAATCTTGAAATTTAGTCTCATTTGATCGGTTGCCACGGGATTTTGATGTGATCAAAAGTCCGTCGCAATCCTGTAGCGTATACGGATACTCGCCGGGTAAACTTAATAGATAACCACGCCCCATAGCCTTGACCAAGTGATTGTAGGAGAACCCCGTCGCCAAAAGCGTCCGTTCGGGTGCTCGCGGCAGCGGTGTTCCGCCTTAGTGCACTTCATCGACGACATCGGTGGGTGCGGCCGTCTACTAAACGAGCATTCGATTAGGATGTCGGGAATCTTGTTGAATTGCCCGACTAGATATTGAAAAGTGTTTTCGAGATTGAGATTAAAATGCGGGGTTTATAATTGTTAAGCATGCGATATCTAAGAAATTCATTTGGTTAGGCATATGATGTCTAAGGTGGTTGCGGATTCCAACTATTGTAGTTTTTCACTTTTTTTCTGCGACCGTAAGTGTAATATGTGGTGTATCGCCGGCTTCGTTGCTATACGTCAACGACAATTGGGATACGGATATTTACTTACGTTGATGACATGTGATGTTATGTGTTGCTGGGATATGTTATATTGGATCGTCGTGATTGAATAGCCGAGGTTTTTATGTGAGATGGGAGTTTTTCATTTTCATTCATGTAAAATTCATTGTATGTAATTGTTGGATAAATGTATGCCCTAGAAGCCATTATATGATAGTGTATGTACTGATGTGTATATATATATATTCAGAGGATAGTCTTGCTCGACATGATAGTATGCTATCTGGTTTTTCTTTATCATATGTTCACTTGATCATGTTTTTTACTCATTTGGTACATGTTGATAAAGCCCTAAGGATATCGGCTTGACTACTGGGATTATGATGTGGATCATACTAGTGGGACACCTGTAGTTTATAATCATATCCATGAAATGTTCCTAGTCGTAGGTATATCGAGGCAGGGCATCGATATTCCAGTGTAGATTAGCGTATACCATTCTTGTTACATGTGATGGGCGATGGATGATCCCATATCCATCTGGTGTGCTGACACCAAAGATTGTATACGGGTGCTCAGTGAGACTGGATACACTGAATGGACTCACCGAGAACTCCTATGTGGTATTATATATGTCACGACCCGAAAGTACGGAACGTGACTGGCACTTAGATTATGAGACGTCTAAAGGCGTAACGTAAACTAAGTCAGCCAAAGCCCAGAAAATCTAAACCAAAACAAAAGAGAGTGAAGGAAACCTTTCATGAAAACGACTTTGAAATCAATTAAGTTGCATTGAACCCTTTAAAAAAACATCAAAAGTTTCCGAAAATTTCGGCAGAGTCTCCTTTGAAAATTCTATCCCCCAAAATAGGTACAACAAGATATATAAACCTGTAATCACATAATGGCATCCCCAAGCGGGAGCTAGCTCTTCGCCCAAGGCGGATCACAACCACACCCAATATATATGTAATATCAAGAAAAAGAGCATAAAGAAATGAAAAATATAAGAAAACACAACGTCGGCTCAAGTGAGCTCGACCCAAAAGAAACCACATATACACAAATCTCTCAGTCTCATCACTAGGTCGCATATACAAATAAGAAGTGGTGGATGGAGAATATTAGATACAAAAATAATACAAAAAGAGATAAAAGTGCCCTCGCAACCCACCTACGAGCAATGTCGCGAGTCTGAGCAAAAGAAGTAGACAATAAGATAAGCCGCCGCTACAAGGCTGATGAGTCCGACCTACAAGACACTGTGGCACAACGGGGGTGAGTTGCCAGCTCGTGAGTAGAATATAATATCTAGTAAGGCTATCTTAAGGATGCACGCAAATGCGTCACAACATGTATGTCCAGATGTGATGTAATACCTCTAGTATGCATGCACATGTATGCAATATCAATAATAAATCTTTAAGTGTTTTAAATGCTATGAGTTCTGCATTCTTACTTTAGAAAAAGAATATCTATGCAATAGCTAAGTACCATCATGAAATCATATGAAAACCGTATCAAGCATCGACACCAAATATGAAATACATCTGTCTCAATGTCTCACTGTATCAATGTCTCAATACATCGGGCTCCGTCAGTCCGGATCGGCCCATATCATCAAATCTCACGACAACGGTCGGTATCCTCCGGATATCCGCCGCGCCAGACATCACCGGTAGGTAGTCTTCCCCTGCCAGGCTCATTGTCTACAACTCGATCTTCTTGCCCCGGGGTACCATACCGGGCCCGCCATGTACCCGAGACGGTTCATCCACTCCTCGAATCGGGTCTCGAAATCTAACAGAAAACATGGAAACTCATGGTGGACGACACATACATAACGAGAAAACCGCAACTTTGTTTTAAAAATGATAATAATAAGCTTTTGTTAAATTCTTGCGGTTTTCCCCCAAAATCCAGAAATCGCAGCAATACTGAAATCCTCAAGAAAATCATAATACCCAACATGTTTTATATGATAAATGTCTATGATATCAAGGTATGCGATGTGATTTTTGGCTAGAAATCTATGTAAGTATGATGATGATGCGAGATATATACATGCTATGCGATTTCATATATCGTGTATAATGCAAGTGGTGATACTAAACTAAACAGGTCCTATAGTGGTCGTGGCATGGCAATTACCGAAGGCGTGTGTGTTACATGAATAGTGCGCGTGCAACAGGAGACAATACTAATGGTGTACGTGTCCTACGAGGTGATGTCACACATGTGTATATGGATATCCATGCAAATCTAACCGACGAATAGCTATAAAAGTATGCAATGTGAATGAGGGGGTTAGCTAACTAACAATGCATATTGTTGCAAGTAATAAAGTAATCCTAACTATAGGGCGCCTCGCGCCATCCAGACGATTCCCCCATAGATGAATACATCTACTCACCTGAATACCTCGCTAATCCGATCCAACCACCGCTTTGCCTTTGCGCGTCGCGTCCGATATTTCCGCAACCGATCCTAGAATTGCATAACACATAACATAAGATTTCACCTCATGAAACAAAGCAAGTCACCATATGAAAAGATCAACGCTCATGAATTAATCACAACGTGCACTCGGTGCGCGGAAAACACACAAGAATCGCTAAAACCTTAACTAAAATCGTCGTTTCGGGGCAACCGTCAAAACTAAAACCCGAGTAGACAAAACTCCGCATTCGCACACACTAATAGTCGTATGAGATGCTAATTTTATCGCCAATATATCGCAATTAGATCACCTCCTAATTTTCTAGAAAATCTAGAAAGAATTGACATAGCAATTTCGATGCAAATATCGCGATTTAACGATATAGAGATCGCTACAGCGCACAAAAAACCAATCTAACCAACTAGATGGCCATAATACTAACTTAAACCTACTTATCCTATATCAAACCCTAATTAGAACATCAACCCTTCTATTGAAATTCACTAGCAAGCAAAGTTAACCAAATTTCACACTTTAGATATCTAATTTTACATATTTAAGCTACCAATTTAACAACTAGATTAAAAATTATACCTCCCAAGTTGTGATCCCCTTGCACCTAGCCTCTAAAGAGGTCTCCTTTCTCCTTGTCTTGGACCAATTTGGGCTTGAGAAGGGATAGCATAAGGGTTAGGTTTGAATTAGTGAAGGAAATGGTGGATTTTTGTGGACTTTTGATGATTTTAGCAAGATTTTAGAAGCAAGAAATGGAAAAAAAATGAGGGGTTTCCTGCAGGTTTGGCTCGGCCAGGAGTGGGAGGGGATGAAATGAAAGAGTTGTGTGGAAATTTCCACACAAAAATATCATCTAAGTTCAATTAATGCATGTTACATCAAAACTTTTCAAAAAAAAACCTTTTTCATTTCATTTTTCCAACCCATTTTACCATAAAAAACTAAACTTGAAATGGTTTGCTAAAATTTTTGTTACACTTAATTTTAGTTTATAATGGTTCCTAATTATGTAATTTACCCAATTAAATTTGTATTTATCACTAATTAAATGTATTTTTAGAAGCTTAAAATAATATTAAAAATAGTTAATTAAGGAAATTTTTTTAATTAAGTAGAAAATTTTAAGTGACAATTTAGTAACCAAATTTTAGCAATATCTTGTCTAGATTTTGTATAATTAGGCCTATATTGAAAAAATAATCATTTCGACTTTTTACGGAAAAGAATGCTAATTTTGCCGATTACTGAAAAACTGCCTAAACGATTTTCGAAAGGTTACAATATAATACGTCAGATAGCAGTTCTCAGGTGACACTGGTACAGGTTAGTCTGTAGACCCTAGATCGCCATAGAGTCTTGTATGTCCTCCCACTGTATCTTGATCTCCACCCTATTACGGCTCTACTGAGTCGTACAAACAGGTGTATTTTGGATACAGTCCCGAGGCATATGGAGGCAATGAGCGATTGGAGGGGTTTCGTCTCTCCCGGTATTGAGGGTTGATGTTGCGCTGTGCACGATTGGCTATAACAGGAAGTCCCTGGCCAGGGCTGCTGAGATATTACTGATAAGTGTTATCAGTAGTTTCTCGAACTGTTGTAGACCATATACCGGCATGACTTATTGAGTTATTGGGGCCGACGATTCCATTCCTAGACTCAATATGCAGCATATCTGACGAAAAGACTGGACTGTACTGTAAGTGTTGCCAGTTGGATTGACAGGAGTTTTGACAGGTTCGCTTGTTCTTCTTCTGATCGCTCAATACCCAGGTAGCCATTACGTTTAGCTGACCGCTTGCGGCTTGCAGGTGTTTGATGTGATCATCACCTACTGCCGGCGTAATGACGGGTCTTAGAGTCCCACATAGGAGTTTCCTTGCTCAGGCGAAACGATGTGGTGTACATATGGGATATATGCGGGAGCTCGATTAAATACGTGTATATGATGTCGTATTTTAATCGGGTGTTTTATATTGGTCGGGTCGTATGAGATATGACGGGTTTATTAAATCAAGTGTTGATTTGATATTGACTTTTATCTTATTTAAATAAACCTTTTCTTTATGATGGATTCATGCATGTATATGTACATGTTGATGTGCATACACACATACATACATGTATTAGTATCATGGTTGATGATACATCAAAGATGGCAATATGAGAAACACATGGAAAGTAAATATATTTGTATATATTAGAATGAGAAAAAGAAAATTGATTATTCATCATTGTTGACTTTTCTTTACTTGACCAAAATTAAACTATGGTTTGATTTTCCTTTGTTATTTCTCTCATTCTAAAATATCTAGATATTTTATTAACCATGGTTTGAGTTTAGATATTTATGCTTGATATTTATCTCTCACTCTCTCATTATCTTTATCACTATCTTTTTCATCCAAAAGAAAATATAAGCCATCTTCATCTTCCTCTCTTTAGCTCTCTCTTGAGTTTGATAAGTTGAGTGAGGTTAAAAGAAAGAAAGGGTTTTTATATGAGAACAAAACCATATCATCACACTACACTTCTTTAGCACCTTGGTGTAGTTTGTTTGCTTCATCTTCTTTGTGATCTATTGGAGCAAGGAGCTTTGAGCAAAGGAACTCCGGGTGGATCGTCGTGGACGTGGTGGAGGTTCAAGCTAGCTCGTTCAAACCCTAGGAGGTCTACAAAGGTTGTAGTCTCTCCACTTTGTCATAAATTAACTTTAGTATGTGATACTATAAGATTTACCCTAAATTTCTAGTTCGATTCCTAGTTAAGTTTGCTTAGCACATCTTAAAATCAAAGTTGTGGCATGTGTGATGCTTCCAAACCCTATATGAGGTGATAAGGAAACCCTACAGTAGTATCAGAGTTAAGCTAGAGCTTTAGAGTAACCTAGACGACGTTAAAAACCTCGAACGAACGAAATACGACGCCCGGAGGGTGCTCTTTGGAAATTTTTCAAAAACGTGGATTTTTTCATATTAAAAATACTCAGAAAATCGTGCAGGGTATTTTATGGGCCCACAAGAAGTACGATGCCCTAAATCCACTATTGGACCGCGGAACCGAGGCAAGAATGGTCATTCTGCGGCGGTTCCACGGCGCCGTTGGTGCAGGTGGGGCTGTGCCTTCTTGCGCTGGCCCGTATGTACTTGTTGCAGTTTCTGGTAAATTTTAAAGCTGCTCAAGTGTTGACCTTTCTGAGAAGTTTTTGGGTGTTCAATCGTTCGATCGAATGTTTTAACTGCGCCTAGTTTATTAGTATGCGATACAATAATTGGAATCTAAAAATTTGTTTGTTGCTTATAAATCTAGCATTTCGGTCTCGGGAATAAACAGAAATCTTGTTGAATTATCCGACTTATTTTTAAAATGGTGTTTTCATTGGTGAGACCTAAATGCGAGCTTTAGATTGTTAGGCATGAAATCTTGATTATGTGATATTCTGGGTTTGTGTTGTCTAAAGGCAGTTACGATTCCAATTGTTGTAGTTTTTCATTTTATTTCTCTGTGACCGTAAGTGTAGTATGTGGCGTGTCGCCGGTTTCGTTGCTATATATCAACGACAATCGGGGTACGCATACTTACTTACGTTGATGATATGTGATATTATGTATTGCTGAGATTTGATATGCAGGATTGTCATGATTGAATAGCCAGGGGTTTTATGTGAGATGAGAGTTTTCTTTTCATTCATGTAAAATTCAATTGTATGAAATATTCTTTTACTTGGGGCACTTCCAAGTTGAGGATGATGTCACCAGTGTTGTATATTATTTACTTTTCTGCATTAGGATAGACCCAAGGAGGGGAGCACAAGTGACCGGGTTCTGGGGTTCAGTGGGAGGCCATCTCGAGGAGTCGAGACCGGGTCTCCTAAACTCCAGAATTGGTAGGGTCGCTTGCCGCTCTCGTAGGGGTCTAGAGGTGTGGGCTTGGCTATTCATCGCGACCGTGGAATCCGTATTTTCTATTGATGGCTAAATACAAAATACGGACCTCCTAGATATCCTATATGTGCTTCTGCTGCTTATATTCTTTGATGTGTTCATTTAATATATCTGAGACGAATGGAATATTATCTATATGATATATAATAGACGTTGCTTGTGTTTTGCACCCGCGCTAGCCCCGTCCTGGTATGCCGTTAGTTAAGTAACCTAACGGTGCATAACGGGACACTGTGACGAATGCGAGTGGCATAAGCGTACGTTATATTTTCATTTTTTTCTGTGATGGCTTAAGGAATTAAATGATGGGACCACATTAATGAGATTAATGTAAAGAAAAATGAACCGAAAAAGATGCTGTAGAATCGGATTTGAAACACACTTGGCCTTTTATGAAAAAGCAAGTTTCAAAATGCGGAGCTTAAGACACTCCTTTTAAACCCATTGGATTCTACAACGATATCATGTTCAAAGCGTTAAAGTTTTTTTAAAAACTATCCGCAGCCCTCCGTCATTTTAGGAAATAGAGTACTTAGTATTCGTGCTGCGTATTTTGACTTTAGTTAAGGCGCAGTGTACGGTTGCTAAGTGATATCTTCCTACAATGCATATGATGCAGATTAGTTAGGACATTCATATGATTATGTTGACTTTAGTTAAGGGTCATATGGGTGGGTCTAGTTAATCATGAAATGACGGGAAGAACATGACTAGTACTTATGATATGTTGACCATAGTTAAGGTCATGAGTATTAGGGGTAAAAATAATATCGGGAATTTCAAGAGTTGAAATTTGCAATGAGATTGCATACCTTCTATATGATAGTAGGATCCCGATCCCACTGTGAGCAAAAGTTGCTCCCGGGAATGTTTTGCACTTTACAATTAGCTAACCCATTAGGTGTCTAGAAAGGTGTCAAACGGGGCTACGCCTCTGGGAAGACGAGGTTTATTTTAATTAGGTCCGTGCGAAAGCATGGGGAACCTCCTTAAAGTACCGGCACCGGCCTGGCTTAACGGTTAGCAAAGTTGTAGAATGTAATTAATCCCGGCTAGTTTTCTTTTTAATGGTTTTAAAGAAAATTTTATAAAAACAGTGTGAGACATCGATTAGACAAGATAATAACCAATCTGATCTTTGCAAGAGCTTTCACTGAGTGTATTCTTTTCTCTCTCTCTTAAAAGCAGATACAAATGTCAGGACTCAAGCTTCTATTAGATAAAAATAAACTGAATGGGACCAATTATAAAGATTGGCTGAGGAATCTCAACATTGCCTTGACTTATGATAAGGTATCATATGACCTCACGGCTCCAACCCCGCCCATCCTAGGTCCTAAACCTTCAGTTGCGGATAGGGAAATCCGCAAGAAATAGGACGCTGAATATTCCACGGCCAAATGCCTCGTTCTTGCATCGATGGATAACACACATCAGAAGCAGCACGAGAATATGGACGTACAATCCATATTCCTACATACAAAAGAGTTGTATGGAGAGCAATCTCGCGTATTACGATACGAAGCATCCAGAAAGCTGTTTCAGGTGCGAATGGCCCTTGGCACAGCAGTAGGAGACCATGTTCTGAATATGATAGCTCTCATAGAAGAGCTTGAGGAGCTTGGGTGGACAATGGACAATGAGAAATATACGGATATTATTCTGCAGTCACTCCCCTCCACCTTTGCTCAATTTATATTTAACTTCAACATGCACAACATGGAGAAGGAACTACCTGAACTCCTTAATATGTTAAGGAGTGCAGAGAGCACGCTGAAGTCAGTAAAGACTCCCGTTTTGGGTGTTGGGCTATCTTCCTCCTCTCGCCCGAAGGCTAGGGCCAAGGGAAAGATGCAGAAGAAACCACAAAACCTAAGGGCGGAGTCAAAAAGGTTAAGGGGAAAGACAAGTCCAAGGTTGGGGAATCGGGAAAAGGAGAATGTTTCCACAACAAGAAGACGGGACACTGGAAACGGAACTGTACTGAGTACCTTGAACTCAAGAAGAAGCATGGTGATGCTTCAGCTTCAGGTGTGTTCGTAGTTGAAAACTGTTTTTCTATTAACTCTGCTTCCTGGGTATTAGATACCGGTTCGGGTTCTTATATTTGCAATATTGTGCAGGCGTTGAGAAATAGCAGAGTTTTGAAGACAGGTGATCATACTCTCCAGGTTGGAAATGGTTCCAATGTAAATGCAGTTTCAGTAGGAGAGTATCACCTAGGGTTGCCATAGGGTCGTATATTGGTTTTGAACCCATGTTATTTTGTGCCAAGTATGCTTTGTAATATTATATCCATTTCTTTGTTAGACAATGAAGGATATCATTTTGCTGTGCAACACAATATTATGAACATTAGACTTAATCAAGAGTTGATTGGTTGTCGTACACTAAATAACAGGATATACGTCCTTAATCAACACATAGTTTTCAACATTCAACACACAAGTAAACGAAAATTTTCAGATATAAATGAAGCTTTTCTTTGGCATTGTAGACTTGGTCATATTAATGAAACAAGACAAAACAAGCTTCATAAAGATGGATATTTAAATTCTTTTGAGTATCAATCTTATGCAACTTGCCAGTCTTGTATCAAAGGTAAAATGACCAAAACTCCGTTTACTGGACACGGAGAAAGAGCTACTAAGCTCCTAAGCCTCATACATAGTGATGTATATGGGCCAATGTCTACACATGCAAGAGGCGGTTTTTCTTACTTCATAACTTTTACTGATGATTTCTCAAGATTCAGTGATGTGTTTTCGATAAAGCATAAATCTGAAGCTTTTGAGAAATTTAAGGAGTACAAACTTGAAGTAGAAAACCAAACAGGAATGAGAATCAAGATACTTCGATCAGATCGAGGTGGAGAGTACTTAAGTACTGAGTTCTTGGACTTCCTAAAAGAGAATGGGATTCTCTCTCAGCTCACTCCCCCTTACACACCTCAGCACAACGGTGTGTCAGAGCGACGGAATCGTACCCTATTAGATATGGTGTGATCCATGATTGGTGATTCTGAGTTACCCCTCTCCTTTTGGGGGCATGCATTAGAAACTGCAGCTTTTCTGTTAAACAAAGTTCTAACCAGGACCGTGTCTACCACTCCATATGAGATATGGCATGGGAAGAGACCATCTCTTAAACGAGTTAAGATTTGGGGTTGTCCGGCTTTTGTCAAAAAGCAGAATCAAGACAAACTAGAGACACGATCGGTCAAATTTATATTTGTGGGATATCCAAAACATTCGTTTGGGTATCTTTTCTACCACAAGGAGGAACAAAAGGTGTTTGTTTCTCAGTATGCTACATTTTTAGAAAATGAGATTTTTCCAAATGATGCTGATGGCAATGTGGTAGATCTAGAAGAGGTTCTAGAAACACAAGTTACAAATGACGACTTGGCTGAACCTGATGTTGTAACAGAATCTAATGAACCTCAGCCACTCCGTAGATCTGGTAGGACTTCTCGCCCACCGGAGAGATACTACGGTTTTCTCATTGATGGTGATAGAGAAGATTGCATCATGGATGATGATGATCCTGCCAGTTTTCATCAAGCTATCATGAGTGGTGACTCTGTGATATGGCTGGATGCCATGAGATCTGAAATGGAGTCCATGTACACCAACAAAGTATGGACTTTGGAGGATATACCCTCCGGGATAAAACCTGTAGGCTGCAAATGGATCTTTAAAAGAAAGATCGGTGTAGATGGACAGGTAGAGACCTATAAGGCAAGGTTGGTAGCGAAAGGTTTTTGTCAAAGACCAGGTTTGGACTATGACGAAAATTTTTCTCCGATAGCCATGCTTAAAACCATTCGGATCCTACTTGCTATTGCTGCTCACTACGACTATGAAATCTGGCAGATGGATGTTAAAACTGCATTTCTAAATGGTGATTTAGATGAATGCGTTTATATGGATCAGCCAGAGGGCTTCATTGACAGTGGGAGCAGCGGAAAAGCATGTAAGTTGCTTAAATCCATTTATAGATTAAAGCAGGCATCATGGAGTTGGAACATCTGTTTTGATGATGTTATCAAAGAGTTTGATTTCATCAAAAATCCAGATGAACCTTGTGTTTATAAGAAGACTGTAGGGAGATCTGTCGCATTCCTCGTATTGTACGTGGATGACATACTTCTGATAGGAAATGATATTCCTATACTACAGTTGGTCAAATCATTCTTATCACAAAGGTTCTCCATGAAGGACCTGGGTGATGCCACGTACATATTGGGCATACGGATCTAAAGGGATAGATCCAAACGATTATTGGGATTGTCCCAAACCAAGTACATCAACACCATCCTAAAGAGGTTTAGTATGGAAGACTCCAAGAGGGGTGCCTTACCCGCTTGCCAAGGGGTCACTCTCTCCAATGACGATTGCCCAAAGTCTGATAAAGAGAGAGCTCGCATGAGCATTATTCCCTATGCTTCGGTAGTAGGATCGATAATGTATGCGATGTTGTGTACACGTCTTGATGTAGCTTATGCACTTGGTGTAGTAAGCAGGTATCAGTCAAACCCAGGGGAGAATCACTGGATTGCTGTGAAGAACATTCTTAAGTACTTGCGAAGGACTAAAGAATTGTTCTTAGGATATGGTAATGGGGATCTCCAAATGGAGGCCTTTACCGATTCAAGCTTCCAGAGTGACAAAGATGACAGCAAGTCTATCTCAGGGTTTGCATTTACCCTCATTAGAGGGAAGGTAAGTTGGAAGAGTTCCAAACAGGATACCGTTGCAGACTCAATGATGGAAGTTGAGTACATTGCTGCAAATGATGCTGCTAAGGAAGACATCTGGATGAGGAAGTTCATCTCGGAGCTAGGTGTAGTTCCAACCATTATCGATCCAATACCTTTGTATTATGAGAATAATGGGGCTATGGAGTTGGCCAAAGAGCTCAGGTCCCATCAGAAGTCCAGACACATCCTGAGGCGATATCATCTAATCCGGGAGATAGTTGATCGCCATGAGATCGAGATTAAGAGAGTAGATACAAAGGACAACACTGCGGATCCATTCACCAAGGCCCTCCCTCAGCCGCAGCATGAGCGACTTTTTGAGACGTTGGGTATGAGATACGCCAATAATTGGCCTTAGTGCAAGTGGGAGAATGTTGGATATATGTATGCCCTAGAGGCCATTATATGATAGTGTATGTATTGATGTGTGTGTGTGTGTGTATATATATATATAGATATATATATATATATATATATATATATATATATTCAGAGGACAGTCTTGCTCGACATAATAGTATGCTATCTGGTTTCTCTTTATCATATGTTCACTTGATCATGTTTTTTTACTCATTTGGTACATGTTGATAAAGCCCTAAGGATATCGGCTTGACTACTGGGATTATGATGTGTATCATACTAGTGGGACACCTGTAGTTTATAACCATAACATTAAAATGTTCCTAGTCATAGGTATATCGAGGCAGGGCATCGATATTCCAGTGTAGACTAGCGTATACCATTCTTGTCCCATATGATGGGCGATGAATGATCCCATATCCATCTGGTGTGCTGACACCAAAGATTGTATACGGGTGCTCAGTGAGACTGGGTACACTGAACGGACTCACCGAGAACTCCTATGTGGTATTATATCATACATCGGATAGCAGTTCTCAGGTGACACTGGTACAGGTTAGTCTGTAGACCCTAGATCGCCATAGAGTCTTGTATGTCCTCCCACTGTATCTTGATCTCCACCGTATTACGGCTCTACTGAGTCGTACAAACAGGTGGATTTTGGATACAGTCCCGAGGCATATGGAGGCAATGAACGATAGGAGGGGTTTCGTCTCTCCCGGTATTGAGGGTTGATGTTGCGCTGTGCACGATTGGCTATAACAGGAAGTCCCTGGCCAGGGCTGATGAGATATTACTGATAAATGTTATCAGTAGTTTCTCGAACTGTTGTATACCATATACCGGCATGACTTATTGAGTTATTGGGGCCGACGATTCCATTCCTAGACTCAATATGCAGCATATCTGACGAAAAGACCGGACTGTACTGTAACTGTTGCCAGTTGGATTGACGGGAGTTTTGACAGGTTCGCTTGTTCTTCTTCTGATCGCTCAATACCTGGGTAGCCATTACGTTTAGCTGACCACTTGCGGCTTGCAGGTGTTTGATGTGATCATCACCTACTGCCGGCGTAATGACGAGTCTTAGAGTCCCACATAGGAGTTTCCTGGCTCAGGCGAAACGATGTGGTATACTTATGAGATATGTGCGGGAGCTCGATTAAATATGTGTATATGATGCCGTATTTTAATCGGGTGTTTTATATTGGTCGGGTCGTATGAGATATGACGGGTTTATTAAATCAAGTGTTGATTTAATATTGACTTTTATTTCATTTAAATAAACATTTTCTTTATGACGGATGCATGCATGTATATGTACATGTTGATGTGCATACACACATACATACATGCATTAGTATCATGGTTGATGATACATCAAAGATGGCAATATAAGAAATACATGGAAAGTAAATATATTTGTATATATTAGAATGCGAAAAAGAAAATTGATTATTCATCATTGTTGACTTTTCTTTACTTGACCAAAATTAAACTATGGTTTGATTTTCCTTTGTTATTCTTCTCATTCTAAAATATCTAGATATTTTATTAACCATGGTTTGAGTTTAGATATTTATGCTTGATATTTATCTCTCACTCTCTCATTATCTTTATCATTATCTTTTTCATCCAAAAGAAAAGATAAGCCATCTTCATCTTCCTCTCTCAAGCTCTCTCTTGATTTTGATAAATTGAGTGAGGTTAAAAGAAAGAAAGGGTTTTTATATGAGAACATAACCATATCATCACACTACACTTCTTTAGCCCCTTGGTGTAGTTTGTTTACTTCATCTTCTTTGTGATCTATTAGAGCAAGGAGCTTTGAGCAAAGGGACTCCGGGTGGATCGTCGTGGACGTGAAGGAGGTTCAAGCTAGCTCGTTCAAACCCTAAGAGATCTACAAAGCTTGTAGTCTCTCCACTTTGTCATAAATTAACTTTAGTATGTGATATTATAAGTTTTACCCTAAATTTCTAGTTCGATTCCTAATTAAGTTTGCTTAGCACCTCTTAAAATCAAAGTTGTGGCATGTGTGATGCTTCCAAACCCTATATGAGGTGATAAGGAAACCCTAAAGTAATATTCTTTTATTGGGGCACTTCCGGCTTGAGGATGATGTCACCATTGTATATTATTTACTTTTCCGCATTAGGATAGACCCAAGGCGGGGAGCACAAGTAACCGGGTTCAAGGATCCAGTGGGAGACCATCTCGAAGGGTCGAGATCGGGTCTCCTAACTCTAGAATTGGTAGGGTTGCTTGCCACTCTCGTAGGGGTCTAAAGGTGTGGGTTTGTCTATTCATCACGACCGTGGAATCCGTGTTTTATACAAGCTTAACTTAAAACACGAAAATCCTAGTATATCCAATATTTCATATGTTTTAATTCTGCTGCGATATTCTGTGATGTGATCATTGATTATATTCTGAGACGAAGGCTTATATTATATATATATGATATATATTATATACTGTTGCTTTCGTTTCATATGTGATGCTTGTTAGTTATGTATATGCCCTAGAGGCCATTGTTGTACATATGATGTATATTATAATGGATGCTTGGTTATATATAGAGATGACTTTCTTGCTCGTCATGATAGTATGCTATTTGGTTTCACTTTATCTTAACATGTTGACTTGTATTGGTTTACTGTTTTACTCTCACATGTTGATAAAGCCCTTAGGGTTTGTACTCGACTACTGGGACTATGATGAGATCATACTAGTGGGGCCGCGGTAGTCGATGAGTACATCCTATAACTGTTCCTAGTTGAGGGTATATCGAGACAGGGCATCGATACACCAGAGTAGACTAGCGTATACGCATCTTGACCCATATGATGGGCGATGGATGATCCCATATCCATCGGTGTTAGACATCAGAGATGGTGTACGGGTGCTCAGTAGAGACTGGGTACACTGGACGGACTCGCCGAGAACTCCAGATGGTGATATACCACACGTCAGATGGCAGTTCTCCGGTGACACTGGTACAGGGTAGTCTGTAGACCCGAGATCGTCATAGAGTCTTGTGTGATTCCCACTGTGCTTTGATTTCCACCTTACCACGTCCAAGAGGGCGTGCAAAACGGTGGCTTTTGGGTACAGTCCCGAATCACATGGAGGCAATGAGCGATAAGAGGGGATTCGTCTATCCCGGTATAGGGAGTTGATGTTGTGCTGTGTTCGATTGGCTATAACTGGAAGTCCCTGGCCAGGGCTGATATGGAGATTTACTGGTAAGTGTTACTCGTATTTTCTCGACCCGTTATGAGCCATACATCGACACGACTTATCAGTTACTGGGGTCTGACGTAGACCACCCCTAGACTTGATATGCGACATATCAGACGAACAGACCGGACTGTACGGGAGTGTCACTGGTTGGATTCACAGGAGAACGCACAGGCTAGCTTGTTGATCTTCTGATCGCTCAATACCTGGGTGGCTGTTACGTTTAGCTGACCGCTTGCAGCTTGTGGGTGTTTGATATGATCATCACCTGCTACCGGCGTATTGACGATTCTTTAGAGTCCTACACAGAGGTTTCTTGGCTCAGGCGAAACGGAGTAGTGGCGCATATGTGATATGCGCAGGAGCATGAATAATGCGATATGGGATACTTATTATATTCTCGCGATATATGGATATGAACCGGGTCATCGGATCAAGTGTTGATTCGATGAATCGGTACATGATATATTAGTCGGTTATATTCGATATAGCCGGATCGTCGGATCAAATGTTGATTCGATGATTTAATATATAATAATATATATGATATATTATTATATTAACTAATATTAGCTTGCTTTATTATATCATTTTCTCAGTGGATGATACATTGATATATATGCGATATATGTTAATTGTATTATTTTCTTTTGTTGCAAATATATAATATATATGTGATATATATTATTGTGACATGATATGATTTATTATTAAACATGTTTAAGGATGATTAATTGAGGATAGGGTTTGATTAGGGTTAGATGATTCATGCACCTTCTAGAAGATGTTTTCTTTTGTCATTCTTAGGATATTTTGGATGACACATTTTTAACTTAACCAAACCCTAACCCTAGTTGTTTCTCTACACATTCTCATCCATTCATCCTTGACCATGGTTAGATATCAATCATATGATTTATAATTCTATTCATCACAAAAGGATTATGATATGATCATTATTCTTTTTCCATTATCATCTTCTTCTTCTCTCTTGAAGAAGCTCTCTTGAAAATTCTTATGTGATGAAAGATTATGAGAAAATGATATAAAAAGAAAGCTAAATTACTACTCTCTCATCCTCATCTCATCTAGCCCATGGGATTAGTGTGTTCTCTTCTTTAAGAGTGAGAAAGCTTGAGCCGTAGCAACTTCAAGGTAGATCATCGGAGATTTGGAATACGACAAGCTAGAATGGATCGTTCGAGTCGTGGAGCCTCTCATGAGTCCGGGAGATCGTGGATCGCGGCAAAGGAACTTCTACTCGGAGCTTGTGAAGTGAAGGAGTGGACTACAAAGGTTGTAATCCCTCACTCTTAGATAAAAGTTATCTTATTGCATGTTTAACCCTAATAATCTAGCAAAGATCCCGGCTTTGGGTTGTTCGGCACGTCTAAAATTTTATCCGGGCATGTATGATGCCTTTAGAACCTTCACAAGAGTGCCTAGGAACCCTACAGTGGTATCAAAGCCTAGCTAGAGCATTAGGCGATGTGTTTACGAAGTTAAAACTCCGATCGAACCCGAAACGAACAAAATGGACCCCTCTCTGGAAATTTTTTAAATTTTGGGATTTTTCAGAATTAAAAATATGTAAAAAAATCAGCAGGGAATTCTAAGAATTACCATGAAACACGTGCCCATAATTCTACCAACAGAGCGCGGATCCGCGGCATTAACCTTGTTCTCGCGGCGCTTCCGCGGCGGCACTGTAGGATTGGGACACGTGGCTTCATGGTTTTAACCGTAGGTACTTGCTGACCATTCTGGATATTTTTAATCTGTTCCAGGTGTTTAAAATTCTGGGGTTTGTTTTGTAATAGTAGACTCGATCGGAAATTTTAAATTCGTATTTCTTTCCGGATATTTAGAAACTGTTAAACTATTTGAACGGATATCATTAACTTACTGTTTCCCGGTACGGCAAATTTTCAAGTGTTGAAATTTATTTAGGTTTAAATCGTTCGGAACAATTGTACAAGTTAAGCGGTGGACCCTCTAGAAGACACAAACCTTAACTCAATTATTTGACCGTCTTGAACTGCCTTTTGAACCTTCGGGTTTGGGGCAGTACGGCGTGCCACATGTGAGGCGTTGGCTTGACCCTTCTACGGCTGGATCACCGGTACTGTGACATATTCTGGGATTATTTGAACCCCGCTCAAGTGTTGAGCAGTTTAGGAAATTTTGGGTGTTTGATTATCTGTTCGAAAAGTTTAATACTGTATATTTATCTGGAATGTGATACAATATGTGGAATTCATAGAGTTAGGCATGAAATGCGGAGTATGTGATATTTTGGATTTACGATGTCTAAAGTGATTGTGGATTCCAAATATTGTAGTTTTACACTTTCTTTTCTGTGACCGTAAGTGTAATATGTGATATCGCCGGTTTCGTTGCTATATGATTCAACGACAATTGGGATGCGCATATTTACTTACGTTGATGATATGAGATATTATGTGTTGCTGTGATATGTTATATTGGATCGTCGCGTTCTGAATAGCCGGGGGTTTTATGTGAGATGAGGGTTTTTATTTTCATTCATGTAAAATTCATTTGTAATGTAATATTCTTTTATTTGGGGCACTTCCTGGTTGCGGTTGATGTCACCAGTGTATATTATTTACTTTTCCGCATTAGGTAGACCCAAGGAGGGGAGCACAAGTAACCGGGTTCTAGGGTACAGTGGGAGGCCATCTCGAGGAGTCGAGACCGGGTCTCCTAACCCTAGAATTGGCAGTGTTACTTGCCGCTCTCGTAGGGGTCTTGGGATGTGGGTTTGGCTATTCGTCGCGACCGTGGAATCCGTGTTTTATACAGGCTCGTATTGAAAACACGGACGTCCTAGTATATCCAATATTTCATATATGTTCTTCTGCTGCAATATTCTGTGATGAGATCATATTACTGCCTGAGACGAATGCTTATACTATATATATATGCTGATATATAAATATTACTGCTTTCGTTTCTTCTGTGATGCTTAGGAAGCATAAGCTGATGGGGTTTTTATTAATGAGATTAATAAAAGAAAAGAAACCTAAAGATGTTGTAAAATCAAAACTTTATAAAAGGGGTAGCTACAGTTTTGCTTTGCACAGTAATATATACGATATATCCTGCACCTTATTCGATGAGGAAAGGACCGAGATCCCTTCACCGGGAGTGACTCCTTTAGCAAAACTGGCAGATGCTACAAAACGCGGTTTGTCTTTTGATTGCTTTTAGTGTTTTGCTTTGCACAGCGGTATATATGATATATCCTGCACCTTATTCGATGAGGAAAGGGCCGACGATCCCTTCACCGGGAGTGACCCCTTTAGCGAAACTAAGAAAAGCCTCAAAAACACTCCTTTTCAAAACATCACTCGATTCTACGACGATATCAAGTTCATTACGCTCAGGGTTTTTCTGAAAAAACCTGCGTAGCCCTCCGTCATTTCAGATAGATGTTATTTAGTATTCGTGCTATGTTTGTTGACTTAGTCAAGGCGTAGTGTACGGTAGCTAAGTAGTGTTTATCTGTTAAAACATGAGATGTGATTGGATTAGGGTATTCGTACGGCCTTGTTGACTCAGTCAAGGGTCGTACGGGTGGGTTTAATTCAATCAAGAAATGTACGGGTTGAACTTGACTTGCGATTTATGGTTTGTTGACTTAGTCAAGGTCATAGATCGCTAGGGGCAAAAACATTATCGGGAATTTCAAGTGTTGAAATTTGCAATGAGATTGCATACCTCCTATGAGATAGTTGGATCCCGATACCCACTGCGAGTAAGAGTTACTCCTGGGAGAGTTTTACACAGGACAATTAGTCATTCAAGTAGGTGTCTAGAAAAGTGTTAACGAGGTTACGCCTCTGGGAAAACGAGGTTTACTTTAATTAGGTCCGTGCGAGAGCACGGGGAACCTCCCTCAAAGTACCGACACTGATCTGGCTGAAAGATTGACGAAGTTGTAGGGTGTAATTAATCCCGGCTAATCTTACCTTTTAGGGTTTTAAGGTAGATTTGATAAAAACAGTAGGAGACATCCTGATTAGATAAGATAATAACCAATCTAATCTTGCAAGAGCATACGCTAAAGTGTTTTCTTCTCTCTCTCTCCAGGTAGCGACCATTTCAGGCCATAATCAAGATAATAATATGGATGTATTGATTGAACCTAATTATTGTACTGTGCAAGGGAACGTTGGACCCGTTCTTTCTTATAAGAGTTATAAGACTGAACAGGAAACAGGAGAATATCTGGATTCTCACGCCGCCCAAAAGAACATGCATGTTGATGCATCTTCTTCGGGTGTGTTAGTTATTGAGAACTGTTTCTCAGTTCACCCAACGTCCTGAGTATTAGATACCGGATCAGGATCCCACATATGTAAACAGTTACATGGGCTACGTAAAGGTAGAGAACTGGGAAAAGGTGATCATTCCGTTCAAGTAGGGAACGGTGCAAGTATTGTAGCCAAAGCAGTTGGCGAATATCACCTAGTATTGCCGAGTCGTAATACACTGATTCTAAATGAGTGCTATTATATACCGAACATGATGTGCAACATTATATCAGTTTCTTTATTGAGTAAAGAGGGATATAATTTTGTAGTACAGGAAAATGTTATGAACATATTCCTAGATCAAAAGTTGATTGCATCAGGCTCGTTACATAATGGCATATTCATTCTAAATCAGAATACAGTCCTGAATATACAAAACACACACAAGAGGAAAAGTTCAGATATGAACGAATCCTTCTTGTGGCATTGTAGACTTGGTCATATCAATGCAACACGACTGGCTAAGTTACATAAAGATGGTTATTTGAATCCGTTCGAATTATCATCTTATGATACTTGCCATTCATGTCTCAAAGGAAAAATGACCAAAGCTCCGTTTAGTGGACACGGAGAAAGAGTTACTGAACTCTTAGGACTGATACATAGTGATGTATGCGGTCCCATGTCTACGCATGCCAGGAACGGTTCTTCCTACTTCATTACATTCACTGACGATCTCTCTAGATACGGACATGTGTTCCTGTTGAAACACAAGTCTGAAGCTTTTGAGAAATTCAAAGAATATAAGCACGAAGTAAAGAACCAAACGGGCAAAAGTATTAAGATTCTTCGATCTGATCGAGGAGGTGAATACTTAAGCGGTGAGTTTCTAGATTATCTAAAAGAGAATGGGATTCTCTCTCAGCTTACTCCTCCTTATACACCACAGCACAATGGTGTATCGGAACGAAGGAATCGGACCCTATTAGATATGGTGCGATCTATGATGAGCGAAGCTGAGTTACCTATTTCCTTCTAGGAGTATGCGCTTGAGACAGCCATATACTTATTGAATCTAGTTCCGTCTAAATCTGTACCTACCACACCATATGAGATATGGAGTGGGAAGAGACCATATTTTAAACGAGTTAAGATATGGGGTTGTCCGGCCTATGTCAAAAGACAAAATTCAGACAAACTCGAGGCACGATCAGTTCTTTGCAAATTTGTAGGATATCCTAAGAATTCACAAGGATATTTTTTCTACCACGCTGAGGAACAAAAAGTGTTTGTTGCTCAACATGCCACCTTTTTGGATAGGGAATTTCTTGCAAAAGAAATTAGTGGCAGAGAGGTAGAGCTGGAAGAGGTTCCAACACCACAAACCGCAACTGAAGATTTAGTGGAACCAGAGGATTCAGTAGTACCCGACGAACCCCAGCCTCTCTGCCGATCTAGTAGGGTTTCTCGTCCACCTGAGAGATACTACGGTTTTCTCATTGATGGTGGAAGCGAGGATTGCATCATGGATGATGATGAACCGACTAGTTTCGAGCAGGCCATCACGAGTGGTGACTCTGTGAAATGGCTGGATGCAATGCGATCTGAGATGGAATCCATGTACACCAACAAAGTATGGACTTTGGAAAATGCTCCTGAAGGGGTAAAACCCATTGGGAGCAAGTGGATCTTTAAAAAGAAATTTGGTGTAGATGGAAAAGTTGAGACTTTCAAAGCTAGACTTGTAGCAAAGGGATTTCGTCAACGACCAGGTGTGGATTATGACGAAACCTTTTCTCCAGTGGCTATGCTTAAGTCCATCCGGATCTTACTTGCCATTCCTGCATACCATGACTACGAAATCTGGCAAATGGATGTTAAGACCGCCTTTCTAAACGGTGATTTAGAAGAGAGCGTGTACATGACTCAGCCAGAGGGCTTCGTAGATAGTGGGAGCAGCGGAAAGGTGTGCAAGCTGCTTAAATCCATTTATGGGTTAAAGCAAGCATCGCGGAGTTGGAACATCTGTTTTGATGTTGTAGTCAAAGAGTTTGACTTCATCAAAAATATAGATGAACCTTGTATCTATAAGAAGGTGGCAGAGGGTAAGGTTGTCTTCCTCGTATTGTAGTGGATGACATACTCTTGATAGGAAATGATATTCCTATGCTGCAATCAGTCAAGCTCTTCTTATCACAGAGATTCTCAATGAAAGATCTAGGTGATGCCTCCTGCATATTGGGAATCATGATCTATAGAGATAGATCTAAACGGATATTGGGATTGTCCCAATCCAGGTACATTGACACCATACTAAAGAGGTTTAGTATGGAAGAATCCAAACGTGGGAATCAGCCCACGATCTCTGGACTCACTCTCTCCAAAGAGATGTCTCCCAAGACTGATTTGGAGAGAGATCGCATGCAAGGGATACCCTATGCTTCGGCAGTAGGCTCTATCATGTATGCGATGCTATGTACCAGACCCGATGTAGCATACTCACTAAGTGTAGTGAGTCGGTATCAAGCAAATCCTGGAGAGAGTCATTGGACAGCTGTGAAGAACAATCTCAAGTACTTACGAAGGACTAAGGAGATGTTCTTGGTGTATGGTAACGGAGAACTCCAGGTGGAGTCCTTTACCGATTCCAGCTTCCAAAGTGATAAGGACGACTCTAAGTCGCATTCGGGTTTTGTCTTTACCCTCAATGGAGGGGCGGTATGTTGGAAGAGTTCCAAACAGGATACCGTTGCAGACTCAACGATGGAGGCTGAATACATCGCTGCCAACGATGCTGCCAAAGAGGCTGTCTGGATCAAGAAGTTCATTAGTGAACTTGGAGTGGTTCCATCCATTGAGCATCCAATACCTCTGTATTGCGATAACAATGGAGCTGTGGCTTTGGCCAAGGAACCTAGGTCCCATCAGAAGTCCAGACATATTCTGAGGCGGTATCACCTGATCAGGGAGATAGTTGATCGCCGGGAGATCGAGGTCAGGAGAGTAGATACGAAGGACAACACTGCGGATCCATTCACGAAGGCTATTCCCCAGATACAGTTTGAGGGATTATTCGGGATGCTAGGTATGAGATACTACAGCAGCTGGCCTTAGTGCAAGTGGGAGATTGTTAGTTATGTATATGCCCTAGAGGCCATTGTTGTACATATGATGTATATTATAATGGATGCTTGGTTATATATAGAGATGACTTTCTTGCTCGTCATGATAGTATGCTATTTGGTTTCACTTTATCTTAACATGTTGACTTGTATTGGTTTACTGTTTTACTCTCACATGTTGATAAAGCCCATAGGGTTTGTACTCGACTACTGGGACTATGATGAGATCATACTAGTGGGGCCGCGGTAGTCGATGAGTACATCCTATAACTGTTCCTAGTCGAGGGTATATCGAGACAGGGCATCGATACACCAGAGTAGACTAGCGTATTCGCATCTTGACCCATATGATGGGCGATGGATGATCCCATATCCATCGGTGTTAGACATCAGAGATGGTGTACGGGTGCTCAGTGGAGACTGGGTACACTGGACGGACTCGCCGAGAACTCCCAGATGGTGATATACCACACGTCAGATGGCAGTTCTCCGGTGACACTGGTACAGGGTAGTCTGTAGACCCGAGATCGTCATAGAGTCTTGTGTGATTCCCACTGTGCTTTGATTTCCACCTTACCACGTCCAAGAGGGCGTGCAAAACGGTGGCTTTAGGGTACAGTCCCGAATCACATGGAGGCAATGAGCGATAGGAGGGGATTCGTCTCTCCCGGTATAGGGAGTTGATGTTGTGCTGTGTTCGATTGGCTATAACTGGAAGTCCCTGGCCAGGGCTGATATGGAGATTTACTGGTAAGTGTTACTAGTAGTTTCTCGACCCGTTATGAGCCATACATCGACACGACTTATCAGTTACTGGGGTCTGACGTAGACCACCCCTAGACTTGATATGCGACATATCAGACGAACAGACCGGACTGTACGGGAGTGTCACTGGTTGGATTCACAGGAGAACGCACAGGCTAGCTTGTTGATCTTCTGATCGCTCAATACCTGGGTGGCTGTTACGTTTAGCTGACCGCTTGCAGCTTGTGGGTGTTTGATATGATCATCACCTGCTACCGGCGTATTGACGATTCTTTAGAGTCCTACACAGAGGTTTCTTGGCTCAGGCGAAACGGAGTAGTGGCGCATATGTGATATGCGCAGGAGCGTGAATAATGCGATATGGGATACCGTATTATATTCTCGCGATATATGGATATGAACCGGGTCATCGGATCAAGTGTTGATTCGATGAATCGGTACATGATATATTAGTCGGTTATATTCGATATAGCCGGATCGTCGGATCAAATGTTGATTCGATGATTTAATATATAATAATATATATGATATATTATTATATTAACTAATATTAGCTTGCTTTATTATTTCATTTTCTCAGTGGATGATACATTGATATATATGCGATATATGTTAATTGTATTATTTTCTTTTGTTGCAAATATATAATATATATGTGATATATATTATTGTGACATGATATGATTTATTATTAAACATGTTTAAGGATGATTAATTGAGGTTAGGGTTTGATTAGGGTTAGATGATTCATGCACCTTCTAGAAGATGTTTTCTTTTGTCATTCTTAGGATATTTTGGATGACACATTTTTAACTTAACCAAACCCTAACCCTAGTTGTTTCTCTACACATTCTCATCCATTCATCCTTGACCATGGTTAGATATCAATCATATGATTTATAATTCTATTCATCACAAAAGGATTATGATATGATCATTATTCTTTTTCCATTATCATCTTCTTCTTCTCTCTTGAAGAAGCTCTCTTGAAAATTCTTATGTGATGAAAGATTATGAAAAAATGATATAAAAAGAAAGCTAAATTACTACTCTCTCATCCTCATCTCATCTAGCCCATGGGATTAGTGTGTTCTCTTCTTTAAGAGTGAGAAAGCTTGAGCCGTAGCAACTTCAAGGTAGATCATCGGAGATTTGGAATACGACAAGCTAGAATGGATCGTTCGAGTCGTGGAGCCTCTCATGAGTCCGGGAGATCGTGGATCGCGGCAGAGGAACTTCTACTCGGAGCTTGTGAAGTGAAGGAGCGGACTACAACGGTTGTAATCCCTCACTCTTAGATAAAAGTTATCTTATTGCATGTTTAACCCTAATAATCTAGCAAAGATCCCGGCTTTGGGTTGTTCGGCACGTCTAAAATTTTATCCGGGCATGTATGATGCCTTTAGAACCTTCACAAGAGTGCCTAGGAACCCTACAATGCTTGGGAAGCATAATAAATGGGACTTCATTAATGAGATTAATAAAATAAAAGAAACCTAAAGCTGTTGTAGAAACTTGTCTCGAAAACTGGTAGCTCTAGTTCTTTCTTTGCATAGCGGTATTCCTTGTAGAATATCCAGCACGTTATTCGATTAAGAAAGAGTCGAGATCCCTTCACCGGGAGTGACCTCTTTAGCGAAACTAGCAGATGCTACAAACTCGGTTTGTCTTTTTATTTCTTTTATAGTTTTTGCTTTGCATAGTGGTATTTGTGAAATATCCTGCACCTTATTCGATACGGAAAGAGACGAGATCCCTTCACCGGGAGTGATCTCTTTAGCAAAACTAGTAAAAGCCTCAAGAGCACACTTTTTCAAAATCACTCGATTCTACAACGATATCAAGTTCCTTACGCAAAAGGTTTTCTTAAAAACCTGTTGTATCCCTCTGTCATTTCAGATAAGTACTTCATAGTATTCATGCTACGTTTGTTGACCTTGTCAAGGTGTAGTGTGCGGTAGCAATTTATGCTTATCTGCAGAAGCATATGATGCGATTGACTTAGGGTAGTCGCGCGACCTTGTTGACCTTGTCTAGGGTCATGCGGGTGGGTTTAATTCAATCATGAAATGACGGGTTGAACTTGACTTGCGGTCTATGGTTTGTTGACCTTGTCAAGGTCATAGATCGCTCGGGGCAAAATATTATCGGGAATTTCAAGTGTTGAAATTTGCATTGAGATTGCATACCATCTATGAGATAGTTGGATCCCGATACCCACTGCGAGTAAGAGTTACTCCTGGAAGAGTTTTACAAAAAACAATTAGCCGATCAAGTAGGTGTCTAGAAAGGTGTTAATGGGGTTATGCGTCTGGAAAAACGAGGTTTATTTTAATTAGGTCCGTGCGAAAGCACGAGGAACCTCCCTCAAAGTACCGACACTGGCCTGGCTGAAAAATTGGTGAACTTGTAAGGTGTAATTAATCACGGCTAGTCTTTCCTTTTAGGGTTTGAAGGAAGATTTGACTAAAATAGTGGGAGCCATCCTGATTAGATAAATTAAGAACCAATCAAATCTTGCAAGAGCATACGCTGAGTGTTTTCTTCTCTCTCTCTCCAGGTAGCGACCATATCACGCCTTAATCAAGATAATATATATGGATGTATTGAACGAACCCGCTTGTTATACAGAGCTAAGGAACGTTTGTCCCGCTCTAACTTATAACTGTTATAAGACCGATCAAGAAATAGGGGATTACCAGAATTCCCGTACCGCCCAAACGAAGAAAGTGCATGCTGATGCATGATCTTCGGGTGTGTTCATTACCAAGAACTGTTTCTCAATATCCTTAACGTCCTGGGTATGAGATACCGAATCAGGATCCCACATATGTAATCTGTTATATGGGCTACAGATAGGTAGAGAACTGAGAATGGGTGATAAGTTTCGAGAGTTGGAAACGGTGTAAGTGTTGCAGCCAAGTATGTTGGCAGTTATCACCCTGTATTACCAAATACATAGATTATGAACGAATGTTATTAGATACCGAACCTGATGTACAACATCATATCAGTCTCTTTAATAGTAAAGAAGGATATAATTTTGTATTGTTGGATAATGTTTTGAACATTTCCTATATCAAGAGTTGATCGATTCAGGCATGTTATCTAAAAGCATATACGTTCTAAATCAAACCACAGTTCTTAACGTACGCAACACACACAATAGGAAGAGTTCAGAAATGAACGAATCCTTCTTGAGGCATTGTAGACTAGGTTATATCAATACGACCCGACTACCGAAGTTACATTTAGATGCATATTTAAATCAGTTTGAATTTACATCTTGTGAAACTTGCCAGTCATGTCACAAAGATAAGATGACCATAGGTCCATTTATTGGAAATAGAGAACGGGTTAGTGAACTCTTGGGATTGATACATGATGATGTATGTAGTTCACCTGTCTACACATGCCAGAACTGGTTCTTTATACTTCATTACATTCACTGATGATCTCTCAAAATTTGAACATATGTTCCTATTGAAACACAAGTCTGAAACTTTTGAGAAATTCAAAGAATATAAGTCAGAAGTAGAGAACCAAAACGGGTATAAGTATTATGTCCTTTGATGTGATCAGGGAGGAGAATACTTGAGCAAGGAATTCCTGGACTATTCTAAAAGAGAATGAGATTCTCTCTCAGCATTACTCCTCCGTATACACCACAGCACGTTGGTGTATCAGGGTGGAGCAATCGCACCCTATGTGATATGGTGTGCTCTATGATGAGTACTACTAAGAAGCCTAGTTCCTTTTAGGGGTTATGCACTTGTGAAGCTGCATACCTATTGAATAGGGTTCCAACAAAATCAAGTGCCTACCACTCCATATGTGATATGGTATGGGAAGAGCCCATCTCTTAAGGATGTTAAGATTTGGGGTTGTCCGGCCTATGTCAAAAGAAAAATTTGGACAAGCTCGAGGCAAAGTCAGTTCTGTGGAAGTTTGTTGGATATCCTAAGCATTCGCAAGGGAATATCTTCTACCATACTGAGGAGCAAAAGGTGTTTTGTTTCTCAGCATGCCACCTTTTGGAAAGGGAATTTCTTCTAAAGAAATTAGTGGTTATGAGGTTAAACTGGAAAGAGTTCCAGCTATACAAACTACAGCTGATGATTTGGTAGAACCAAAGGTTTCAATAGCTTCCGACGAACCTCAGCCTCTCCACTGATCTAGTAGGGTTCCTCATCCACTTGAGAGATACTTCGATTTCTCTATGACAGTGAGAGTGAGGATTGCATCATGAGATGATGACCCAACTAGTTTCGAGCAGGCCATCAGGAGTGGGGACTCTGTGAGAATGGCTGGATGCTAAGCAATCTGAGATGGAATCTGTATATACCAACAAAGTATGGACTTTGGTTGCTTTATCTGAAGGGTTAAATCCCCATCAGGAGCAAGTATATCTTGAGAAGATTACTTGGTGTATATGGAAAAGTTGAGACTTTCAAAGCTATGCTTAAGTCCATACAGATCCTACTTGCCTTTGCTACATACCATGACTACGACATCTGGCGGTTGGGTGTCATGACTGCTTTTCTAAATGGCGATTTAGAAGAGAGCGTCTATAAGTACACAGCCAGAGGGCTTCATAGACAGTGGGAGCAGCGGAAATGTGTGCAAGTTGCTTTATGGGTTAAAGCAAGTATCGCGGAGTTGGAACATCTGTTTTGATATGGTAGTCAATGTTAGTGTATATGCCCTAGAGGCCATTACTGTATCATACTAGTTTGTATATTACTTAATGGAAACTTGGGATATTCACCTTGTATATACAATCTTGCTCAGAATAGTAGTATGCTACTTGGTTTGTTTCTACTTCAATGTGTACATGTGTTTATTTTAGTATATCGCCTATACACATTAGTGGAGCCCTTAGGATCTTTGCTTGATTACCAGCGTTGTGATTGCAGTCACACTAATGGGGCTGGGTAATCTATAAGCACATCCTTATGCAGGTCCCTGGTCGCAGGACTATCGAGACAGGGCATCGATACTCCGGAGTAGACTAGCGCATGCGCTTCTCATCCCAGTGTGGGAGACGGTCTGTCCCACATCCATCGGTACGTCGTACTTGAGATAGTATGCGGGTGCTCGTTGGGTTACGAGTACACTGGACAGGACTCGTCGGGAACTGACTAGTTGGTATTATGCCTATCGTCAGTTATCAGTTCCCAGGTGACATGAGTGCAGCTTAGTCCGCTGAATTGACACTGTCACTTCGCCTCGAGTGTGTTCCCACTGTACTTTGATTACTACCCTACCACGGCTCAAAGGAGTCGTGCAAACAGGTGGTAGTTAGGTGCAGTCCCGAAGCACTTGGAGGCAGTGACGGTTAGACAAGATTCGTCTCTCCCGGTATTGGGGGTTGACATCGCACTGTGTCTAGGAGAGCCATTACACGAGTAGTCCCTGGCCAGGGCAAACGAGATATACTGGTAGGCTTCCAGTGTTATCTCAGGGTGTTTTGGGCTTCACTCCGACACGACTTGTACCGCTGTTGGGGGACTGACGTTTACCGCCCCCTAGGCCCGCCATGCGATGTATCAGACGAACAGACCGGACTGTACGGAGAATGTCACATTCAGGCTTAGTAGGAGTTCAGAAGGGTTTCGCCTCGTCGGTCTTCTTGTCGGCACTACCTGGGGACCGTTACGCACAGCTAGTGCCGCTTGCGGTCTGTGGTTAAACCCACTGCCAGCGTAGTGTCGAGTCTTTAGAGTCCCACACAGAAAGCTATTCGCCTTTAGGCAAAAGAGTAGAGGTCGCATGGTTTTGCGACAGGTCGCATGGTTTTGTGACAGGGTTCGGTCACATCTGTGCACTTGTGCACGTACAGTGTCCGGACAGTTTACACTAGTGGGCTTTGGTTTAAGCCAGATCCTAGTGTACCTTTTGGGATTGGATTTATCCAGTATGAATTCGTGTTCCTCGGAACGCGGATGCGGGTGTGTATGCACAGTTGACGGAGAGACAGAGGCAGAGGATTCTCATTAGGGTTGTTGACAGTTGACCGTTGACTATTGACTTTTTTGCTCAACCCTAATGAAAATATGATATATGATTAACAATTATATTAATTAAGTATTATGGTGACATGGTTGTTGACTTGTTGACTTTGTTGACTTGTTGACTTTGTTGACCGGTTGACTAGGCTTGACTAGTTGACCATCATGATAACCATAGCTATCATTTCATGGCAATGACTTTTGCTTGCTTGCTCTTTTGTGCAAAATGAGTGCAGGAAATGATATGGCTATGGTTGCTTAAACCATCACATAACACTTGATTGATATGATATGTTATCATTGTTTTGGATTATGAGAGGGTGAAAGACAAAAGAGAGGCTCATTCTCACTTGCTCATTCTCTCTCTTGTTCTTGAGCTCTCATACTCTTGCTCTCACCCTCTTCCTCTTGCTCCCTCTCTTGACTCTATGGTTCACTTGTCTCATGAGTTGAGAATCAAGAACCATAGATAAAATCCCACACAAGCTCTTCTCTACTCACTCTAGTTCACAAGGTTTAGCAAACCGAGTGAACTAGTTTCTTCAAAGATCGAAGAAGGAGCCAATGGTTGAAGCTTTCAGGTGGATCTATCTTCGGCGCAAGGAGACGACGGGAAGAAGCCGATCCGGACCACCATCGGAGTTTGAAGACGAAGGAGTTCAAGACATGCAAGGTATAAACCCCCTAACCGAGTAGTTAACGACTCCTAGTTAGGTTGTTAGTTAGATATTTAACAAAGATCCGGGTTTTAAGTCCATGTTACCACCTCTATAAAAATCGTTTTTTATCAAATTCCGCATGCCCGAAAGTACCGGGAGAGGTATCATGGACTTACAGTGGTATCAGAGCCTAGTTAAACTCTATCTAACATGTTAGCAAAGTAGCTAGAAGATCGATCAAAGAAAAGTCGCAAAACGAACCCAAAACTGTCAAGTTTCTGCCGATTTTTATTCTGTTCAAAAGTTGATAATTTTCATCTTAAAAATCGGCTCAGGCTTTTGTTAGAATAACCACCAAATTTGGTCCAACGATCGAGTCAAAGCGCCGCGGAAACGCGGCGGGAGCACGCTCCCGCCGCGGTTCCGCGGCTGAGTTGACTCGGCCGAGGTCCATCTTTGGTGCAGTGTATTTCTGGGGCTGTTTTGGGATTTTTGGAATATGTATTTTCTGCCCAGATTTTCCAGAACGAAAATTTCGTATTTGGGGCCTATAAATCCGTATTTTGATCGAACTTCTAAAAGACTTAAGCTGACGGGTTTTTCTGTGATGTGATATTTGTATTGAACGTCTACTAATTGCTATATGTCGATTAGTGGGGGTTATACAAATCTGTGATCTGTAATGTTGCTGGAATGTGTATATGAATATGTTGGATTGTCGCGGGTGAATAGCCGGGGGTTGTGAGACGAGAGTTTTTCTGTTCTTTCAATTCATGTAAATTTGTAAATTGATGTAATAATTATTTGTATGGCCGCACAACCGGGTCGGGGTTGTAGCCGTCATTGTATAATTTCTTTTTACTGTTTTTGCTCCTAGGATAGACCCATGGAGGGGGTGCACAAACTACCGGGTATGCCGAAGTGCCGAGTGGCCTACTCACGGCGTTGAGGGAGGTTGCTTCGCTTCGGGTACTTGGCGGGTAGTTTGCCGCACCCGTAGGGGTCTTGGGTGGGGTTTTGGCTATTCACCGCAACCGTGTAATCTGTTTTTCGTTACAGGCTCGTACGAATTGCGGATTCCTAGTATATCCAATGTATTCATCTGTGATCTGAAATGTCTATCATTGCATATATCTATATATGATATTATTTAGGCGTTGCTTATGTTTTACAGCCGCGCTAGCCCAGCCCCCGCTCTGTCGTTAGTTAAGTAACCTAACGGGTAATGACGGGGCCCCGTGGCGAATGCGAATGGCATAAGCGTACGTCATATTTTGGTTGTTTTCTGCAATGGTAGGATTAAATGATGGGACGCATTAAAAGAACTAATGCAAGTATATCACGCATTAAAAGAACTAATGCAAGATAATAAACCAAGCTTAAGTCGTTGGAACACTTTCGAAAAACCACTCGGTTCTTTTCAAAACCAACTTTTAAATGCGGAGCTTGAGCCACTCCTTTTAAAAGCTATCTCGTTCCATCGACTATATCAAGTTCACTACGTTCACGGTTTCGCCAAAACCATTCGTAGCCCTCCATCATTTCAGTTAAATATTCGATAGTATTCAAGCTATGTATTTTGACCTCACGCCAAGGCATAGTGATTGGTAGCTGTCGGATATTTATCTGTTGCATAGATAGAATGCGTTGGTTTGGGACAGCCGTACTACCATTTTGGCCTACGTCAAGGGTAGGTACGGGTGGATTCAAATTAACCTGGATAATGATGGGAAGAACTTGACATGTGACTTATGACATTTTGACCTCACGCCAAGGTCATAAGAACATGGTGCAAAAATCCACATCGGGAGTTTCATAAGTACTGAAACTTGCTAGATTTACATACCATTTGGAGTGTGATGATTCTGGTAGGATTCCTTCAGTTTCGTCACGCGATGATATTTGGATCCCGATCCTACTGTGAGTATATGCTACTCCTCGGAAAATTTCTCACTAATCAATCAATGCTATAAACCTAGTAGGTGCCTAGAAAGGTGTTAGCGGGGCTACGCCCCCAGGGAAAAGAGGTTCTTGAATTAAGGAACTTCGCGAAAGCGTTGGAAAACCTCCCTCTAAGTACCGACACTGGCCTGGCTGAACGGTTAAGCAAGTATTGTGCGGTGGGATTGATCCCGACTAATTCTTCCTTTATGGTTTGAGGAGGGATTCGAGAAACAGTGGGAGCCATCCTGTTTAGACAAACTAAAAACCATTCTAAACTTGCAAGAGCATCAAGCTGAGTGTTTCTTCTCTCTCCTAATTGCAGCGACCCATCGACATGACTGGACTTAAGTTACTTCTAGATAAAAACATACTGACAGGGCCAAACTACAAAGATTGGCTCAGGAATGTCAAGATGGCAATCACTTACGACAAGCTGGGGTATCTTCTTACCACCAAAGCTGCCCCTGTCCCTAGTCCCACTTCCAGCGTCGAGGATAAGGAAATCCGTAAGACTTGGGAGATTGATAGCGCGAAGGCCAAGTGCCTCGTACTTGCCTCTATGGACAATGAACATCAGAGGAGGCACGAGAATATGGACTTGGAATCCATATTTCTTCATACAAAAGAACTGTATGGGGAGCAATCTCGTATCGCAAGATACGAAGCGTCGAAAAAGTTATTTTCGGCAAGGATGGCCGTCGGATCATCAGTAGCAGAACACGTGCTTAAGATGATCGGCTACATTGAGGAGCTCGCGGACCTAGGGACCACATTGGAGAGTGAGCTCTATACGGACTTAGTTCTCCAGTCCCTTCCTTCCACTTACGCCCAGTTTATACTGAATTTCAACCTACAAGAAAAAGAGGTTGAACTTTCAGAGCTCCTCAACATGCTGAGGAGCGCAGAGGGCACCCTACAGAAAAGTAGGGAAACATCCACTTTGTTTGTAGGAGGATCATCTTCTTCTAGGTCCAAGGAGAAAGCCAAGGGAAATAAGAAGAAAGCCCCCGCCAAACCAAGGGGCGGTGTTAGTAAAGTGGATACGAAGGAAAAAGCTAAAGCAACAAAGAAAGCGGTGAAGCTTGTGGATAAGGAAGAATGCTTCTATTGTCATAAGAAAGGGCACTGGAAGAATGATTGCAGGGCCTGGAAGGCCAGAACACAGGAATTGAAGCATGTTGCAGCTTCAGCTTCAGGTGTGTATGTTATTGAAAATTGTCTTTCAATAAACTCTACTTCCTGGGTATTGGATACCGGATCAGGATCTCATATCTGTAATTCTTTGCAGGCGTTGAGAAACAGTAGGGTTTTGAAGGCAGGTGACATGACCCTCCGAGTTGCGAACGGAGCTAGCATGGATGCTAAAGCCGTGGGGGACTATCACCTGGGAATGTCAGATGGACATGTTTTGGTTTTGCGTAATTGCTTTTTTGTACCCAACGCAACTTATAATATCATTTCTGTATCTTTAGTTTCTAAAGAAGGTTATGAATTTGCATTTGTAAGTAATGTTGTAAACATTCACCTTAATCAAGTTTTGATTGGGTCAGGTACATTGAGTAATGGTATATACGTATTAAACCAACCACAGATTTTCAACGTCCAGAATACACACAAAAGAAAGTCTCCGGAAATAAATCAGGCTTTCTTATGGCATTGTAGACTGGGTCACATCAATGAGAGAAGGTTGACTAAGTTACATACAGAAGGATATTTGAATCCGTTCGAATATCAATCGTATGCCACTTGTCAATCCTGTCTCAAGGGAAAGATGACAAAGTCTCCGTTCACTGGACACGGAGTAAGAGCGAGCGAGCTCTTGGGACTCGTACACAGCGACGTGTGCGGTCCAATGTCTACACATGCGCGAAGCGGTTTTTCTTACTTCATCACTTTTACGGATGACTTCTCAAGGTACGGTTATGTCTTCTTAATGAAACATAAGTCTGAAGCCTTTGGAACGTTCCAGGAATATAAGAATGAAGTAGAAAAACAGACCGGCAAAAGTATCAAGATTCTAAGATCGGATCGAGGTGGTGAATACTTAAGTGCCGAGTTCCTGGACTATTTAAAAGAGAACGGAATTCTCTCTCAGCTTACTCCTCCATACACTCCGCAACATAACGGTGTATCGGAGAGACGGAACCGAACCCTGTTGGATATGGTACGGTCCATGATGAGTAACGCTGAGTTACCGTGATCATTCTGGGGGTATGCGCTAGAATCGGCTGCATACCTTTTGAACCGAGTTCCCACTAAGACTGTGCCTACCACACCTTATGAGTTATGGAGTGGGAAGAAACCCTATCTTCAATATCTGAAGATATGGGGATGTCCAGCTTTTGTCAAAAAGCAGCATGCGGACAAACTCGAGGCACGCTCAGTACTGTGCAAGTTTGTGGGATACCCAAAGAACACCAGGGGGTATCTTTTCTACTACACAGAGGAACAAAAAGACCATGTTTCTCGTAATGCCAACTTTCTAGAACACCAGTTCTTGGAAAAGGAAATTAGTGGGAGCGCAGTAGAACTGGAAGAAATTCCAGAACCACAGACTATTACTGAAAGTTTAGTGGAACCAGAGGGTTCAAAAGAACAGGACATTCCTACGCCGCTTCGCAGGAGTAGTAGGCAGTCTCATCCGTCCGAGAGATACTACGGTTTTCTCATAGACGGGGATAGAGAGGATTGCATCATAGATTATGATGAGCCTACTAGCTTCCAGCAGGACGTTCAGAGCGTTGACTCAGTAAAATGGCTGGATGCAATGCAGACCGAAATGGAGTCCATGTACACCAACAAAGTATGGACGTTGGACATTGCTCCAGACGGGGTAAAACCCGTAGGATGCAAGTGGATCTTCAAAAGGAAGATTGGTGTAGATGGACAGGTTGAGATCTATAAAGCTAGACTTGTTGCAAAAGGTTTCCGTCAAAGACTTGGCTTAGACTATGACGAAACCTTTTCTCCAGTGGCTATGCTGAAATCCATTCGGATCCTTCTTGCCATTGCTGCCTTCCACGATTATGAGATCTGGCAAATGGATGTAAAGAACGCTTTTCTAAATGGAAATTTAGAGGAGTGTGTCTATATGGACCAACCAGAGGGTTTCATTCAGAGTGGGAGCAGCGGAAAGGTGTGCAAGTTGCTTAAGTCCATCTATGGACTAAAGCAGGCATCGCGGAGTTGGAACATCTGCTTTGATGAGACGGTCAAAGAATTTGGCTTTATCAAAAATCCAGATGAACCATGCATCTATAGTAGATTTGTAGCGAGAACTGTAGTATTCCTCGTTTTATACGTGGATGACATTCTCTTAATAGGAAATGACATTCCTATGCTACAATCTGTCAAGGGGTTCTTGTCACAAAGGTTCTCCATGAAAGACCTGGGTGATGCCTCATACATCCTGGGGATCCGGATCCATCGTGATGGATCCAAGAGGATATTAGGACTTTCACAGTCCAGGTACATCGACACCATACTGAAGAGGTTCAGTATGGAAGATTCCAAGCGCGGTAACCTACCGGCTTGTCACGGGATCACCCTCTCTAAAGAGATGTCTCCCAAGACTGATTTGGAGAGGGATCGCATGTCTATTATAACCTACGCTTCTGCGGTAGGCTCTATAATGTATGCGATGTTGTGTACCAGACCGGATGTAGCTTATGCACTGAGTGTGGTAAGCCAGTATCAATCAAACCCTAGGGAGAAACACTGGATGGCGGTAAAGAACATTCTCAAGTACCTGAGAAGGACTAAGGAGATGTTCTTGGTGTATGGCGGAAAAGACCTCCAGATCGAGGCCTTTGCTGACTCCAGCTTCCAGAGTGACAAGGATGATTCCAAGTCCATGTCGGGTTTTGTCTTTACCCTCAATGGAGGGGCGGTGTGTTGGAAGAGTTCCAAACAGGAAACCGTTGCAGACTCGACGATGGAAGCGGAATACATCGCTGCATCTGATGCCGCAAAAGAAGCTGTCTGGATGAGGAATTTCTTGAAAGAGCTTCAGGTGGTTCCGTCCATTGTTGATCCAATACCTCTGTATTGCGACAACAACGGGGCTATAGCTTTAGCGAAGGAACCCAGGTCCCATCAGAGATCCAGACACATCTTAAGGCGGTATCACCTGATCAGGGAGATCGTGGATCGCCAGGAGATCGAGGTTCGGAGAGTCGCGTCAGAAGATAACACAGCAGATCCATTCACCAAGGCCTTGCCCCAGACTCAGTTCGAGCGGCTGATCGAGATGATAGGTCTTCGATACGCCAGTACATGGCTTTAGTGCAAGTGGGAGATTGTTAGTGTATATGCCCTAGAGGCCATTACTGTATCATACTAGTTTGTATATTACTTAATGGAAGCTTGGGATATTCACCTTGTATATACAATCTTGCTCAAAATAGTAGTATGCTACTTGGTTTGTTTCTACTTCAATGTGTACATGTGTTTATTTTAGTATATCGCCTATACACATTAGTGGAGCCCTTAGGATCTTTGCTTGATTACCAGCGTTGTGATGGCAGTCACACTAGTGGGGCTGGGTAATCTATAAGCACATCCTTATGCAGGTCCCTGGTCGCAGGACTATCGAGACAGGGCATCGATACTCCGAAGTAGACTAGCGCATGCGCTTCTCATCCCAGTGTGGGAGACGGTCTGTCCCACAGCCGTCGGTACGTCGTACTTGAGATAGTATGAAGGTGCTCGTTGGGTTACGAGTACACTGGACAGGACTCGTCGGGAACTGACTAGTTGGTAATATGCCTATCGTCAGTTATCAGTTCCCAGGTGACATGAGTGCAGCTTAGTCCGCTGACTTGACACTGTCACTTCGCCTCGAGTGTGTTCCCACTGTACTTTGATTACTACACTACCACGGCTCAAAGGAGTCGTGCAAACAGGTGGTAGTTGGGTGCAGTCCCGAAGCACTTGGAGGCAGTGACGGTTAGACAAGATTCGTCTCTCCCGGTATTGGGGGTTGACATCGCGCTGTATCTAGGAGAGCCATTACACGAGTAGTCCCTGGCCAGGGCAAACGAGATATACTGGTAGGCTTCCAGTGTTATCTCAGGGTGTTTTGGGCTTCACTCCGACATGACTTGTACCGCTATTGGGGGACTGACGTTTACCGCCCCCTAGGCCCGCCATGTGATGTATCAGACGAACAGACCGGACTGTACGGAGAATGTCACATTCAGGCTCAGTAAGAGTTCAGATGGGTTTCGCCTCGTCGGTCTTCTTGTCGGCACTACCTGGGGACCGTTACGCACAGCTAGTGCCGCTTGCGGTCTGTGGTTAAACCCACTGCCAGCGTAGTGTCGAGTCTTTAGAGTCCCACACAGAAAGCTATTCGCCTTTAGGCAAAAGAGTAGAGGTCGCATGGTTTTGCGACAGGTCGCATGGTTTTGCGACAGGGTTCGGTCACATCTGTGCACTTGTGCACGTACAGTGTCCGGACAGTTTACACTAGTGGGCTTTGGTTTAAGCAAGATCCTAGTGTACCTTTTGGGATTGGATTTATCCAGTATGCATTCGTGTTTCTCGGAACGCGGATGCGGGTGTGTATGCACAGTTGACGGAGAGACAGAGGCAGAGGATTCTCATTAGGGTTGTTGACAGTTGACCGTTGACTATGGACGTTTTTGCTCAACCCTAATGAGAATATGATATGTGATTAACAATTATATTAATTAAGTATTATGGTGACATGGTTGTTGACTTGTTGACTTTGTTGACTTTTGACTTTTGTTGACTTGTTGACTTTGTTGACTGGTTGACTAGGCTTGACTAGTTGACCATCATGATAACCATAGCTATCATTTCATGGCAAAGACTTTTGCTTGCTTGCTCTTTTATGCAAAATGAGTGCATGAAATGATATGGCTATGGTTGCTTAAACCATCACATAACACTTGATTGATATGATATGTTATCATTGTTTTGGATTATGAGAGGGTGAAAGACAAAAGAGAGGCTCATTCTCACTTGCTCATTCTCTCTCTTGTTCTTGAGCTCTCATACTCTTGCTCTCACCCTCTTCCTCTTGCTCCCTCTCTTGACTCTATGGTTCACTTGTCTCATGAGTTGAGAATCAAGAACCATAGATAAAATCCCACACAAGCTCTTCTCTACTCACTCTAGTTCACAAGGTTTAGCAAACCGAGTGAACTAGTTTCTTCAAAGATCGAAGAAGGAGCCAATGGTTGAAGCTTTCAGGTGGATCTATCTTCGGCGCAAGGAGACGACGGGAAGAAGCCGATCCGGACCACCATCGGAGTTTGAAGACGAAGGAGTTCAAGACATGCAAGGTATAAACCCCCTAACCGAGTAGTTAACGACTCCTAGTTAGGTTGTTAGTTAGATGTTTAACAAAGATCCGGGTTTTAAGTCCATGTTACCACCTCTATAAAAATCGTTTTTTATCAAATTCCGCATGCCCGAAAGTACCGGGAGAGGTAGCATGGACTTACAGTCAAAGCGTTTGACTTCATCAAAATGGTAGATGAATCTTGTATATACAAAAAGGTAGTAGAGAGTATGGCGGTGATCCCCGTATTGTACGTGGATGACATACTCTTGATAGGGAAGGAGTTTCCTATGCTACGCTCGGTCAATCTCCTCTTTTCATAAGGATTCTCCATATAGGATCAAGGTGATACCTCCTAAGTCCTAGGTTTTGGATCTATGAGATAGATCTAAGTGGATGTTAGGATTCTCATTAAGTGTAGTGAGATGGTATCAATAGATCCTGGGGAGAATCACTGGATAGCTTCCACGGTGGTATGGATGACTGAATGTTAGTCACAGGCATTGTCTTTACCCTTAGTGGAGGGACGGTATGGTGGAAGAGCTCCAAGTTAGATACCGTGGCAAACTAGACGATAAAGGTTGGATACATCGCTACCAAGGATGCTACCAAAGAGGCAGTCTGGATACATATATATTAGTTCATTAGATGAACTTCGTTCCTACCATTGTGTGACAATGGAGTTGTGTCTTATGCCGAGGAACCCCTGTCCCATCAGTGATCCAGACATATTCTTAGGAAGTATCACCTGATCATGGAGATGGTTGATCTCCAGGGAGAACGAGATTAGGAGAGTAGACAAAGAGGACAACAGTGCGGATCCACTCACAAAGGCCTATATCCCAATAGAGACTTTTATGGGATGGTTGAGTATGAGATACTTCAACCACTGTCGAATGTTGGGTATGAGATACTAGAACAGATGGCCCTACTGCAAGTGAGAGATTGTTAATGATATGTATGCCCTGGAGGCCATTGCTGTACATACGATGTATATTGTAGCGGATGCTTGGACATATATATGGAGGACTTTCTTGTTCGACATGATAGTATGCTATCTGGTTGATCTTTATCTTAATGTGTACACTGATTGTCTCTAGTTACATGTTGATAAAGCCCTTAGGATCAGTACTTGACTACCAGGATTATATGCAGATCATACTAGTGGGGACAGTGTAGTCGATAAGTACATCCTTCAAATGTTCCTAGTCGAGAGTGTATCGAGACAGGGCATCGATATACCAGAGTAGACTAGCGTATAGTTTCTCGACCCATATAGATGGGCGATGGATGATCCCATATCCAATGGTGTTTGACATCAGAGATAGTATACGGATGCTCAGTGGTGACTGGGTACACTAGACGGACTCGCTTTGATTTCCACCTTATCACGTTCAAGAGAACGTGCAAAACGGTGGCTTTTGGGTACAGTCTCGAATCACATGGAGGCAATGAGCGATAGGAAGGGTTTCGTCTCTCCCGGTATTGGGAGTTGATGTTGCGCTGTGCTCGATTGGTTATAACAGGAAGTCCTTGGCCAAGGCTGCTTCAGAGATATACTGGTAAGTGTTATCAGTAGTTTCTTGACCCATTATGAGCCTCACATCGGCACGACTTATCGAGTTGCTGGGGTCTGACGTTTACCACCCCTAGACGAGATATGCGACATATCAGACGAAGAGACCGTACTATACGGTGGTGTTACTGATTGGATTCGCAGGAGTACGGGCAGGCTTGCTTGTTGATCTTCTGATCGCTCAATACCCGGGTATCCGTTACGTTTAGCAGACCGCTTGCGGCTTGTGGGTGTTTGATATGATCATCACCTACTGCCGGCGTATTGACGAGTCTTTAGAGTCCTACACAGAGGTTTCCTGGATCAAGAGAAATGGAGTAGGAGCACATATGTGATATGTGCGGGATCGAGATTAATGCGATATGTGATACCGCATTCTTTTCTCGCGATGTGTGACATGATTGGTTATATGCGATATAGCCGAGTTATATGTGATATAGCCGGGTTATCGGATCAAGTATTGATTCGATAAGATGTTACATTTTTTATTAGTCGGTTATATAAGATATAGACGGATTATTAAATCAAGTATTGATTTAATAATTTAATGTATAATTATATATTTGATATATTACATTATATTAACTAGTATTAGCTCACTTATGATTTCTTTTCCCACATTTGATATACTTTACATATATGTGATATATGTATTGTTTTCTTTTTGGCACAAAATATAAATGTGATATATATAAGTGTGTCATGCTAGGTTACACTTGCAACATAGTTTGTATGAGACTCAAACCATGCTAGGTTAAGTTAGGGTTTTATTTTTCTTAAGGATTTTAAACATTTGGATAATGAGTCATGGTTCAAAGCTTGTAGAAGCTTGTGGGTTTCATTGACTAAGTCCACTTGTTTGTCATCCTTAAGATATTTGTTAACCCAACCCTTAACTCATAGCTATGGTTTATTCCCTACATGAGTTAGGCATGACAGTAACTCACCATGGTTGCAACTCTAACCTCACACAATAATTCATTTTCATCACTTGTTCTTCTTCTTCTTCTTGACAAAAGCTTTCTAGCTTTTTCAATGGTGATGATTTTGAGTGAGAAAATGATTTCTAATGTGAGCAAAATTCATACTTCATCATCCTCTACTACTTGCCATTTATTATTGGGTGTTTGCTTCCTTAATTCCGTAATTAGTGAAGAGATAGCTTGGGTTAGTGTCTCCTCGACGTAGATCATCTTCGGCCTCGAAGTCTTCGAAGCAATATATTCGTTTCCTCAAGGGAGCCTCTCTAGAGTCCGGAATTCATGATTGCAGTGAAGGGGACTACTACACGGAGATATTGAAGTGAAGAACCGGTCAACAAAGGTTGTAATCCTTGCTCACTTAGGATGTAAAGTGTTTACATATGTTATTCCGTCGATTTCAATTATACGATTCTATGTTTAGGGTTAGATAGAACGGAAAATTTTTGAATATGGCATGGACGATGCCTCCCAAAACCTCACTGCCATCTTAGGTAACCCTGCAGTAGGTGTATCGAGACAGGGCATCGATATACCAGAGTAGACTAGCGTGTAGCTTCTCGACCCATGTAGATGGGCGATGGATGATCCCGTATCCATTTGTGTTTGACATCAGAGATGGTATACGGGTGCTCAGTGGAGACTGAGTACACTGAACGAACTTGCCGAGAACTCCTAGATGGTATTATACCTATCGTTAGATAGCAGTTCTCTGGTGACACCGGTACAGGTTAGTCTGTAGACCTGAGATCGTCATAGTGTCTTGTGTGATTCCCACTGTGCATTGATTTCCACATTACCACGTTCAAGAGAACGTGCAAAATGGTGGCTTTTGGGTACAGTCCCGAATCACATGGAGGCAATGAGCGATAGGAGTGGTTTCGTCTCTCCCGGTATTGGCGGTTGATGTTGCGCTGTGCTCGATTGGCTATAACAGGAAGTCCCTGGCCAGGGCCACTTCAGAGATATACTGGAAAGTGTTATCAGTAGTTTTCGACCCGTTATGAGCCTCAAATCGGCACGACTTATCGAGTTGCTGGGGTCTGACGTTTACCACACCTAGACGAGATATGCGACATATCTGACGAAGAGACCTGACTGTACGGTAGTGTTACTGATTGGATTCGCAGGAGTATGAGCAGGCTTTCTTGTTGATCTTCTGATCTCTCAATACTCGGGTGGCCTATGTAGAGTTTGGAAGCATCACATGTCACAAAGATCAAATTTTTAGGGTGCTAAGTAATCATACAAAGGATCTATCCTAGAAAATTAGGGTTTCGAAACATTAAAGGTAACAAAGACTAGGGTTTCGAGAGTACAACCTTTGTAGCTCCCTTCGTTAGAATCTTTGGCCTCTTGAGGGTTGGAGGAGGGTTCGCTTGAAGTCTCCTAGTGTCCATGACGATCCACCCGAAGCTCCTAGTCCAAGCTTGCAACTTCACTTTTCAAGAGAAGAAATGAAGATAACACTCTAAACAAGTGGGCTAAACTTTTGTAGAATGATGTTGTGGTGGATTTTCTCACTTCAAAAACCTAACTTGATGAGTATATTGCTCACTACAAAAGTCTAGAGAGCAAATGGTGAAGGAGGAAGAAGATGATGGCTTTCTTTTAACAAGAGTGAAAAAGATAACCCTTGTAAAGAAAAAAGAAAATATATGTATATATATTTTCTTATCCTCATCGCAAACCATGGTTAGTTGATAAAGATATTATTGTATTAGAGTTTAAAACACCAAAGGAAAAATAACCAAGGGTTAATAAGTAGGTGAGCATGGTAAGATGTAGAAGAGTGTAGAAACAATGCACCCTTTTTCTTTTCCTTTTTGTTTTAGCATACATACAATAATAATCCATATAAAACCCATGGTGTGAGTCTTATATTGCCACCATTTTCCATGTATAATCAACCATGAAGGATGATGCATGTATGTATGTGTGTATGCACATCCATGTGTGCATGAATCTAGAAAGAAAGAAAACATACATGCATGCATACATCCATCATATACAAGAAAAGATTTCAAGTGAGAAAACTAATGGTTAAATGATAAATCAACACTTGATTTATCAATCCGGCCATATCACATACGACCCCACCAAAAGCAAGCCGCCCGATCAATATACGGTATCCCATACGCGCATTTTAATCGGGTCCATGCGCATATCGCATACGCGCACCACAACGTTTCGCCTGGACTAGGTAACTCCTTTGTGGGACTCTAAGACTCGTCAATACGCCGGCAGTGGGTGATGATCATATCAAACACCCTCAAGCCACAAGCGGTCAGCTAAACGTAACGGCCATCCGGGTATTGAGCGATTAGAAGAAGACAAGCGAACCTGCTACAACTCCCGTCGAGCCAATCGGCAACACTACCGTGCAGTCCGGTCTCTTCGTCTGATATGTCGCATATCAAGTCTAGGGGTGGTAAACGTCAGACCCCAATAACCGATAAGTCATGCCGATGTGAGGCTCATAACGGGTCGAGAAACTACTGGTAACACTTACCAGTAAATCTCTAATCAGCTCTAGCAGGGACTTCCTTGTTACGGCCAATCGAGTACAGTGCAACATCAACCCCCAATACCGGGAGAGGCGAAACCCCTCCTATCGCTCATTGCCTCCATATGGCTCGGGACTGTACCTAAAAACCACCGTTTTGCATGCCCTCATGGACGTGGTAAGGTGGAAATCAAAGCACAGTGGAAATCACACAGTACTCTATGACGATCTCGGGTCTACAGACTAACCTGCATAAGTGTCACCTATGAACTGCCATCTGACGTGAGGTATAATACCATCTGGGAGTTCTTGGCGTGTCCGTCCAGTGTACCCAGTCTCCACTGAGCACCCGTATACCATCTCTGATGTCAAACACCAAAGGATATGGGATCATCCATCGCCCATCTCATGGGTCGAGAAGCGTATACGCTAGTCTACACTGGTATATCGATGCCCCGTCTCGATACACCCATGACCAGGGACCTTGAAGGATGTACATATGGACTACCATGTCCCTACTAGTATGATCCGCATCATAGTTCAGGTAGTCAAGTACACATCCTAAGGGCTTTACCAACATGTAACTCTAAGACAGTATAAAGAGACAAGTGTAAGCCCGCGGGGGCGCCCCGGCCGTCGATCCGACGCCGGAAACGCGGAAAACAAAAACTTTGCGAACTTTGCAAAACGGCACCGCCGCGGACTTTTCACCCGGATCGGGCCATTAACCTAACTAGCTAGCGAAAAGGAAAAGAGTAGAGATGCTATACCAAACGATCCGTGTCCTTCGGTCTTCGTCTCCACTCCGATCTCCCGCGGAATCTCCGTCACCTCCTCGCTCATCGGAAAGGGGCACCACGTAGCCGGAATCTTTTACGGGCTCCCGCCTCTTGACCGAGGCAACTCGGGCGCGAAGTTGGCTAGCCGACGCGTCCAAGGCTTGCTATAGAATAGTGTAGTGAGTTGTCTCTTTAGGGTTTAGGGAAGTTGCCATGAAATGGTGGAGGTAAAGAAAACAACTCAAAAAGAGCTTATGAACCTTTTTAGCATGAGAAAGGATATCAAACATATTTCTCACTCAAAAAGAAAATGATCCTCTCTCCCCCTCTAAAGTGGCCGGCCCCCTCTCCAAAAAAATTAGATTGGAGAGAGAAAAAAGAATGGCATAAAACAATATCAATAATTAAGAAATGTAAATGAGAGATAAGAATGGAAAAATGGTCACCCTTCATTCTCATCAAAGTCCACTCACAAGATAAGCAAAATGAAATGACCAAAAAAGAATCTCATGATTAAGCAACAATCATGAAGCCACACTTATGCAAAGAAACCCCTCACAACATGTTAATTGCAAACTTGCAATTAACACCCTCCAACGAAAAGTCCGACCGGGAAGAAAAAAGAGAAAACCGGCCGGAACGGAATGCAAACTGGCAACTTCAGAAAACCGATCCCGTAATAAATTACAGGAAAACCCCACTACTGCAAATACATGCCCGCATTTGTATTCCCACTGAACACAAATGCAAAGAGACAAAACTACACTATCAAATACTAGAATCCGGCTTAAGCCAAAGCCGGCTAGTAAAAACTGTCCGATCACGATCCGTGCAATACCGCACGTATCTGATCGAACCCTGCCATATCTCCATACGGCCTCTACAGCGTTTCGCCCGAAACTTGAGTAACTGTCTGTGTGGTGGACTCTAAAGACTCGTCAATACCTTGGCTGTGGATTTAACCACTAGCACGTCAGAGGTATTAGCCATACGTGACGGGCCACCAGCTATCGACAAAAAGGGACGTCGATGAGCGAACTCATCCTGACACCCTACTGAGCCTGTCAGTGACAATATCCGTACAGTCCGGTCCGTTCGTCTATGAGCATCGCATGGCGGGCCTAGGGGGTTGGTAAAAGTCAGACCCCCAAAAGCGGTACAAGTCGTGTCGGAGTGTAGCCCAGAACACCCTGAGATACTACTGGAATACCTACCAGCAAATCTCCTGCCTTGGCCAAGGACTTTTCATGTTCTGGCTCTCCTAGACACAGCACGACCTCACCCCCAATACCGGGAGAGACGAACCCCTGCAGATCCGCTCACTGCCTCCATGTGGCTCGGGACTGTACCCAACTAAAACCTGTTTGCACGACTCCTTTGAGCCGTGGTAGGGTAGTAATCAAAGTACAGTGGGAACTCACACGAGACAAATGACGATCCCAGGTCGATGAACTAACCTGTACACATGTCACCTGGGAACTGCTATCTGACGTCTGGTATATCCCAACTAGCAGGTTCCCGGCGAGTCCTGTCCGGTGTACTCATAACCCAATGAGCACCTGTATACATCTTAGGTGAACCAACTGACACCAGTGGCTTGTGAGACCGGCCACCGCCCCTCGTCGGGGTCTCGACTGTATACACTAGTCTACTAATGGAGTATCGATGCCCTGTCTCGAAACTCCTACGACTAGGGACCTTTTAAGGATATGCTTGTAGACCCCCAGCTCCCACTTATATGATCGCCCTCATACTGCTGGTGGTCAAGCAAGAATCCAAGGGGCTTTATCAACGTGTAATAGCGACTCGAAAGGTCACCTGAAGCAGTACACGATGATAAAGATAAACCAGATGGCATACTATCATCTCGAGTAAGACTGTCCTAACGGGATAGGTCCTCCCCTCAATCATTGCAATCACGTGCCTGTGACCCAATAATTGACTCTGAGGGCACTATCTCCAACAATCTCCCACTTGCACTCGAGGCTAATTATTGCGATGTCGCATACTCACAGCCCGTGTGATACCGAACACCCAACTCCTCTACTAGTCAGTCTCACAAAGCTCGTTTGCGAGACTATTGCGTTCGAGGAATAGCCTCAGTGAGTGGATCCGCTTTGATGTTTCTTTCTATGTCTCTCTAAATCTCAAGTTCGCGGAGAAAGCCATCTCCCGAAATGAGCAATACCTGTCTTAGAATGTCTGGATGTCTGATGGGACCTAGCTCATAAGTGAACTCCAAATCCAAACTTCTTAGACTGTATCGACAACTGAACTTAATCAGTGTCCTGCGCCATGCCTTCCCTCAGTATCCACTTGGACCTCCTGTCCAAAATACTGCCCCTCGTCAGAGGGAAAACTATAACTCTGACAGCCACTCTGCCATCCATGTCACCTTAGAAGCCTGGAATGATAACTGTCTCCCGAAGAAGACTGCCGTTATCATATCCCTAGAACATTCACTTATGTTCTAAAACTGCTTCTGACTGTTTCTCCAGGATTGGATCAATATCAACTTATTGCACCTACTGCAAGAACAACATCTGGTGGTACTTGACATCTCATGATTGACTCAATTGCCTAAGCAAGTGATCTGCCAATCATGCGTGTCCCTCTCCCCTTTAGTCTGTAAGACACCTTTAGAGAGGGTGACTCCATTACCTGCAGGTACACTACCATGCCAGGAGTCGTCCATTCTAAATACTCATAGAATGCGGTCAAAGTACCCAGATTGGGAAACCACCCAAATCTAGATCTAAAATCATAGATCTAGTAACCAGAATGTCTGATATAATATCCAAGTCCTATGTGGAGAAACCACTGTGTGACGACCAAAGTATAACCGATCGTAGTATAGGAATATCACTTCCTACTCTGTGTATGTCATCAAACACCAGGACATCACACCCTACTACCTTCTTAACAGATCCATCCCCTATTCTGATGAAGTCAAACCTATGACTGTCACATCAGAAATAGATGATCTATCTCCGCAATATCTGCTATAGTCTATAAATAGACATAAGCTTGATGTCCACCAATGCTTCCGCTGCTCCCACTGACTACGACAACCCTCTGGCAGAGTCATATAGGCGTACACTTCTAAAGCTAGTTTAGAATGACGCTATACTCATCCTCCCGCCAGGTCTCGCAGCCTGGAACAACAGCAATGGCAAGTGTGGGTAAACAAGAACCTCCCTGCCACCGTCCTTGAGCATACCGAAGTACCTCTCGAGTGCCTGAGGTTACCCACCGTATTTGCGGAGTGGCTAATGGAATGTCAAACCAGATTGAATCTTTAGGTTCTAATCAAATCTTCAGTAATCGTTTGCGGTTCTGGAATCACTTCCAGTTCTACCATACTCCCACTGCTGTTTTTCTGAAAAAATCCATTTTTGATAAAACTGTGGCGAGTCAAGAACAATATCACTATTGATCTTCCAGATGGTAGAAAGTCAACCCTCGTCATAGCCCGGGTCAACCCACAAACAGCCACTACTGAAACGTGCCTTGAGTTGTCCAGTGTCTGGTTTTAAGCATAAGCCGGACAACTCCCCGTATCTTAACAATGTCAAGATATGAACTGTTCTATATCCAAGAACCAGAGGCACTGATTTAATTGAACCAGATTCAAATCATGCAGCTGTCTCCAGTGCATGTCAAGTAAATGGAAGAGAGGCTGATCAGCGTTACTCAACTTAGGAGTACTTCCAATTATGAGTAACCTGAAAGAGAAGCTAGTTCTCTTAATCATTACTATCAACTGAATACCATTCACAAGTATCTACATCTTCGATCTCCTTGAAGAATCCCGATACTTGCAACACTTGGTTCTCTACTTTACTCTTATACCTATAACTCCTCAAAACTTAGACCCTGTGTTTCTACGAAACACATGTCTAAGAACTAGAGAAGTTAAAAGTAAACAGAATATAGTACGAGGACCAACCCCTCTGTCCTAATGGACACTGGAGAATATACAATACTCTGTATATGTCCCCTGAGTCTAGTGACTCATTCACTGTGTGTCGTAGGTTGAAAACTGTACTTTTGGTTAAGAAGAATTACACCGCTGTTCAATGCTCCTTACCTAACCATCCACTAGTATAGGTAAATGTCATAGACATAATTTCAAAAAGGTATATCTCACTCTATAAAAATAAACGTACAGATATATCAATTTGAAATTGGTGCACAACAACGGATATTCAAAACCAAATATTTGCCGACCGGCAAACAACCCAGGTGGCTTCCTCAAATATCACCAATTACAACGAATCCTGATATTATGAGGACGGTCACCTAATTCCCAATAACTTACTCCCACTCATCATCTGTAAAACCATACAGATGTGAGAATCCAACCTGGTAAATACATACCCTGGAGTAAGTGTCTAATCGGGAAATCAGTTTTCTTTTAACAGTACACAGTGAAACTGAAACATTGAGATGTTTCGATGGGGTATCCTGGTATTCTTAGTAATGCCTCTTCCATTATCCAGATTCACAACTATAACCGTATAATTCTTTACCATCTTTCCAAATCCCTTTACATGTCTTTAGTCATTACCTTCTGTACACCCCTTTAGGCCAAATGGTTTTCTTCCTTCCCTACCGTTCGGCACCAGCCTATGGTTTGGAAGAAGACTATCCAATAAGCATAATGGGTGTACTGTCCTAATCCGAGGAGCACTCGCAATGCGAGAGAAGGTGAGGATAAAAGACAACCGAATGTACTTAATTCATAGGTGATTTAGGATTGACAAAGAAGTACATGGTTTGGTCGTGAATAGCAGTCGCAATTTACTTTGCCCTCTTACTAATCCCTTGCTTTGTCTGAACTTAATACCTTCTGTACACCGTTTAGGCTAATTGGCTTTCTTCATTCCCTACCGTTCGGCACCAGCCTAAGGTTTGGAAGAAGACTATCCAATTTGCGTAATAGGTGTACTATCTCCTAAACCAAGGAGTACTCGCAACCTGAGAGAAGGTAAAAGGTAAAGACAACTGAATAGTCCTATTCGTTTTCTCCCGAACCGGAAACCATCCTCGAAGTCCTTCGAGTTCGTATATAACCATACGATGGTTTTGTCCAATGGAAGTGGACGTTCGTAGTAATACGGGGTGTCCCGGAGAAAAGGGTAAAAGTAGGAGTGGCAAAGAGGTCTGCAACTCTGACAATCCAAAAGCCAGTGTTAAGAAGGTTCGGTCAACTTAGTCACTGAGTCATAGTTTAGGGTCGGGTCAATGGTCGCTGCCAGAGAGAGAGAGAAAAGAAACACTCAGCGTGCACTCTAACCTAGATCAGAATGGTTACCAATTTATCTAATCTAGAAACCTCCCACTGTAACGTCAAATTCTTCCCCAAACCTGAAAGAAGAATTAGCCGGGATAACCCGAGGAGTAAACCAACTCATCAGTGGGAATCGGGATCCAACTCTCATCGCATGATAACGTGACGGAATCCGCTCACGTTATCATACTCCAGAAGGTATGCGCATATCTGGCAAGTTTCAGTACTTTTGAAACTCCCGATGTGATTTCTGCCCCATGCTCTTATGACCTTGACGAAGGCCAACAAATCATAAGTCACATGTCAAGTTCTACCCGTCATTCTCCAGGTTGATTTGAACCCACCCGCACAAGCCCTTGACGAAGGCCAACAAGGCTATACGACTGTCCCAAACCAACGCATCTATCTATGCTGCAGAAAGGCAACAAGCAGCTACCATACACTATGCCTTGACGAAGGCCAACAAACATAGCATGAATACTACGTGCTACCCGTCTGAAACGACGGAGGGCTACGAATGGTTTCTGGCGAAAACCTTTAACGTAATGAACTTGATATCGTTGAAGGAACTGATAGCTTTAAAAAAATATAGTGACGACAACCTTTGCTAAAGAGGTCACTCCCGGTGAAGGGATCTCGGCTCTTTCCCCGTAGAATGAGGTGCAGGATATTCCAACTGAATACCACGATGCAAAGCAAAAGCAATCGGCTATAGTGAAGTTAATGCCCTGACGCAGACTTTTGTCCAAGGGGTCACTCCCGGTGAAGGGATCTCGGCCCTTGCCTCGTCGACTGAGGAGCAGGATATTCCAAATGAATACCACTGTGCAAAACAAAAGAGAACGCCCTTGCAATAACAGCTTTTTGAAAAAGTGTTCCAACAACATCAGATTAGGTTTGTTTAACTTGCATTGATCCGAATCAACGCAGTCCCATCAATTGATCACACCATAAAGAACGAAAATATACTGACGTACGTATATGCCATCCGCATTCGCCACTGGGTCCCGTCATCACCCGTTAGGTTAGCTAACTAACGACAGAGCGGGGACTGGACTAGCGCGGATGAAAAACATATACAACATCTATAAATATATATATACCAATATATAATTTTCGCTCAAGGCGTGATAAACTGCAACACAGAAATGTATAGCAACACAGATCAATACAGATATCTGGGATCCCCGGGTTTCACAGAGCCGCTGAAACCCGACGTTCCCCTGGTCGTGTGGATAGCCTGTGCAATGAAATCCTAGACCCCTACGGGCGCGGCAAGTTACCCGCCAAAACCTGAAGCGAGGCAGCCCCCTTCAGCAACGTGAATGGACCACCCAGCACTTCACGGAATCCGGCAACTTGGGCACCCCTCCTGGGTCAACCCTATACCCCCTACGAGTGCGGCGAATAGCCCGCCAATCCTAGAGTGAAGCCCCTTCCGTCTCAATGCCATGAGATGCGAGCTTGTTGCCCTCCAGAACCCGGCTACCCGTGCACCCCTCCGCGGGGTAATCCTAGTACAGAAAGTAAAATATACATACAACGGGTACATCGACCGCAACCAGGTCGTGCCCCAAAAGAATAATACAAACAGGCAGTGACGGCAGTCCACATGTCGGACGCTCGCCCCGCAATATCAAATGTACATAAAAACCAGAACTGTACTACCACTGCAACCAGGCTATCCCCCACGACCGATCCGCAACAACACAGTACAATCACAGAACATCAACGTGAAAGTCACGTTCGCAAATCCGTCTAACCGGGCTATAGCAGTTAGACCGGATTTACCGATCGAGTGACATTCACGGTCGCAGATATAATGTAAAAACTGTGAACTGGCATGTTTAAAATATCCGATCGAACAAATATTATCAAGTGGGCCCCAAATACTACTGTAGCACTTACAGAAAAACTGGGCCCAAATAAAATATCCCAAAAGCCCTATTTCCAACTGATAAGCTTACTGGGAAAATATGGTGCCACGATTCCTCTTATCCGCCGCGCAAGCGCGGCCAAACCAGGGGTTTGGCCGCGCTTCCGCGGTCGAAGTGAGGAATCAGTGGATCGTATTTTCCCAGAATTCTTATAATTTGTTGTACATGTCTCTGCAATCACCAGAAAAATTTTAGGAGCTCAAAAAATTTTAACAGAGAACACATGTGCACAAAAATACGGTTTTCGGGTTTTTGTTCGATCGAGTTCTAAACGCGCTAGAGCAAGCTAGGGAAGGTTAACGGCGTGGCTCTGATACCATTGTAAGCCCGCGGGGGCGCCCCGGCCGTCGATCCGACGCCGGAAACGCGGAAAACAAAAACTTTGCGAACTTTGCAAAACGGCACCGCCGCGGACTTTTCACCCGGATCGGGCCATTAACCTAACTAGCTAGCGAAAAGGAAAAGAGTAGAGATGCTATACCAAACGATCCGTGTCCTTCGGTCTTCGTCTCCACTCCGATCTCCCGCGGAATCTCCGTCACCTCCTCGCTCGTCGGAAAGGGGCACCACGTAGCCGGAATCTTTTACGGGCTCCCGCCTCTTGACCGAGGCAACTCGGGCGCGAAGTTGGCTAGCCGACGCGTCCAAGGCTTGCTATAGAATAGTGTAGTGAGTTTTCTCTTTAGGGTTTAGGGAAGTTGCCATGAAATGGTGGAGGTAAAGAAAACAACTCAAAAAGAGCTTATGAACCTTTTTAGCATGAGAAAGGATATCAAACATATTTCTCACTCAAAAAGAAAATGATCCTCTCTCCCCCTCTAAAGTGGCCGGCCCCCTCTCCAAAAAAATTAGATTGGAGAGAGAAAAAAGAATGGCATAAAACAATATCAATAATTAAGAAATGTAAATGAGAGATAAGAATGGAAAAATGGTCACCCTTCATTCTCATCAAAGTCCACTCACAAGATAAGCAAAATGAAATGACCAAAAAAGAATCTCATGATTAAGCAACAATCATGAAGCCACACTTATGCAAAGAAACCCCTCACAACATGTTAATTGCAAACTTGCAATTAACACCCTCCAACGAAAAGTCCGACCGGGAAGAAAAAAGAGAAAACCGGCCGGAACGGAATGCAAACTGGCAACTTCAGAAAACCGATCCCGTAATAAATTACAGGAAAACCCCACTACTGCAAATACATGCCCGCATTTGTATTCCCACTGAACACAAATGCAAAGAGACAAAACTACACTATCAAATACTAGAATCCGGCTTAAGCCAAAGCCGGCTAGTAAAAACTGTCCGATCACGATCCGTGTAATACCGCACGTATCTGATCGAACCCTGCCATATCTCCATACGGCCTCTACAGCGTTTCGCCCGAAACTTGAGTAACTGTCTGTGTGGTGGACTCTAAAGACTCGTCAATACCTTGGCTGTGGATTTAACCACTAGCACGTCAGAGGTATTAGCCATACGTGACGGGCCACCAGCTATCGACAAAAAGGGACGTCGATGAGCGAACTCATCCTGACACCCTACTGAGCCTGTCAGTGACAATATCCGTACAGTCCGGTCCGTTCGTCTATGAGCATCGCATGGCGGGCCTAGGGGGTTGGTAAAAGTCAGACCCCCAAAAGCGGTACAAGTCGTGTCGGAGTGTAGCCCAGAACACCCTGAGATACTACTGGAATACCTACCAGCAAATCTCCTGCCTTGGCCAAGGACTTTTCATGTTCTGGCTCTCCTAGACACAGCACGACCTCACCCCCAATACCGGGAGAGACGAACCCCTGCAGATCCGCTCACTGCCTCCATGTGGCTCGGGACTGTACCCAACTAAAACCTGTTTGCACGACTCCTTTGAGCCGTGGTAGGGTAGTAATCAAAGTACAGTGGGAACTCACACGAGACAAATGACGATCCCAGGTCGATGAACTAACCTGTACACATGTCACCTGGGAACTGCTATCTGACGTCTGGTATATCCCAACTAGCAGGTTCCCGGCGAGTCCTGTCCGGTGTACTCATAACCCAATGAGCACCTGTATACATCTTAGGTGAACCAACTGACACCAGTGGCTTGTGAGACCGGCCACCGCCCCTCGTCGGGGTCTCGACTGTATACACTAGTCTACTAATGGAGTATCGATGCCCTGTCTCGAAACTCCTACGACTAGGGACCTTTTAAGGATATGCTTGTAGACCCCCAGCTCCCACTTATATGATCGCCCTCATACTGCTGGTGGTCAAGCAAGAATCCAAGGGGCTTTATCAACGTGTAATAGCGACTCGAAAGGTCACCTGAAGCAGTACACGATGATAAAGATAAACCAGATGGCATACTATCATCTCGAGTAAGACTGTCCTACCGGGATAGGTCCTCCCCTCAATCATTGCAATCACGTGCCTGTGACCCAATAATTGACTCTGAGGGCACTATCTCCAACAACAAGTATACATGTTAAGATAAATAGCAACCAGATAGCATACTATCATATCGAGCAAGAAAGTCATCTCTATATATGTCCAAGCATCCAATATAATATACATCATCTGTACAATACTGGCCTCTAGGGCATACATACAACTAACAATCTCCCACTTGCACTAGGGCCAGCTGCTGTAGTATCGCATACCGAGCATCCCGAAGAGTCTCTCAAACTGTGTTTGGGGAATGGCCTTCATGAGTGGATCCGCTGTGTTATTCTTCGTGTCAACCCTCCTGACCTCGATCTCCCGGCGATCAACTATCTCCCGGATCAGGTGATACCGCCTCAGAATATGCCTGGATCGCTGATGGGACCTGGGTTCCTTTGCCAAAGCCACCGCTCCATTGTTATCGCAATACAAAGGTGTTGGATGCTCAATGGATGGAACCACTCCAAGTTCAGTAATGAACTTCTTGATCCAGACATCCTCTTTGGCAGCATCGTTGGCAGCGATGTATTCAGCCTCTATCGTCGAGTCTGGCACGGTTTCTTGCTTGGAACTCTTCCAGCTAACCGCCCCTCCGTAAAGGGTAAAGACAAATCCCGACTACGACTTAGAGTCGTCCTTATCACTCTGGAAGCTCGAATCGGTAAAGGACTCCACTTGGAGTTCTCCGTTACCATACACCAAGAGCATCTCTTTAATCCTTCATAAGTACTTGAGAATGCTCTTCACAGCTGTCCAGTGACTCTCTCCAGGATCAGCTTGATACCTGCTCACTACACTTAGTGAGTATGCTACATCGGGTCTGGTACATAGCATCGCATACATGATAGAGCCTACAGCCGAGGCATAGGGTATCCCTTGCATGCGAGCCCTCTCCAAATCAGTCTTGGGAGACATCTCTTTGGAGAGACTGACTCCAGAGATCGTGGGTAAGTTCCCACGCTTGGATTCTTCCATACTAAACCTCTTTAGTATGGTGTCAATGTACCTTGATTGGGATAATCCCAATATCCGTTTCGATCTATCTCTATAGATCCTAATTCCCAAAATGCAGGAGGCATCACCAAGATCTTTCATTGAGAATCTTTGTGATAAGAAGAGCTTGACCGATTGCAGCATAGGAATGTCATTTCCTATCAAGAGTATGTCGTCTACGTACAATACGAGGAAGACAACCTTACTCTCTGCCACCTTCTTTTAGATACAAGGTTCATCTATGTTTTTGATAAAATCAAACTCTTTGATAACGACGTCAAAGCAGATGTTCCAACTCCACGATGCTTGCTTTAATCCATAAATGGATTTAAGCAGCTTGCATACCTTCCCGCTGCTCCCACTGTCTACGAAGCCCTCTGGCTGAGTCATGTACACGCACTCTTCTAAATCACCGTTTAGAAAGGCGGTCTTAACATCCATTTGCCAGATTTCATAATCATGATATGCAGCTATGACAAGCATGATCCGGATGGATTTAAGCATAGCTACTGGAGAAAAGGTTTCGTCATAGTCCACACCTGGTCTTTGACGAAAACCCTTAGCAACAAGTCTAGCTTTGAAAGTCTCCACTTTTCCATCTACACCAAGTTTTTTCTTGAAGATCCACTTGCTCCCAATGGGTTTTACCCCTTCAGGAGCAACTTCCAAAGTCCATACTTTGTTGGTGTACATGGATTCCATCTCAGACCGCATTGCATCTAGCCATTTCACTGAGTCCCTACTCGTGATGGCCTGCTCGAAGCTAGTTAGGTCATCATCTTCCATGATGCAATCCTCGCTTCCACCATCAATGAGAAAACCGTAGTATCTCTCACGCGGATGAGAAACCCTGCTAGATCGGCGGAGTGGCTGGGGTTCGTTAGGTACTACTGAATCCTCTGGTTCTACCAAGTCTTCTGTTATAGTTTGTGTCACTGGAACCTCTTCCAGTTCTACCTCAATGCCACTTGTCTGTTTCATAAGAAAACCTTTTTCTAAGAAAGTGGCATGTCGAGAAACAAACACCTTTTGTTCCTCGGGGTGGTAGAAGATATACCCTTGTGAATTTTTGGGATATCCTATAAACTTACATAAGACTTATCTTGCCTCGAGTTTGTCCGGATTTTGTCTTTTGACATAGGCTGGACAACCCCATATCTTAATGTAATTAAGATGTGGTCTCTTCCCTTTCCATATCTCATATGGAGTGGTAGGCACTGATTTGGTAGGAACTCTATTCAATAGGTCCATGGCTGTCTCAAGCGCATATCCCCAGAAGGAAACAGGTAACTCAGCTGTACTCATCATTGAGCGCACCATATCTAATAGGGTGCGGTTTCTCCGTTCCGATACACCGTTGTGCTGTGGTGTATAAGGAGGGTGAGCTGAGAGAGAATCCCATTCTCTTTTAAATAATCCAGAAAATCATTGCTCAAGTATTCTCCTCCTCGATCAGATCGAAGGATCATAATACTTTTGCCCGTTTGGTTCTCTACTTCGTGCTTATATTCTCTGAATTTCTCAAAAGCTTCAGACTTGTGTTTTATCAGGAACACATGTCCGTATCTAGAGAGATCGTCAGTGAATGTAATGAAGTAGGAAGAACCGTCCCTGGCTTGTGTAGACATGGGACCGCATACATCACTATGTATCAGCCCTAAGAGTTCCGTAACTCTTTCTCCGTGTCCCGTAAACGGAGTTTTGGTCATCTTGCCTTTGAGACATGACTGGCAAGTGTCATAAGATGAAAATTCAAACGGATTCAAATATCCATCTTTATGCAACTTAGCTAGTCGTGTCGCATTGATGTGACCAAGTCTACAATGCCACAAGAAGGATTCGTTCATTTCTGAAATTTTCCTCTTGTGTGTGTTTTGTTTATTGAGGACTGTATTTTGATTTAGAATGAATATGCCATTATGTAACGAGCCTGATGAAATCAACTTTTGATCTAGGAATATGTTCATAACATTATCCTTTACTACAAAATTATATCATTCTTTACTTAATAAAGAAACTGATATAACGTTGCACATCATGTTTGGTATATAATAGCATTCATTTAGAATCAGTGTATTACCACTTGGTAATACTAGGTGATATTCGCCAACTCCTTTGGCTGCAACATTTGCCCCATTCCCTACTTGAACGGAATGATCACCTTTTCCCAGTTCTCTACCTTTCCGTAGCCCATGTAACATTTTACATATGTGGGATCCTGATCCGGTATCTAATAACCAGGACGTAGGGAGAACTGAGAAACAGTTCTCAATAACTAACACACCTGAAGAAGATGCATCAACATGCATGTTCTTTTGGGCGGCTTGAGAATCTAGATATTCTCCTATTCCCTGTTCAGTCTTATAACTCTTATAAGAAAGAACGGGTCCAACGTTCCCCTGCACAGTATAACATGCGGGTTCGGTCAATACATCCATATTATTATCTTGATTAAGGCATGACATGGTCGCTACCTGGAGAGAGAGAGAAGAAAACACTTTAGCGTGTGCTCTTGTAAGATCAGATTGGTTATTATCTTATCTAATCAGGATGGCTCCCACTGTTTTTATCAAATCTTCCTTCAAACCCTAAAAGGAAAGACTAGCCGGGATTAATTACACCCTACAACTTCGCCGATCTTTCAGCCAGGCCAGTGTCGGTACTTTGAGGGAGGTTCCCCGTGCTTTCGCACGGACCTAATTAATATAAACCTCGTTTTCCCAGAGGCGTAACCCCGTTGACACCTTTCTAGACACCTACTCGATCAGCTAATTGTCCTGTGTAAAACTTTTCCAGGAGTAACAATTACTCGCAGTGGGTATCGGGATCTAACTATCTCATAGAAGGTATGCAATCTCATTGCAAATCTCAACACTTGAAATTCCCGAAAATATTTTGCCCCTAGCATGCTATGACCTTGACGCATGCCAAACAACCCATAGTCCGCTAGTCAAGTTCAACCCGTACAATTCGTGATTGAATTAAACCCACCGGTATGACCCTTGACGCATGCCAAACAACGCCGTACGAATACCCTAATCCAATCGCATCTCATGCTACAGATAAGTAATAATCAGCTACCATACACTACTGTCACGACCCGCAGGGTACGGAACATGACTGGCACTTAAGTTACGAAACGTCTCAAGACATCCGTAAAATAAGTAAGCCAAAGCCCAGAAACCAAAACCAAATAAGCAAAAGAATGAAGGAAAACCAATCAATTGAAAGCGAGTTTATCAAATGAGTCACATCAAGCCCTTTTTAAAAACAATATCAATTTTTCCGAAAATTTCGGCAGAGTCTCCTTTGTAAATACTGGCCCCCAAAATGGGTACAACAAGAATATATATGAATCCAACAAATATGGCATCACCAAGCGGGAGCTAGCTCTTCGCCACAAGGCGGTAACAAATCCCACGCAATATAAAACAACAACATGCAAAATAATCATAAAGAAGCATGAGAAAAACAGTATGTCGACTCAAGTGAGCTCGACCCCAAAATACAGCATAAAAAGTCCACAAATCTCACAGTCTCCTCTCTAGGTCAATATACAACAATACTGGTAGAAACAGTAGATGGAGTACACTAGATACAAAGAATATACAAGGTGGTGCAAAAATAATAATATAACCCACCTAAGAGCAAAACCTCGAGTCCAGGCAAAAGAAGAAAGCGCGCCCGCCGCTACTGTACTGACGGAGCGGACCTGAAAAAGGCTGTGGCACAACGGGGGTGAGTTGCCAACTCGTGAGTAATAAATAACAACTACACAGGCTATCGAATGCATGCACACAAGCATCCTAGCATCTCAAATACAGGTAAGGCAGGACATAATAGCAGGTATGTATGCAATATGAATATACTAGCAGGTATGAATGCAATGCGGATCAACTCATGATCTGAATGTGTAAGTATAAGAATCATGTTTTTCCTTTAGGAATCTCTTTTGAAATACCAGCACAATACCATTAGAATCAACAAGAATCTGTGTCCAGCATCGACACCTCAAAACTGTCTCAAATCTCATATCAATGTATCTCTGGCCTCAGCCGGCCGGCTGACCCATCTCAAATATCAATATCTCATCATCTCGCGGCCACAGTCGGTATCCTCTGGATATCCGCCGTCCCAAACAGTCACCGGTAGATAATCCGTCCCCTGCCAGGCTCAACATCAACACCACATTCCTCTTGCCCCGGGGTACCTTACCGGGCCCACCATGTACCCGTGACGGTTCTTCCACTCCTCGACACGGATCTCGAAAACCACAGAAAACTCATGGTGGACGACACTTACATCACTAGAAAACCGCAATTTACATATTTTAAAAATATAATAAGTTTAGAAATTTTGCGGCTTTCCCCCGAAATCCAGAAATATCATAAATTCTCAAGAAATCCTCATAAGTGCATATGTCAATGATAATGAATGCATGTGGTATCAATAATCCAGTTGCGATGTGTAATTAATAGATTAGGCATGAACAAATAATATGATGAAGTACATGCACATGAATAGCAATCCTACGATTTCATTTTAAGGAATTAAAGCAATAGCGCAAGTTTAAGTATCAATAATAGTAAAAGGTTTCAATTTAAAGGTTATCTAGTGTGGTGTCATGGCAATTATCAGGGTGTGTGTGTAAGCATGAATAGTGCTCGTGCTGCATATAAAAACCCTGGCAATGGTGCAGGTGTCCTATAGAATGGGTTCGTATATGTATGTCAATATAAGGCATGAATGTAGCACATAATCATACAAGTATTACACCCCTAATTACTAACATTACTAAGAATCTTTTTAAGCTACTAAAACTATCGGGCGACTTTCGCCATCCAACGATAGTCCCCCGTAGATGTTACATCTACTCACCGGAATCCCTAGCTAGTCACGTCCAATCACCGCTTTCCCCTTTCGTGCCGCATCTGACGTCTCCGCGACCGAACCTGGAATTACATCAATACCAAACATAAGGTTACATATCAAGAACGACGCAAAACCCAAACGAAGATACTAACTTTCACAAGCTAGGTACAACGTGCACAGGTGCGCGGAACGCACGCGAAAATCGCAAAACTAACTAGAATCGTCGATTTGGTCGCCCGGAAAAACTAAAACCCGAACACTCAAAAATCCGCACTCACACATCCTAAAAGTCATAGGATACGCTAAAAATGTCATCAAGACATCGCAATAATTCATCACAATATTTTATAAGACAACTGGTAAGCTAGAATTTGCAATTTGGTGCAAACATCGACAATTTGCGACAAAGTTATCACAATCCAACGCAACCATCCAACCACACAACTAGTTAGCCACAATAACATAATTTTAACTCATTTACCATGCTACAAAACCCAATATCCAAACACAACCCTTTCTTGAATTTTGGTAATTAGCAATCTTAATGAAAATTTCACACAAGTTTTACTTAGATTAGAATAATATGAAGCCACATAAGCAAATTAACCTTAAAGATTGGTTTAGTAAACAACTAGATAGCTAATTAGCTTTAATTAACTAAAAAATGGTTTCTAAAAACCCTAGTTTAACTCTAACCATAAACCTTTAAAAACTAGATTAGAAATTAACACTAGATTTTAGCCCAATTAGCAAGTTAACCACTTAGATTAAGCTAACAAAATAACTAGATAACAAAATAGCATAATTAATCTCTTAATGGTGTTCTAAACCCTAAATTAATTTCAAACCACAAACTTTAAAAAAACTAGTATGCAAATAGCACTAAAATTAACACTAAAACAACTAAATTAAAGGAATAAACCAAAAGAATTTAGTTAGGAAGAATTTATACCTCAACTAGAGATCTAGCAAGAACAATTTGCCTCCAAAGATGCCTCATTTCTCCAAGATTTAAACTAAAGTGGGTGTGAGAAGAGATGGATTAAGGTTTTGTGTTGAAATAGAGAAGGATTTGTTGATTTTTATTGAATTTTGATGCAATTTTTTGAAGAAAATGAGAGAAAAGAGAAGGAAAAATAATGGAATGGGGGGGGAGCTGCTCTCGGCCAGATGAGGGAGAGGGGAGTGGTGTGGGGTGTGTGGAAAAAGTCATGGTCAACCCTTACCAACCCACAAAAGACCCATACCCAATTAATAATTCAAAATCCATTAAAAAAAACCTCATTCCCATACAATATAAAAAGTCAAAGGAGCATGGAATTTTTTTCCATGAGCTACTGGAAATGGGCCGTCCTAGGGTGAGGGAAAAGTGAGAGAGAGTGCTCAAAAAAAATTTTGTGCAAAAAGACCCCCTACAAGTCCAAAATTGCAAGTTTAAGCTTAAATTCAATAAATTTCGTTTTCCAATATAAAAATTAGTTAAAACTTGAAATAAAATACTAAAAATTTATGTTACAACTAGATTTTAATTAACATGATTTTAAAGCTTAAATTTAGCCCATTTAAATTTGTATTTATTGCTAATTTAGTGTATTTTCTTACCGGCTTAAAATAATATTAAAAATTGAAAAATTAGGGAAAATTTTTAAACGACCAGAATTTCATAAGTAACTCATTAGATACTAAAAACAAGCAATTACCTATCCATTTTAGGTATAATTAGTCCTAAACTGCGAAATAACAAAAAGGACGGTTTTCGGAAAAATACCGAATTTTCACTGATTTTCAGGAAAACACCAAAACGACTTTTCAAGGCGTTACAATCTTCCCCCCTTAAAGAAATTCGGTCCCCGAATTTAAAAATACAACTACGCGTACCTTCAAAGAGATGGGGATATTTCTTCCTCATCTCGCCCTCGGTCTCCCAGGTAACCTCCTCGCTGCTCGGGTCACGCCAAAGGACCTTGACGGTCGGTATAACTTTTGATCTCAACTTCTTCACCTGCTGATCCAGGATGGCCACCGGCTGCTCTGCAAAAGAAAGGTCACGCTCTAGCTGGACTGTCGGGTGCTGAATCGCATGCGAAGGGTGGTGAAGGTACTTGCGGAGCATCGAAACATGGAAGACGGGGTGAACATCGGGAAAGCTGGGTGGAAGAGCCAAACGATATGCAACAGCGCCGACACGCTCGAGGATCTCGAAGGGACCTACGAATCTAGGGCTAAGCTTCCCCTTTCGCCCAAAACGCATCACGCCCTTCATCGGAGAGACCCTCAGAAAAACATGATCGCCAACTGCGAACTCTAACCTGCGACTGCGCCTGTCTGCATACGATTTCTGCCTGCTCTGAGCCGCTCTCATCCGGTCTCGGATCAACTGTATCTTCGTTGTCGTCTCCTCAACAAGCTGCGGCCCCAAAATACTGCTCTCGCTGAGCTCTGTCCAACAGACGGGTGATCTGCATCTCCTCCCATACAATGCCTCGAAAGGTGCCATCTGAATAGTATCCTGGAAGCTGTTGTTGTAGGAGAACTCCACTAGAGGTAAATGACGATCCCAGCTACCGCCGAAGTCTAAAACGCACGCTCTGAGCATGTCCTCGAGAGTCTGAATGGTCCGCTCTCACTGTCCGTCGGTCTGCGGATGAAACGCTGTGCTGAAGCTCAAACGAGTGCCCAAAGCCTCCTGAAGTCTCTGCCAAAGTCGGCTGGTGAACTGGGTGCCTCGATCTGACACGATACAAGTCGGTACGCCATGCAACCGCACGATCTTGTCGATGTAAAGCTGGGCATACTGAGCGAAGCTGAAAGTCGTCTTCACTGGCAGGAAGTGAGCCACTTTCGTCAATCGATCTACGATCACCCAGATGGAGTCATACCCCCGACTGGTCCTGGGTAGACCCACAACGAAATCCATCGAAATCTGCTCCCATTTCCACTCCGGAATGGGTAACGGCTGTAGCTCTCCCGCGGGCCTCTGGTGCTCGGCCTTGACTTGCTGACAAGTCAGGCATCTCGATACAAACTCCGCAATTTCCCTCTTCATCCCGTCCCACCAGTAGGTCTCTCTCATATCATGGTACATCTTGGTGGAACCGGGGTGGACACTATACACTGATCGGTGTGCCTCCTCAAGAATGTCACGCCGTAATCCATCAGCATCTGGTACGCACAGTCGAGATCCATAGCGTAAAATCCCCTGATCGTCAATCACGAACTCAGAAAATATGCCCTGTCCCATCTGTGCCATGATCTCTGAGCATCGGTCGTCACTGCGCTGTGCCTCATATATATGGTCAAGCAACTGTGGGCGTGCACGAACATGCGCGAGCTGTCCCCTTGTCTAAGTGAACTCGAACTCAACTCGGCTGTCGCATAACATCTGCCAATCTGTTGACGACAGCCTCTGCACTGAACGCAAAACGGATAGACTACCCCCGGGCCTCCTACTCAACGCATCCGCCACTACATTCGCCTTGCCTGGGTGATATAAGATCTCGCAGTCGTAGTCTTTCACCAACTCCATCCAACGACGCTGTCTGAGGTTCAGGTCTCGCTGCTGAAATATGTACTTTAAGCTCTTGTGATCAGTGAATATCTGACACGACTCGCCGTATAGGTAATGTCGCCAAATCTTCAGTGCAAAGACCACTGCAGCTATCTCCAAATCGTGAGTGGGGTAGTTCTGTTCATGCTTCTTCAACTGCCGAGAAGCATATGCGATCACCCGGCCATGCTGCATCAATACGCATCCTAATCCCACTCGCGAAGCATCACAGTAGACCACAAATCCGCCTGATCCCGAAGGCAAAGATAATACCGGCGCCGTAGTCAAACAAGTCCGTAGCTGCTGAAAACTGCGCTCGCACTCCTCTGTCCAAACGAAAGGAACTCCTTTCCGGGTCAAACCGGTCAAAGGTGCAGCTATACGGGAGAAGTCCTGAACAAAGCGCCTATAGTAGCCCGCCAGGCCTAGAAAACTACGGATCTCAGTAACCGATGTAGGTCGGGGCCACTGCTGAACAGCCTCAATCTTCTTCGGGTCCACACATATGCCGTCTCTCGTAACCACGTGACCTAAGAATCCGACGCTGTCCAGCCAGAATGCACACTTGGAGAACTTTGCGAACAACTAGTGCTCCCTGAGAGTCTGTAACGTAATCCGCAAGTGCTGCTCGTGCTCCTCTCTGCTCCGGGAGTACACCAAGATATCGTCAATAAACATGATGATGAACAAGTCAAGATACGGCCTGAATGTACGGTTCATCAAATCCATGAATGCTGCTGGGGCGTTGGTGAGTTCGAACGACATCACCAAAAACTCGTAGTGGCCATAGCATGTACGGAAGGCTGTCTTCGGTATATCCTCCTGTCGGACTCGCAGCTGGTGGTATCCTGATCGTAAGTCGATCCTCGAAAAATACCCCGCACCCTGAAGCTGGTCGAACAAATCATCAATGCGTGGCAACGGATATCTGTTCCGAACGGTAACTTTGTTCAGCTGGCGGTAGTCGATGCATAATCGCAAACTTCCATCCTTCTTCTTGACAAACAGGACCGGAGCACCCCATGGAGAAACACTAGGTCGAATAAGCCCCTTCTCTAACAAATCCTGCAACTGATCCTTCAGCTCCCGAAGCTCTGCCGGGGCCATCCGATAAGGCGGTATAGAAATAGGTCCTGAGCCGGGAATCAAATCAATACAGAACTCAACATCGCGCTCGGGCGGTATCCCAGGTAGCTCATCAGGGAAAACATCAGGGAACTCATAAACAACCGGGACCCGGTCCAACGGAACCTCTGCAGCTCGAGTATCACAAATATACGCTATGAATCCCTGACATCCCTTCCGCAAGAGCTGACCAGCGCGAAGAGACGAAATCAAGCTGGGAAGGGTGACGCTGCGGTCTCCCTGAATAACAAGGACTGGCTCTCCCGGAAAGCTAAATATGACTGCCTTCTCACGGCAGTCCACCGAAGCATAACAAGTGGCTAGCCAATCCATGCCCAGAAGCACATCAAAGTCCAACATATCGAGGAGAATCAAATCAACCGATGAATCCCTCTCCCCGATACGAACGGAACACAATCGAAATACAAAACGAGCGACAAACGACTCGCCTACCGGAGTAACAACAACAAGCGGATGATCTAACGACGACGACTCACGACCCAACATCGGTGCAAAGTGTGTAGAGACGTACGAATGTGTGGAACCTGGGTCAAATAATACCCGAGCGTCGAAAGAACAAACTGGCAAGGTACCTGTCACAACGGCATTGGATGCCTACGCATCCTGCGGTGTCAAAGCAAAAACTCGGGCCTGTCCTCCACCGATAGCGGGCTGACCTCGACCTCGGCCTCTGCCTCCTCGTCCTCTCTGAACAGGACCGCCGCGTCCACGGCCTCTGGGTGCACCTAACGGGCGTGGAGCATCGCCTGTGGTAGGAAGTAGGGCTCTCTGAGGAGGGGGTGGTGATGGTGGTAGGGTCACATGCGGAACTGTCGCTGCTCCCTGTCGTCTCGCTGGACAGTCTCTGACAAGATGGTGCGGACTCCCACACCCAAAACACCCTGGCGATGGCTGCTGCCCCTGGGGATAAGAACCATATAACTGTCCCCGCCCAAATCCTCTACCAGGCCTATCTCTCGGAAAGAATCTGGCACGCTGCCTCTGAGACGGTACATCGGTGCGAATCCTCTTCGGCCCAGAAACGGCCGAAGTCTGTGATATGCGTGCCTCCATCCGCAATGCCGTATCCATAGCTGCTGAATAAGTGTCGTAGTGCTGGGTGCCAATGGCAAGATATAGCTGGGCATCAAGTCCCTGTATGAACCTCTTCACTATCTTCTCTTCGGTATCCACCAAATACTGAGCATATCGGGATAACTGTGTAAACTGGATGTCATACTCAGACACCGTCATCCCAGGTGTCTTGACTAAGGCCTCGAAGCTACGAGCTCTGGCGTCACGAACGCTCTCTGGGAGGAAACGAGCTAGAAAGACCGCTGTAAACTCGGCCCAAGTCATAGGCGGTAGACCTGCAGCTCGACCTCTCAAGACTGACTCCCACCATGTCTGCGCGAGACCCTCTAGTCGGAAACTCGCAAGCTCTACCCATCGATCATCCGAACATCTCAGCGAACGGCAGATCCTGGCTAAACTGTCAAGGAACGTCTGTGGGTCCTCTGCTGCCTCGGTGCCGGTGAATACTGGAGGTCTCAGCCTCATGAACTCCTGTAGTGAAACCGGAATAGCCACGGTGGTAGTAGTAGGAGCAGGTATCATGGTCGTCTGTGATGTAGTAGGTACGTCATCCGGCCTCGGTGTACGACTGGCTGCAACTAGGGATCCTACCATCTGACGTAGCTCCTGCATACTCCCCATCATCTGTCGCAACTCCTCCATACCAGTCTCAAGCCTATCCATACGGCCTGGGGAAGGTGGATCGGTCTGTCCCTGCGGCGTAGGCATATCACCCTGCTCAGTCCTAGTCTCGGACAAGCCAGCTCGAATCTCGTCTCGGGCGGCAGCCCTCTGTGCCCTCGTAGCCTTCGGCGGCATAGTGGCTGGTACAGGAAAAAGGATAATAAGAACAGTGCAATAGGATCATAGGATACACGGAATTGAAGAAGAAATTTTCAAGCAAGTATATCCTAAAGTCACTTAGGCGGAGTATCGTATCGCAAGTATGCCGCGGACATACACACGCTACGTTACCCTACTTAAGTCACTTACTCCATCTACCAAGGGTCGTCCTACACTCAAAAAGGTAAAACCTATCGCTCTGATACCAACTTTATCACGACCCGCAGGGTACAGAACATGACTGGCACTTAAGTTACGAAACGTCTCAAGACATCCGTAAAATAAGTAAGCCAAAGCCCAGAAACCAAAACCAAATAAGCAAAAGAATGAAGGAAAACCAATCAATTGAAAGCGAGTTTATCAAATGAGTCACATCAAGCCTTTTTAAAAAACAATATCAATTTTTCCGAAAATTTCGGCAGAGTCTCCTTTGTAAATACTGGCCCCCAAAATGGGTACAATAAGAATATATATGAATCCAACAAATATGGCATCCCCAAGCGGGAGCTAGCTCTTCGCCACAAGGCGGTCACAAATCCCACGCAATATAAAACAACAACATGCAAAATAATCATAAAGAAGCATGAGAAAAACAGTATGTCGACTCAAGTGAGCTCGACCCCAAAATACAGCATAAAATGTCCACAAATCTCACAGTCTCCTCTCTAGGTTAATATACAACAATACTGGTAGAAACAGTAGATGGAGTACACTAGATACAAAGAATATACAAGGTGGTGCAAAAATAATAATATAACCCACCAAAGAGCAAAACCTCGAGTTCCAGCAAAAGAAGCAAGTGCGCCCGCCGCTTCTGTACTGACGGAGCGGACCTGAAAAAGGCTGTGGCACAACGGGGGTGAGTTGCCAACTCATGAGTAATAAATAACATCTACACAGGCTATCGAATGCATGCACACAAGCATCCTAGCATCTCAAATACAGGTAAGGCAGGACATAATAGCAGGTATGTATGCAATATGAATATACTAGCAGGTATGAATGCAATGAGGATCAACTCATGATCTGAATGTGTAAGTATAAGAATCATGTTTTTCCTTTAGGAATCTCTTTTGAAATACCAGCACAATACCAATAGAATCAACAAGAATCTGTGTCCAGCATCGACACCTCAAAACTGTCTCAAATCTCATATCAATGTATCTCTGGCCTCAGCCGTCCGGCTGACCCATCTCAAATATCAATATCTCATCATCTCGCGGCCACGGTCGGTATCCTCTGGATATCCGCTGTCCCAAACAGTCACCGGTAGGTAATCCGTCCCCTGCCGGGCTCAACGTCAACACCGCATTCCTCATACCCCGGGGTACCTTACCGGACCCACCATGTACCCGTGACGGTTCCTCCACTCCTCGACACGGATCTCGAAAACCACAGCAAACTCATGGTGTACGACACTTACATCACTAGAAAACCGCAATTTACATATTTTCAAAATATAATAAGTTTAGAAATTTTGCGGCTTTCCCCCGAAATCCAGAAATATCATAAATTCTCAAGAAATCCTCATAAGTGCATATGTCAATGATAATGAATGCATATGGTATCAATAATCCAGTTGCGATGTGTGATTAATAGATTAGGCATGAACAAATAATATGATGAAGTACATGCACATGAATAGCAATCCTACGATTTCATTTTAAGGAATTAAAGCAATAGCGCAAGTTTAAATATCAATTATAGTAAAAGGGTTTCAATTTAAAGGTTATCTAGTGTGGTGGCATGGCAATTACCAGGGTGTGTGTGTAAGCATGAATAGTTCTCGTGCTGCATATAAAAACCCTGGCAATGGTGCAGGTGTCCTATAGAATGGGTTCGTATATGTATGTCAATATAAGGCATGAATGTAGCAAATAATCATACAAGTATTACACCCCTAATTACTAACATTACAAAGAATCTTTTTAAGCTACTAAAACTATCGGGCGACTTGCGCCATCCAACGATAGTCCCCCGTAGATGTTACATCTACTCACCGGAATCCCTAGCTAGTCACGTCCAATCACCGCTTTCCCCTTTCGTGCCGCGTCTGACGTCTCCGCGACCGAACCTGGAATTACATCAATACCAAACATAAGGTTACATATCAAGAACGATGCAAAACCCAAACGAAGATACTAACGTTCACAAGCTAGGTACAACGTGCACCGGTGCGCGGAACGCACGCGAAAATCGCAAAACTAACTAGAATCGTTGATTTGGTGGCCCGGAAAAACTAAACCCCGAACACTCAAAAATCCGCACTCACACATCCTAAAAGTCATAGGATACGCTAAAAATGTCATCAAGACATCGCAATAATTCATCACAATATTTTATAACACAACTAGTAAGCTAGAATTTGCAATTTGGTGCAAACATCGACAATTTGCGACAAAGTTATCACAATCCAACGCAACCATCCAACCACACAACTAGTTAGCCACAATAACACAATTTTAACTCATTTACCATGCTACAAAACCCAATATCCAAACACAACCCTTTCTTGAATTTTGGTAATTAGCAATCTTAATGAAAATTTCACACAAGTTTAACTTAGATTAGCATAATATGAAGCCACTTAAGCAAAGTAACCTTAAAGATTGGTTTAGTAAACAACTAGATAGATAATTAGCTTTAATTAAAAAAAAATGGTTTCTAAAAACCCTAGTTTAACTCTAACCATAAACCTTTAAAAACTAGATTAGAAACTAACACTAAATTAACACTAGATTTTAGCCCAATTAGCAAGTTAACCACTTAGATTAAGCTAACAAAATAACTACATAACAAAATAGCATAATTAATCTCTTAATGGTGTTCTAAACCCTAAATTAATTTCAAACCACAAACTTTAAAAAAACTAGTATGCAAATAGCACTAAAATTAACACTAAAACAACTAAATTAAAGGAATTAACCAAAAGAATTTAGTTAGGAAGAATTTGTACCTCAACTAGAGATCTAGCAAGAACAATTTGCCTCCAAAGATGCCTCCTTTCTCCAAGATTTAAACTAAAGTGGGTGTGAGAAGAGATGGATTAAGGTTTTGTGTTGAAAGAGAGAAGGATTTGTTGATTTTTATTGAATTTTGATGCAATTTTTTGAAGAAAATGAGAGAAAAGAGAAGGAAAAATAATGGAATGGGGGGGGGGGGGAGCTGCTCTCGGCCAGATGAGGGAGTGGGGAGTGGTGTGGGGTGTGTGGAAAAAGTCATGGTCAACCCCTACCAACCCACAAAAGACCCATACCTAATTAACAATTCAAAATTCATTAAAAAAACCTCATTCCCATACAATATAAAAAGTCAAAGGAGCATGGAATTTTTTTCCATGAGCTGCTGGAAATGGGCCGTCCTAGGGTGAGGGAAAGGTGAGAGAGAGTGCACAAAAATAATTTTGTGCAAAAAGACCCCCTACAAGTCCAAAATTGCAAGTTTAAGCTTAAATTCAATAAATTTCGTTTTCCAATATAAAAATTAGTTAAAACTTGAAATAAAATACTAAAAATTTATGTTACAACTAGATTTTAATTAACACAATTTTAAAGCTTAAATTTAGCCCATTTAAATTTGTATTTATTGCTAATTTAGTGTATTTTCTTACCGGCTTAAAATAATATTAAAAATTGAAAAATTATGGAAAATTTTTAAATGACCAGAATTTCATAAGTAAATCATTAGATACTAAAAACAAGCAATTACCTATCCATTTTAGGTATAATTAGTCCTAAACTGCAAAATAACAAAAAGGACGGTTTTCGGAAAAATACCGAATTTTCACCGATTTTCAGGAAAACACCAAAACGACTTTTCAAGGCGTTACAATCTTCCCCCCTTAAAGAAATTCGGTCCCCGAATTTAAAAATATAACTACGCGTACCTTCAAAGAGATGGGGATATTTCTTCCTCATCTCGCCCTCGGTCTCCCAGGTAACCTCCTCGCTGCTCGGGCCACGCCAAAGGACCTTGACGGTCGGTATAACTTTCGATCTCAACTTCTTCACCTGCCGATCAAGGATGGCTACCGGCTGCTCTGCAAAAGAAAGGTCGCGCTCTAGCTGGACTGTCAGGTGCCGAATCGCATGCGAAGGGTCGTGAAGGTACTTGCGGAGCATCGAAACATGGAAGACGGGGTGAACATCGGGAAAGCTGGGTGGAAGAGCCAAACGATATGCAACAGCGCCGACACGCTCGAGGATCTCGAAGGGACCTACGAATCTAGGGCTAAGCTTCCCCTTTCGCCCAAAACGCATCACGCCCTTCATCGGAGAGACCCTCAAAAAAACATGATCGCCAACTGCGAACTCTAACCTGCGACGGCGCCTGTCTGCATACGATTTCTGCCTGCTCTGAGCCGCTCTCATCCGGTCTCGGATCAACTGTATCTTCGCTGTCGTCTCCTCAACAAGCTGCGGCCCTAAAATACTGCTTTCGCTGAGCTCTGTCCAACAGACGGGTGATCTGCATCTCCTCCCATACAATGCCACGAAAGGTGCCATCTGAATAGTATCCTGGAAGCTGTTGTTGTAAGAGAACTCCACTAGAGGTAAATGACGATCCCAGCTACCTCCGAAGTCTAAAACGCACGCTCTGAGCATGTCCTCGAGAGTCTGAATGGTCCGCTCTCACTGTCCGTCGGTCTGCGGATGAAACGCTGTGCTGAAGCTCAAACGAGTGCCCAAAGCCTCCTGAAGTCTCTGCCAAAGTCGGCTGGTGAACTGGGTGCCTCGATCTGACACGATACAAGTCGGTACGCCATGCAACCGCACGATCTCATCGATGTAAAGCTGGGCATACTGAGTGAAGCTGAAAGTCATCTTCACTGGCAGGAAGTGAGCCTCTTTCGTCAATCGATCTACGATCACCCAGATGGAGTCATACCCCCGACTGGTCCTGGGTAGACCCACAACGAAATCCATCGAAATCTGCTCTCATTTCCACTCCGGAATAGGTAACGGCTGTAGCTCTCCTGCGGGCCTCTGGTGCTCGGCCTTGACTTGCTGACAAGTCAGGCATCTCGATACAAACTCCGCAATGTCCCTCTTCATCCCGTCCCACCAGTAGGTCTCTCTCATATCATGGTACATCTTGGTGGAACCGGGGTGGACACTATACACTGATCGGTGTGCCTCCTCAAGAATGTCACGCCGTAATCCATCAGCATCTGGTACGCAAAGTCTAGATCCATAGCGTAAAATCCCCTGATCGTCAATCACGAACTCGGAAAATCTGCCCTGTCCCATCTGTGCCATGATCTCTGAGCATCGGTCGTCACTGCGCTGTGCCTCATATATACGGTCAAGCAACTGTGGGCGTGCGCGAACATGCGCTAGCTGTCCCCCTGTCTGAGTGAACTCGAACTCAACTCGGCTGTCGCATAACATCTGCCAATCTGCTGACGACTGCCTCGGCACTGCGCGCAAAAAGGATAGACTACCACCGGGCCTCCTACTCAACGCATCCGCCAGTACATTCGCCTTGCCTGGGTGATATAAGATCTCGCAGTCGTAGTCTTTCACCAACTCCATCCAACGACGCTGTCTGAGGTTCAGGTCTCGCTGCTGAAATATGTACTTTAAGCTCTTGTGATCAGTGAATATCTGACACGACTCGCCGTATAGGCAATGTCGCCAAATCTTCACTGCAAAGACCACTGCAGCCATCTCCAAATCGTGAGTGGGGTAGTTCTGTTCATGCTTCTTCAACTGCCGAGAAGCATATGCGATCACCCGGCCATGCTGCATCAATACGCATCCTAATCCCACTCGCGAAGCATCACAGTAGACCACAAATCCGCCTGATCCCGAAGGCTAAGATAATACCGGCGCCGTAGTCAAAAAAGTCCGTAGCTGCTGAAAACTGCGCTCGTACTCCTCTGTCCAAACGAAAGGAACTCCTTTCCGGGTCAAACCGGTCAAAGGTGCAGCTATACGGGAGAAGTCCTGAACAAAGCGCCTATAGTAGCCCGCCGGGCCTAGAAAACTACGGATCTCAGTAACCGATGTAGGTCGGGGCCACTGCTAAACAGCCTCAATCTTCTTCGGGTCCACACATATGCCGTCTCTCGTAACCACGTGACCCAAGAATCCGACGCTGTCCAGCCAGAATGCACACTTGGAGAACTTTGCGAACAGCTGGTGCTCCCTCAGAGTCTGTAACGTAATCCGCAAGTGCTGCTCGTGCTCCTCTCTGCTCCGGGAGTACACCAAGATATCGTCAATAAACACGATGATGAACAAGTCAAGATACGGCCTGAATGTACGGTTCATCAAATCCATGAACGCCGCTGGGGCGTTGGTGAGTCCGAACGACATCACCAAAAACTCGTTGTGGCCATAGCGTGTACGGAAGGTTGTCTTCGGTATATCCTCCTGTCGGACTCGCAGCTGGTGGTATCCTGATCGTAAGTCGATCCTCGAAAAATACCCCGCACCCTGAAGCTAGTCGAACAAATCATCAATGCGTGGCAACGGATATCTGTTCCGAACGGTAAATTTGTTCAGCTGGCGGTAGTCGATGCATAAGCGCAAACTTCCATCTTTCTTCTTGACAAACAGGACCGGAGCACCCCATGGAGAAACACTAGGTCGAATAAGCCCCTTCTCTAACAAATCCTGCAACTGATCCTTCAGCTCCCGAAGCTCTGCTGGGGCCATCCGATAAGGCGGTATAGAAATAGGTCCTGAGCCGGGAATCAAATCAATGAAGAACTCAACATCGCGCTCGGGCGGTAGCCCAGGTAGCTCATCAGGGAAAACATCAGGGAACTCACAAACAACCGGGACCCGGTCCAACGGAACCTCTGCAGCTCGAGTATCACAAATATACGCTAAGAATCCCTGAAATCCCTTCCGCAAGAGCTGACCAGCGTGAAGAGACGAAATCAAGCTGGGAAGGGTGACGCTGCGGTCTCCCTGAATAACAAGGACTGGCTCTCCTGGAAAGCTAAATATGACTGCCTTCTCACGGCAGTCCACCGAAGCATAACAAGTGGCTAGCCAATCCATGCCTAGAAGCACATCAAAGTCCAACATATCGAGGAGAATCAAATCAACAGATGAATCCCTCTCCCCGATACGAACGGAACACAATCGAAATACAAAACGAGCGACAAACGACTCGCCTACCGGAGTAACAACAACAAGCGGATGATCTAACGATGATGACTCACGGCCCAACATCGGTGCAAAGTGTGTAGAGACGTACGAATGTGTGGAACCTGGGTCAAATAATACCCGAGCGTCGAAAGAACAAACTGGCAAGGTACCTGTCACAACGGCATTGGATGCCTGCGCATCCTGCGGTGTCAAAGCAAAAACTCGGGCCTGTCCTCCACCGATAGCGGGCTGACCTCGACCTCGGCCTCTGCCTCCTCGTCCTTTCTGAACAGGACCGCCGCGTCCACGGCCTCTGGGTGCACCTAACTGGCGTGGAGCATCGCCTGTGGTAGGAAGTAGGGCTCTCTGAGGAGGGGGTGGTGATGGTGGTAGGGTCACATGCGGAACTGTCGCTGCTCCCTGTCGTCTCGCCGGACAGTCTCTGACAAGATGGTGCGGACTCCCGCACCCAAAACACCCTGGCGACGGCTGCTGCCCCTGGGGATAAGAACCATATAACTGTCCCCGCCCAAATCCTCTGCCAGGCCTATCTCTCGGAAAGAATCTAGCACGCTGCCTCTGAGACGGTACATCGGTGCGAATCCTCTTCGGCCCAGAAACGGCCGAAGTCTATGATATGCGTGCCTCCATCCGCAATGCCGTATCCATAGCAGCTGAATAAGTGTCGTAGTGCTGGGCGCCAATGGCAAGATATAGCTGGGCATCAAGTCCCTGTATGAACCTCTTCACTATCTTCTCTTCGGTATCCACCAAATACTGAGCATATCGGGATAACTGTGTAAACTGGATGTCATACTCAGACACTGTCATCCCAGGTGTCTTGACTAAGGCCTCGAAGCTACGAGCTCTGGCGTCACGAACGCTCTCTGGGAGGAAACGAGCTAGAAAGACCGCTGTAAACTCGGCCCAAGTCATAGGCGGTAGACCTGCAGCTCGACCTCTCAAGACTGACTCCCACCATGTCTGCGCGAGACCCTCTAGTCGGAAACTCGCAAGCTCTACCCATCGGTCATCCGAACATCTCAGGGAACGGCAGATCCTGGCTAAACTGTCAAGGAACGTCTGTGGGTCCTCCGCTGCCTCGGTGCCGGTGAATACTGGAGGTCTCAGCCTCATGAAATCCTGTAGTGAAACCGGAATGGCCACGGTGGTAGTAGTAGGAGCAGGTATCATGGTCGTCTGTGATGTAGTAGGTACGTCATCCGGCCTCGGTGTACGACTTGCTGCAACTAGGGATCCTACCATCTGACGTAGCTCCTGCATACTCCCCATCATCTGTCGCAACTCCTCCATACCAGTCTCAAGCCTATCCATACGGCCTGGGGAAGGTGGATCAGTCTGTCCCTGCGGCGTAGGCATACCACCCTGCTCAGTCCTAGTCTCGGACGAGCCAGCTCGAATTTCGTCTCGGGCGGCAGCCCTCTGTGCCCTCGTAGCCTTCGGCGGCATAGTGGCTGGTACAGGAAAAGGATAATAAGAACAGTGCAATAGAATCATAGGATACACGGAATTGAAGAAGGAATTTTCAAGCAAGTATATCCTAAAGTCACTTAGGCGGAGTATCGTATCGCAAGTATGCCGCGGACATACACACGCTACGTTACCCTACTTAAGTCACTTACTCCATCAACCAAGGGTCGTCCTACACTCAAAAAGGTAAAACCTATCGCTCTGATACCAACTTTGTCACGACCCGCAGGGTACGGAACGTGACTGGCACTTAAGTTACGAAACGTCTCAAGACATCCGTAAAATAAGTAAGCCAAAGCCCAGAAACCAAAACCAAATAAGCAAAAGAATGAAGGAAAACCAATCAATTGAAAGCGAGTTTATCAAATGAGTCACATCAAGCCTTTTTTAAAAACAATATCAATTTTTCCGAAAATTTCGGCAGAGTCTCCTTTGTAAATACTGGCCCCCAAAATAGGTACAACAAGAATATATATGAATCCAACAAATATGGCATCCCCAAGCGGGAGCTAGCTCTTCGCCACAAGGAGGTCACAAATCCCACGCAATATAAAACAACAACAGGAAAAATAATCATAAAGAAGCATGAGAAAAACAGTATGTCGACTCAAGTGAGCTCGACCCCAAAATACAGTATAAAAAGTCCACAAATCTCACAGTCTCCTCTCTAGGTCAATATACAACAATACTGGTAGAAACAGTAGATGGAGTACACTAGATACAAAGAATATACAAGGTGGTGCAAAAATAATAATATAACCCACCTAAGAGCAAAACCTCGAGTCCAGGCAAAAGAAGCAAGTGCGCCCGCCGCTACTGTACTGACGGAGCGGACCTGAAAAAGGCTGTGGCACAACGGGGGTGAGTTGCCAACTCGTGAGTAATAAATAACATCTACACAGGCTATCGAATGCATGCACACAAGCATCCTAGCATCTCAAATACAGGTAAGGCAGGACATAATAGCAGGTATGTATGCAATATGAATATACTAGCAGGTATGAATGCAATGCGAATCAACTCATGATCTGAATGTGTAAGTATAAGAATCATGTTTTTCCTTTAGGAATCTCTTTTGAAATACCAGCACAATACCAATAGAATCAACAAGAATCTGTGTCCAGTATCGACACCTCAAAACTGTCTCAAATCTCATATCAATATATCTCTGGCCTCAGCCGTCCGGCTGACCCATCTCAAATATCAATATCTCATCATCTCGCGGCCACGGTCGGTATCCTCTGGATATCCGCCGTCCCAAACAGACACCGGTAGGTAATCCGTCCCGTGTCAGGCTCAACGTCAACACCATATTCCTCTTATCCCGGGGTACCTTACCGGACCCACCATGTACCCGTGACGGTTCCTCCACTCCTCGACACGGATCTCGAAAACCACAGCAAACTCATGGTGGACGAAACTTACATCACTAGAAAACCGCAATTTACATATTTTCAAAATATAATGAGTTTAGAAATTTTACGGCTTTCCCCCGAAATCCAGAAATATCATAAATTCTCAAGAAATCCTCATAAGTGCATATGTCAATGATAATGAATGCATATGGTATCAATAATCCAGTTGCGATGTGTGATTAATAGATTAGGCATGAACAAATAATATGATGAAGTACATGCACATGAATAGTAATCCTACGATTTCATTTTAAGGAATTAAAGCAATAGCGCAAGTTTAAATATCAATTATAGTAAAAGGGTTTGAATTTAAAGGTTATCTAGTGTGGTGGCATGGCAATTACCAGGGTGTGTGTGTAAGCATGAATAGTGCTCGTGCTGCATATAAAAACCCTGGCAATGGTGCAGGTGTCCTATAGATTGGGTTCGTATATGTATGTCAATAAAAGGCATGAATGTAGCAAATAATCATACAAGTATTACACCCCTAATTACTAACATTACTAAAAATCTTTTTAAGCTACTAAAACTTGTAAGTGCACGGCGGCGCCCCGGCCGTCAATCCGACGCCGGAATGCGGAAGCGGTGAATAACTAAAATTTTGCGGACTTTGCAAACCGGCACCACCGCGCACTAAACTCCGGATCGAACCATTAACTAGTCTAAGCTATCTACAAGAAAGGGAATAGAGATATACCGACGATCCAAGTCCTCCGGTCTTCTCGTCATGGTCCCGATCTCCTGCGGAAAAGTCCCGTCTCCTCCTCGTCGCCGGAAGTGCACCACATCGCCTTCTTCGTTTACGGGCTCCCACCTCAATGCCGAGGCAACTCGGGCACGATGCTGGCTAGTCAACGTGCCCAAGATTCGTTGTAGAATATGTAGTAGAAGAAGTCTCATTTGGGGTTATGGAGTTGTGCCATTTTGTGGAGGAAAAGAGAGGAACTTTTGGAGAGAGTTCTTGTGTGATTTTTGGAGAATGAAGAGAACCAAAAATTACCCCACCAAAAACAATCACCCCCCTCCTAAAGAATGGCCGGCCCTCTTGTGAATGGGGAGAGAGTGTGAGTGAGGAGAGAGCCAAGGATTAATCAATCACCACCATAATGCAAGGGAGAGAGAAAAGCTCATGATATCAAGAAATGATCACAAGCAAAACCAACACTCATCCAACCATCATCACCAAACTCATCATCAACAACCATGATGATCACTAAAAGTCAAGCAATCATGAAGCTAGAAGTCAAGGTCAATGAGAGGCTATCATGATAAAACAAAGATGCAAAGACCCCCTCCACAAATGCCTATTTGCAACAATGCAAATAAGCCCTCCTCCACCAATCTTCGGCCAATGAACGGAACAATGGAAATTGGCCGAAACGGAAAGCAAACTGGCAACTCCAGAAAACTGGTCCCGTAATAAATTACAGGAAAACCCCGATACTGTGCATACACACCCGCATTTGTATTCCGACCGAAATACAAATGCAATGAGACAAAATCTCCACTGTACTATACTAGGATCCGGCTTATACCAAAACCGGCTAGTAATATCTGTTCGATCCTGATCCGTGCAATACCGCACGTATCTGATCGAACCCTGCCATATAACCATACGGCCTATAGTACAAACTGTCCGATCCTGATCCGTGCAATACCGCACGTATCTGATCGGACCTTGCCATATCTCCATACGGCCTCTACAACCTTTCGCCCGAAAGCTGAGTATCTGAATGTGGGGGACTCTAAAGACTCGTCAACACCTTGGTTGTGGATTTAACCACTAGCACGTCAGAGGTATAAGCCAATACGTGACGGGCTACCAGGTACTGACCAAATGGGACGTCGATGAGGAAGCTCACCCCGACACCCAACTGAGCCTGTCAGTGACAATATCCGTACAGTCCGGTCCGTTCGTCTATGAGCATCGCATGGCGGGCCTAGGGGGTTGGTAAAAGTCAGACCCCCAAAAGCGGTACAAGTCGTGTCGGAGTGTAGCCCAGAACACCCTGAGATACTACTGGAATACCTACCAGTAAATCTCCTTGCCTTGGCCAAGGACTTTGTGTAATGGCTCTCCTAGACACAGCACGACCTCACCCCCAATACCGGGAGAGACGAACCCCTGAAGATACACTCACTGCCTCCATGTGGCTCGGGACTGTACCCAACTAAAACCTGTTTGCACGACTCCTTTGAGCCGTGGTAGGGTAGTAATCAAAGTACAGTGGGAACTCACACGAGACAAATGACGATCCCCAGGTCGATGAACTAACCTGCACACATGTCACCAGGGAACTGCCATCTGACGTCTGGTATATGACCAACTAGCATGTTCCCGGCGAGTCCTGTCCGGTGTACTCATAACCCAATGAGCACCTGTATACATCTTAGGTGATCCAACTGACACCAGTGGCTTGTGAGACCGGCCACCGCCCCTCGTCGGGGTCTCGACTGTATACACTAGTCTACTAATGGAGTATCGATGCCCAGTCTCGAAACTCCCACGACTAGGGACCTTTTAAGGATAAGCTTATAGACCCCCAGCTCCCACTTATATGATCGCCCTCATACTGCTGGTGGTCAAGCAAGAATCCTAGGGGCTCTATCAACGTGTAATAGCGACGTGTCATGTCACCTAAAGCAGTACACGATGATAAAGGTAAACCAGATAGCATACTATCATCTCGAGTAAGACTGTCCTACCGGGATAGGTCCTCCCTCAATCATTACAATCACGTACCTGTGACCTAATAATTGACTCTGAGGGCACTATCTCCAACAATCTCCCACTTGCACTCAAGGCTAATTATTGCGATGTCGCATACTCACAGCCCGTGTGATACCGAACATCCAACTCCTCTACTAGTCAGTCTCACAAAGCTCGTTTGCGGAACTATTGCGTTCGAGGAATAGCCTCAGTGAGTGGATCCGCTTAGTTGTCTCTTTCCATGTCTCTCTATATCTCAAGTTCGCGGAGAAACCCATCTCCCGAAATGAGCAATACCTGTCTTAGAATGTGTCTGGATGTCTGATGGGACATAGCTCATAAATGAACTCCAAATCCAAACTTCTTAGACTGTATCGACAACTGAACTTAATCAGTATCCTGCGCGCCATGCTTCCCTCAGTATTGCCTTGGACCACCTGTCCAAAATACTGCCCCTCATCAGAAGGAAAAACTATAACTCTGACAACCTTCTTGTCGTCCATGTCACCTTGGAAGCCTGGAATGATAACTGTCTCCTGAATGAGGCTGTCGTTATCATCTCCCTAGAACATCCACTTATGTTCTAAAACTGCTTCCGACTGTTTCTCCAGGATTGGATTAATGTCAACTTATTGCATCTAGTGCAAGAACAACATCTGGTGTGGTACTTGACATCTCACGATTGACTCAATTGCCTGAGCAAGCGATCTGCCAATCATGCCCGTCCCTCTCCCCTTTAGTCTGTAAGACACCTTTGGAGAGGGTGACTCCATTACCTGCAGGTACACTACCGTGCCAGGAGTCGTCCATCCTAAATACTCTTAGAATGCTGTCAAGTACCCTGATTGGGAAACCACCCAAATCTAGATCTAAGACCATAGATCTAGTAACCAGTATGTCTGATATAAAATCCATTTCCTTTGTGGAGAAACAACTGTGTGACGACCAAACTATAACCGATCGTAGTGTAGGAGTTTCCTTTCCTACTCTGTGTATATCATCCAAATACCAGGATATCACACCCTACTACCTTCTCAACAGATCAATCCCCTATTCTGATGAAGTCAAACCCATGACTGTCACGTCAGAAACAGATGATCTATCTCCGCTACATCTGCTCTAGTCTATAAATAGACATAAGCAACCTGTCCACCAATGCTTCCGCTGCTCCCACTGACTACGACAACCCTCTGGCAGAGTCATATAGACGTACACTTCTAAAACTGGTTTAGAACGACGCTATACTCATCCTCCCGCCGGGTCTCGTAGCCTGGAACAACAGCAATGGTAATTGTGGGTAAACAAGAACTTCCCTGTCACCGTCCTTGAGGCTACCGTAGTACCTCTCGGGTGCCTGAAGTTACCCACCTTATCTGCGGAGTGGCCAATGGAATGTCAATCCAGATTGAATCTTTAGGTTCCTTATCAAATCTTCAGTAATCGTTTGTGGTTCTGGAATCACTTCCAGTTCTACCATACTCCCACTACTGTTTTCCTGAAAAAATCCATTTTTAATTTAAAACTGTGGCGAGTCAAGAACAATATTGCTATTGATCTTCCAGATGGTAGAAAGTCAACCCGCGTCATAGCCTGGGTCAACCCACAAACAGCCATTACAGAAATGTGCCTTGAGTTGTCCAGTGTCTGGTTTTAAGCATAAGCCAGACAACTCCCCGTACCTTAACATCGTTAAGATATGAACTGTTCTATATCCAGTATAGAAACAGAGGCACTGATTTAATTGAACCAGATTCAAATCATGCAGCTGTCCCCAGCGCATGTCAACTAAATGGAAGGAGGCCGATCAGCGTTACTCAACTTAGGAATACTTCCAATTATGAGTAACCTGAAAGAGAAGAAAGATCTCTTTATCATTACTATCAACTGAATACCATACACAAGTATCTACATCTTCGATCACTTTGAAGAATCCCGATACTTGCTACACCTGGTTCTCTACTCTATTCAAATACCTATAACTCCTCAAAACTTAGACCCTGTGTTTCTACGAAACACATGTCTAAGAACTAGAGAAGTTAAAAGTAAACAGAATATAGTATGAGGACCAACCCCTCTGTCCTGATGGACCCTGGACAACATACAATACTTTGTATAAGTCCCTTGAGTCTGATAACTCATTCACTGTGTGCCGTAGGTTGAAAACTGTACTTATGGTTAAGAAGAATTACACCGCTGTTTAATGCTCCTTACCTAACCATCCACTGATATAGGTAAATGTCGTAGACATAATTTCAGAAAGGTATATCTCACTCTATGAAAATAGACGTACAGATATATCAATTTGAAATTGGTGCATAACAGTGGATATTCAAAACCAAATATTTGCCGACCGGCAAACAGCCCAGGTGATTTCCTCAAATATCACCGATTACAACGAATCCCGATATAATGAGGATAATCACCCAATTCCCAATAACTTACTCCCACTCAACATCTGTAAAACCATACAGATGTGAGAATCGTACCTGGTGAATACATACCCTGGAGTAAGTATCTAATCGGGAAATCAGTTTTCCTTTAACATTACACAGTGAAACTGAAACATTGAGATGTTCCGATGGGGTATTCTGGTATTCCTAGTAATGCCTCTTCCAGATTCACGACTGTAACCGTATAGTTCTTTGCCACCTCTCCAAATCCCTTCATATGTCTTTAGTCATTACCTTCTGCACACCCATTAGGCCAAATGGTTTTCTTCCTTCCCTACCGTTCGGCACCAGCCTATGGTTTGGAAGAAGACTATCCAATAAGCATAATGGGTGTACTGTCCCAATCCTAGGAACACTCGCAACACGAGAGAAGGTGAAGATAAAAGACACCTGAATGTACTTTATTCCTATTTCTCCTGAACCAGGATCCATCCCCGAACTGGAACAAGTTCCTTTCGAGTTCGTATATAACCATACGATGGAATATCCAAATAAACTGTGGATCTTCGTAGTGATACGGAGTGTCCTGGAGAAATACAAAGGTGATGTGGGAGTGGTAACGAAATATTTGGTTTGGTCGTGAATATCTGTTGCAATTTACTTTGCCCTCCTACTAATCCCTTGCTTTGTCTGAACTTAATACCTTCTGCACACCATCGTTATGCTAATTGGTTTTCTTCATTCCCTACCGGTCGGCACCAGCCTAAGGTTTGGAAGAAGACAATCCAATTTGCGTAATAGGTGTACTACCCCTAAACCAAGGAGTACTCGTAACCTGAGAGAGGGTAAAAGGAAAAGACAACTGAATAATCCTATCCGTTTTCTCCAGAACCGGAAACCATCCTCGAATAAATTCTTTCGAGTTCGTATCTAACCATACGATGGTTTTGTCCAATGGAAGTGGACGTTCGTAGTAATACGGGGTGTCCTGGAGAAAAAGGGTAAAAAGTAGGAGTGGCAATGAGGTCTGCAACTCTGACAATCCAAAAGCCAGTATTTAAGAAGGTTCGGTCAACTTGGTCACTGAGTCATAGTCTTAGGGTCGGGTCAATGGTCGCTGCCAAAGAGAGAGAGAAAAGAAACACTCAGCGTGCACTCTAACCTAGATCAGAATGGTTACCAATTTATCTAATCTGGAATCCTCCCACTGTACCTCAAATTCTCCTCCAAACCTGAAAGAAGAATTAGTCGGGGTTACCCGAGGAGTATACTTACTCATCAGTGGGAATCGGGATCCAACTATCATTGCATGATAACGTGACGGAATCCGCTCACGCTATCACACTCCAGAAGGTATGCGCATATCTGGCAAGTTTCAGTTCTTTTGAAACTCCCGATGTGATTTCTGCCCCATGCTCTTATGACCTTGACTTTGGCCAACAAATCATAAGTCACATGTCAAGTTCTACCCGTCATTCTCCAGGTTGTTTTGAATCCACCCGTACATACCCTTGACTTTGGCCAACAAGGCAGTACGACTGTTCCAAACCAACGCATCTATCTATGCTGCATATGAATAACCAACAGCTACCAAACACTGTGCCTTGACTTTGGCCAACAAACACAGCTTGAATACTATTGACTACCCATATGAAACGACGGAGGGCTACGAATGGTTTCTGGCGAAAACCTTTAACGTAAAGAACTTGATATCGTCGAAGGAACGGATAGCTTTTAAAAATATAGTGACGAAAACCGTTGCTAAAGAGGTCACTCCCGGTGAAGGGATCTCGGCTCTTTCCCCGTAGAATGGGGTGCAGGATATTCCAACTGAATACCACGATGCAAAGCAAAAGCAATCGGCTATAGTGAAGTTAATGCCCTGACGCAAACTTTTTGTCCAAGGGGTCACTCCCGGTGAAGGGATCTCGGCCCTTGCCTCGTCGACTGAGGAGCAGGATATTCCAAATGAATACCACGATGCAAAACAAAAGTGAACGTCCTTGCAATAACAGCTTTTTGAAAAAGTGTTCCAACAACATCAGATTAGGTTTGTTTTTAACTTGCATTGATCCGAATCAATGCAGTCCCATCAATTGATCACACCAAAATGAACGAAAATATACTGATGTACGTATATGCCATCCGCATTCGCCACTGGGTCCCGTCATTACCCGTTAGGTTAGCTTACTAACGACAGAGCGGGGACTGGACTAGCGCGGATGCAAAACATATACTACATCTACTAATATATATACCAATATATTATATTTCGCTCAAGGCGTGAATAAAAATGCAACATCACAGAAAATGAACAGCATCACAGAAACAATACAGATATCTGGGAACCCCGGGTTTCACAGAGCCGCTGAAACCCGACGTTCCCCTGGTCGTGTGGATAGCCTGTGCAATGAAATCCTAGACCCCTACGGGCGCGGCAAGTCACCCGCCAAAACCTGAAGCGAGGCAGCCCCCTTCAGCGCCGTGAATGGACCACCCAGCACTTCACGGAATCCGGCAACTTGGGCACCCCTCCTGGGTCAAACCTGTACCCCCTACGAGTGCGGCGAATAGCCCGCCAATCCTAGAGTGAAGCCCCCTCCGTCCCAATGCCATGAGATGCGGGCTTGTTGCCCTCCAGAACCCGGCTATCCGTGCACCCCTCCGCGGGGTAATCCTAGTACAGAAAGTAAAATATACATACACCGGGTACATCGACCGCAACCAGGTCGTGCCCCAAAATAATAATACAATCAGGCAGTGACGGCAGTCCACATGTCGGACGCTCGTCCCGCAATATCAAATGTACATAATACAACAAAACAGTACTAGCATTGCATCCAGGCTATCCCCACGACCGATCCGCAACATCACAGCAAATACATAGAACATCAACGTGAAAGTCACGTTCGCAAATCCGTCTAACCGGGCTATAGCAGTTAGACCGGATTTACCGATCGAGTGACATTCACGGTCGCAGATATAATGTAAATACTGTGAAAAATGTGTTTAAAATATCCGACCGATCAAATTATATCAAGTGGGCCCCAAAACAATACTGTAGCAGTTACAGAAAATATGGGCCCAATTTAAATATTCCAGAAACCCAAATTTAAGCCCAGAAGCCCACTGTAAAAACCCAACCCACTGATCCCTGTAGACTGCGGCGGAAGCGCGGCCAAACGTGGGTTTTGGCCGCCCTTCCGCGGTCAAGTAAGAAGATTAGTGCGTCGAATTTGAACAGTGTTCTTAGAATTTCTAGCACAGTACTTTTATGCAACCTGAAAAATTTTTGGAGACAGAAAAATTTCAACAGAAACTGTCGTGGGTGTATTGGGGTTTTCGGACATTTCGATCGATCGGAACAGAAAAACACATTACACAAAGCTAGACTAAGTTAATGGGGAGGCTCTGATACCACTGTAAGTGCACGGCGGCGCCCCGGCCGTCAATCCGACGCCGGAATGCGGAAGCGGTGAATAACTAAAATTTTGCGGACTTTGCAAACCGGCACCACCGCGCACTAAACTCCGGATCGAACCATTAACTAGTCTAAGCTATCTACAAGAAAGGGAATAGAGATATACCGACGATCCAAGTCCTCCGGTCTTCTCGTCATGGTCCCGATCTCCTGCGGAAAAGTCCCGTCTCCTCCTCGTCGCCGGAAGTGCACCACATCGCCTTCTTCGTTTACGGGCTCCCACCTCAATGCCGAGGCAACTCGGGCACGATGCTGGCTAGTCAACGTGCCCAAGATTCGTTGTAGAATATGTAGTAGAAGAAGTCTCATTTGGGGTTATGGAGTTGTGCCATTTTGTGGAGGAAAAGAGAGGAACTTTTGGAGAGAGTTCTTGTGTGATTTTTGGAGAATGAAGAGAACCAAAAATTACCCCACCAAAAACAATCACCCCCCTCCTAAAGAATGGCCGGCCCTCTTGTGAATGGGGAGAGAGTGTGAGTGAGGAGAGAGCCAAGGATTAATCAATCACCACCATAATGCAAGGGAGAGAGAAAAGCTCATGATATCAAGAAATGATCACAAGCAAAACCAACACTCATCCAACCATCATCACCAAACTCATCATCAACAACCATGATGATCACTAAAAGTCAAGCAATCATGAAGCTAGAAGTCAAGGTCAATGAGAGGCTATCATGATAAAACAAAGATGCAAAGACCCCCTCCACAAATGCCTATTTGCAACAATGCAAATAAGCCCTCCTCCACCAATCTTCGGCCAATGAACGGAACAATGGAAATTGGCCGAAACGGAAAGCAAACTGGCAACTCCAGAAAACTGGTCCCGTAATAAATTACAGGAAAACCCCGATACTGTGCATACACACCCGCATTTGTATTCCGACCGAAATACAAATGCAATGAGACAAAATCTCCACTGTACTATACTAGGATCCGGCTTATACCAAAACCGGCTAGTAATATCTGTTCGATCCTGATCCGTGCAATACCGCACGTATCTGATCGAACCCTGCCATATAACCATACGGCCTATAGTACAAACTGTCCGATCCTGATCCGTGCAATACCGCACGTATCTGATCGGACCTTGCCATATCTCCATACGGCCTCTACAACCTTTCGCCCGAAAGCTGAGTATCTGAATGTGGGGGACTCTAAAGACTCGTCAACACCTTGGTTGTGGATTTAACCACTAGCACGTCAGAGGTATAAGCCAATACGTGACGGGCTACCAGGTACTGACCAAATGGGACGTCGATGAGGAAGCTCACCCCGACACCCAACTGAGCCTGTCAGTGACAATATCCGTACAGTCCGGTCCGTTCGTCTATGAGCATCGCATGGCGGGCCTAGGGGGTTGGTAAAAGTCAGACCCCCAAAAGCGGTACAAGTCGTGTCGGAGTGTAGCCCAGAACACCCTGAGATACTACTGGAATACCTACCAGTAAATCTCCTTGCCTTGGCCAAGGACTTTGTGTAATGGCTCTCCTAGACACAGCACGACCTCACCCCCAATACCGGGAGAGACGAACCCCTGAAGATACGCTCACTGCCTCCATGTGGCTCGGGACTGTACCCAACTAAAACCTGTTTGCACGACTCCTTTGAGCCGTGGTAGGGTAGTAATCAAAGTACAGTGGGAACTCACACGAGACAAATGACGATCCCCAGGTCGATGAACTAACCTGCACACATGTCACCAGGGAACTGCCATCTGACGTCTGGTATATGACCAACTAGCATGTTCCCGGCGAGTCCTGTCCGGTGTACTCATAACCCAATGAGCACCTGTATACATCTTAGGTGATCCAACTGACACCAGTGGCTTGTGAGACCGGCCACCGCCCCTCGTCGGGGTCTCGACTGTATACACTAGTCTACTAATGGAGTATCGATGCCCAGTCTCGAAACTCCCACGACTAGGGACCTTTTAAGGATAAGCTTATAGACCCCCAGCTCCCACTTATATGATCGCCCTCATACTGCTGGTGGTCAAGCAAGAATCCTAGGGGCTCTATCAACGTGTAATAGCGACGTGTCATGTCACCTAAAGCAGTACACGATGATAAAGGTAAACCAGATAGCATACTATCATCTCGAGTAAGACTGTCCTACCGGGATAGGTCCTCCCTCAATCATTACAATCACGTACCTGTGACCTAATAATTGACTCTGAGGGCACTATCTCCAACAAAACTATCGGGCGACTTGCGTCATCCAACGATAGTCCCCCGTAGATGTTACATCTACTCACCGGAATCCCTAGCTAGTCACGTCCAATCACCGCTTTTCCCTTTCGTGCCGCGTCTGACGTCTCCGCGACCGAACCTGGAATTACATCAATACCAAACATAAGGTTACATATCATGAACGACGCAAAACCCAAACGAAGATACTAACGTTCATAAGCTAGGTACAACGTGCACAGGTGCGCGGAACGCACGCGAAAATCGTAAAACTAACTAGAATCGTCGATTTGGTCGTCCGGAAAAACTAAAACCCGAACACTCAAAAATCCGCACTCACACATCCTAAAAGTCATAGGATACGCTAAAAATGTCATCAAGACATCGCAATAATTCATCACAATATTTTATAACACAACTAGTAATCTAGAATTTGCAATTTGGTGCAAACATCGACAATTTGCTACAAAGTTATCACAATCCAACGCAACCATCCAACCACACAACTAGTTAGCCACAATAACACAATTTTAACTCATTTACCATGCTACAAAACCCAATATCCAAACACAACCCTTTCTTGAATTTTGGTAATTAGCAATCTTAATGAAAATTTCACACAAGTTTAACTTAGATTAGCATAATATGAAGCCACTTAAGCAAAGTAACCTTAAAGATTGGTTTAGTAAACAACTAGATAGCTAATTAGCTTTAATTAACTAAAAAATGGTTTCTAAAAACCCTAGTTTAACTCTAACCATAAACCTTTAAAAACTAGATTAGAAACTAACACTAAATTAACACTAGATTTTAGCCCAATTAGCAAGTTAACCACTTAGATTAAGCTAACAAAATAACTAGATAACAAAATAGCTTAATTAATCTCTTAATGGTGTTCTAAACCCTAAATTAATTTCAAACCACAAACTTTAAAAAAACTAGTATGCAAATAGCACTAAAATTAACACTAAAACAACTAAATTAAAGGAATTAACCAAAAGAATTTAGTTAGGAAGAATTTATACCTCAACTAGAGATCTAGCAAGAACAATTTGCCTCCAAAGATGCCTCCTTTCTCCAAGATTTAAATTAAAGTGGGTGTGAGAAGAGATGGATTAAGGTTTTGTGTTGAAATAGAGAAGGATTTGTTGATTTTTATTGAATTTTGATGCAATTTTTTGAAGAAAATGTGAGAAAAGAGAAGGAAAAATAATGGAATGGGGGGGGGGCTGCTCTCGGCCAGATGAGGGAGAGGGGAGTGGTGTGGGGTGTGTGGAAAATGTCATGGTCAACCCCTACCAACCCACAAAAGACCCATACCCAATTAACAATTCAAAATCCATTAAAAAAACCTCATTCCCATACAATATAAAAAGTCAAAGGAGCATGGAATTTTTTTCCATGAGCTGCTGGAAATGGGCCGGCCTAGGGTGAGGGAAAAGTGAGAGAGAGTGCACAAAAAAAAATTTGTGCAAAAAGACCCCCTACAAGTCCAAAATTGCAAGTTTAAGCTTAAATTCAATAAATTTCGTTTTCCAATATAAAAATTAGTTAAAACTTGAAATAAAATACTAAAAATTTATGTTACAACTAGATTTTAATTAACATGATTTTAAAGCTTAAATTTAGCCCATTTAAATTTGTATTTATTGCTAATTTAGTGTATTTTCTTACCAGCTTAAAATAATATTAAAAATCGAAAAATTAGGGAAAATTTTTAAACGACCAGAATTTCATAAGTAACTCATTAGCTACTAAAAACAAGCAATTACCTATTCATTTTAGGTATAATTAGTCCTAAACTGCAAAATAACAAAAAGGACGGTTTTCGGAAAAATACCGAATTTTCACCGATTTTCAGGAAAACACCAAAACGACTTTTCAAGGCGTTACAACTACGCCTTGATGCATGCCAAACAACCGCAGCACGAATACTAAATATTACTTATCTGAATTGACAGAGGGCTACGCAGGTTTTTCTGAAAACCATGAGCGCAATGAACTTGATATCGTTGTAGAATCAAATGAAGTTTTGAAATGGAGTGATTTTGAGGCTTTTATTAGTTTTGCTAAAGAGGTCACTCCCAGTAAAGGGATCTCGGCTCTTTCCTCATCGAATAAGGTGCAGGATATATCATATATATCACTGTGCAGAGCAAAACTGTAGCTACCCTTTTTTTTATTAAAATTTGATTCTACAACATCTTTTAGGTTTCTTTTCTTTCATTAATCACATTAATGAAGTCCCATCATTTAAGTCACCTAAACATCACAGATAAATACGACGTACACTTATGCCATCCGCATTCGCCTCGATATCCCCTCGTGCACCGTTAGGTTAGGTAACTAACGACAGAGCAGGGCAGGGCTAGTGCGGGTGTAAAACATAAGTAACGTCTATATAATATATCATATATACTGTATCCATCAGAACATATCAAATGATCACATCATAGATATCGCAGCAGAAACATAGATATAATGTGGGATATACTAGGACGTCCGTATTTAGTATTTAGCCAACAATAGAAAATACGGATTCCACAGTCGCGATGAATAGCCACGCCCACACCCTGGACCCCTACGAGAGCGGCAAGCGACCCTACCAATTCTGGAGTTTAGGAGACCCGGTCTCGACTCCTCGAGATGGCCTCCCACTGAACCCCAGAACCCGGTCACCTGTGCTCCCCTCCTTGGGTCCATCCTAATGCGGAAAAGTAAATAATATACAACACTGGTGGCATCAACCTCAACCCGGAAGTGCCCCAAATAAAAGAATATTACAGTACATTTTGAATTTACATGAATGAAAATATAAAACTCTCATCTCACATAACAAAAAACCCGGCTATTCAATCGCGACAATCCTGCACATCATATCTCAGCAACACATAATATCTCATATCATCAACGTAAGAAAGTATGCATACCCCAATTGTCGTTGATGTATAGCAACGTAACCGGAGATATCGACATACTACACTTACGGTCACAGAAAAAAAAGTGTAAAACTGCAATATCTGGAATCCACATTCTCTTTAGACATCGTAAATGCGAAATATCACATACTTCGAATTTCATGTCTAGCTATATGAATTCCACACATTGCATCACATTCCAGATAAATAGACAGTATTAAAGTTTTCGAACGAACGATCAAATACCCAAGATTCCTTAAAGCTCAACACTTGAGCGGAGTTCAAAAAACCCGGAGTGTGACACAGTAGTGGCGGTCCAGCCGTAGAAGGGTCAAGCCAACGCCTCACATGTAGCATGCCGTACTGCCCCAAACCCTAAGGTTCGAAGGGCAGTTCAAGACGGTCACATAATCGAGTTAAGGTTTGTTGCCTTTTAGAGGGTCCACCAAGAAACTTGCACGTATCTCCAAAATATTTAAACCCCGTGAAAAATGAGCAAATGATACTCGTTCAAACACTTCAATACTTTCTAATTTATTCAAAAAAGTCACGAACTGAAAATCTCGATCGAATCGACGAGTCCAAAACCATCTCCAGAATTTACAGTACTAAATTCAGATTAAAAATACCCAAAACCATCTACAAGCAGACAAGAACACACTGTACCAAAAATGAAACCTTAAAGGCTCTGTACGGCCACGGAGCCGCGGCCTAAGCAAGCTATGGCCGCGGTTCCGCGGTGGTATAGGCGAATTATGGTTTCATTTTTCATAGTATGTCTTATAATTCCCTGCTCTATTTTTTACATATTTTTAATTCTGAAAATAACCAGGTTCGGAAAAATATCCAGAGAGGGTTCTAAAAAGCCGTATTTCGGTTCGATCGGAGTTTTTACTTCGTTAAAGTGTCGCCTAATGTTCTAGGTCGGCTCTGATACCAATGTTGGGTTTACCTAGTACCCTATGTAGAGTTTGGAAGTATCACATGTCACAAAGATCAAATTTTTAGGGTGCTAAGTAAGCATACAAAGGATCTATCCAAGAAAATTAGGGTTTCGAAACATTAAAGGCAACAAAGACTAGGGTTTCGAGAGTACAACCTTTGTAGCTCCCTTCGCTAGACTCTTTGGCCTCTTGAGGGTTGGAGGAGGGTTCGCTTGAAGTCTCCTAGTGTCCATGACGATCCACCCGAAGCTCCTAGTCCAAGCTTGCAACTTCACTTTTCAAGACAATAAATGAAGATAACACTCTAAACAAGTGGGCTAAACTTGTGTAGAATGATGTTGTGGTGGCTTTTCTCACTTCAAAAACCTAACTTGATGAGTATATTGCTCACTACAAAAGTCTAGAGAGCAAATGGTGAAGGAGGAAGAAGATGATGGCTTTCTTTTAACAAGAGTGAAAAAGATAACCCTTGTAAAGAAAAAAGAAAATATATGTATATATATTTTCTTATCCTCATCTCAAACCATGGTTAGTTGATAAAGATATTATTGTATTAGAGTTTAAAACACCAAAGGAAAAATAACCAAGGGTTAATAAGTAGGTGAGCATGGTAAGATGTAGAAGAGTGTAGAAACAATGCATGAATTAACCCTTTTTCTTTTCCTTTTTGTTTTAGCATAAATACAATAATAATCCATATAAAAACCCACGGTGTGAGTCTTATATTGCCACCATTTTCCATGTATAATCAACCATGAAGGATGATGCATGTATGTATGTGTGTATGCACATCCATGTGTGCATGAATCTAGAAAGAAAGAAAACATACATGCATGCATACATCCATCATATACAAGAAAAGATTTCAAGTGAGAAAACTAATGGTTAAATGATAAATCAACACTTGATTTATCAATCCGGCCATATCACATACGACCCCACCAAAAGCAAGCCGCCCGATCAATATACGGTATCCCATACGCGCATTTTAATCGCGTCCATGCGCATATCGCATACGCGCACCACAACGTTTCGCCTGGACTAGGTAACTCCTTTGTGGGACTCTAAGACTCGTCAATATGCCGGCAGTGGGTGATGATCATATCAAACACCCTCAAGCCGCAAGCGGTCAGCTAAACGTAACGGCCACCCGGGTATTGATCGATTAGAAGAAGACAAGCGAACCTGCTACAACTCCCGTCGAGCCAACCGGCAACACTGCCGTGCTGTCCGGTCTCTTTGTCTGATATGTCGCATATCAAGTCTAGGGGTGGTAAACGTCAGACCCTAATAACCGATAAGTCGTGCCGATGTGAGGCTCATAACGGGTCGAGAAACTACCGGTAACACTTACCAGTAAATCTCTAATCAGCCCTGGCCAGGGACTTCCCTGTTACGGCCAATCGAGCACAGTGCAATATCAACCCCCAATACCGGGAGAGACGAAACCCCTCCTATCGCTCATTGCCTCCATGTGACTCAGGAATGTACCCAAAAACCACCGTTTTGCATGCCCTCATGGACGTGGTAAGGTGGAAATCAAAGCATAGTGGGAATCACACAAGACTCTATGAAGATCTCGGGTCTACAGACTAACCTGCATAAGTGTCACCTGAGAACTGTCATCTGACGTGAGGTATAATACCATCTGGGAGTTCTCGGCTAGTCCGTCCAGTGTATCCAGTCTCCACTGAGCATCCGTATACCATCTCTGATGTCAAACACCAATGGATATGGGATCATCCATCGCCCATCTCATGGGTCGAGAAGCGTATACGCTAGTCTACACTGGTATATCGATGCCCCGTCTCGATACACCCACGACTAGGGACCTTGAAGGATGTACTTATGGACTACCATGTCCCCACTAGTATGATCCGCATCATAGTCCAGGTAGTCAAGTACACATCCTAAGGGCTTTACCAACATGTAACTCTAAGACAGTATAAAGAGACAAGTATACATGTTAAGATAAAGAGCAACCAGATAGCATACTATCATATCGAGCAAGAATGTCATCTCTATATATGTCCAAGCATCCAATATAATATACATCATCTGTACAGTACTGGCCTCTAGGGAATACGTACAACTAACAACTGTCTCCTCGACGTAGACCATATTCGGCCTCGAAGAATTCGATGCAAGCATGTTCATTTCTTCGTGGGATCCTCTCTAGAGTCCGGAAGTTCATGATAGCAGCGAAGGGACTACTACTCGGTGCTAACGAAGTGAACGACCGGTCTACAAAGGTTGTATTCCTTGTTCACTTTAGTTGCAAAGTTGTTTGAATTTCATTTCGTCGCTTTTTCTAGTATACGATTCTATATTAGGGTTAGGTAGAACGGCTAAAATTTTAATATGGCATGGACGATCCCTCCCGAAACCTTGCTGCCGTGCTAGGCAACCCTGCAAATGAATCGTCAAAACCAATTGAATTTTTAGGTTCTACAAATTTTTCAGTAATCGTTTGTGGTTCTGGAATCACTTCCCGTTCTACCATACTCCCACTAATGTTTTCTAAAAAAGAATTCATTTTACTAAAACTGTGGTGAGTCAAGAATAATATAACTATTGATCTTCCAAATGGTAGAAAGTTAACCCTCGTTAATGCCCGAAATAACCCACAAACTGCCATTACTGAAACGTACCTTGAGTTTGTCCAGATTCTGGTTTTAAGCATCAGCCGGACTACTTCATATACCTTAACATCGTTAAGATATGAATCCATTCTATATCCAATATAGAAACAGAGGCATTAATTTAATTGGAACCAGATTCATAAATCATGCAGTTATTTCTAGTGCATATCATCCAAATGGACGAATGCCAAGCAGCATTACTCATCAAAGAATACACCCATGTATGAGTAACCTGAAAAAGAAGCTAGTTCTCAAAACTATTACTTACAAAGAAATACCTAACACAAGTATCTACATTTTCGATCATCTTGAAGAATCCTGATACTTGCAACATATGGTTCTTTACCTTATTCTTATATCTATAACTTCTCGAAACTTGGACCCTGTATTTCAACGAAATACTTGTCTTAAACTAGAGAATTCATGAGTAAATAGAATATAGTACGGGTATCAACCACTTTGTCCTAACGGACATCTGACAACATACAATACTTTGTAAAAGTCCACTGAGTTTAATAACTCAAACCATGTGCGTCGTAAGTTGAAAACTGTACTATGGTTAAGAAGAATTACACCGTTGTTGAATACACCTTATCTAACCATCAACTGATATAGATAAATGTCATAGAAATATTTTCAAAAAGTTATATCTCACTTTATAAAATAAACGTACAGATATATCGGTTTGAAATTGGTGCATAACGACGGATATTCAAAACCAAATATTTGCCGTCAGGCAAAACCCAGGTGATTTCCTCAAATATCACCAATTACAAAGAATTCTGATATGTATTGAGAATCTTATCACCCAATTCCTAATATTCTACTCCACCTAGCATCTGTAACGCCATACATATATGAGAATCAAATCTGGTAAATACATACCCTGGAGTTAGAATCTAATTGGGAAAACAGTTTTCAATTAACACCGCACAATAAAACTGAAACGTGAAAATGTTTCAAAGGGGTAGCCAGGTATTCCTAGTAATTCCTCTTCCACTATCCAGATTCATGACTGTAACCGTATATTTCCTTGCCTTTACTCCAATCCCTTTATATGTCTTTACTTATTACATTCTCTTCACCACAGTTAGGCTAATTGGTTTTCTTCCTTCCCCACCTTTCAGCACCTGCCTATGGTTTGAAAGAAGACTACCCAATAAGCATAATACGTGTACTCACCTAACACTAGGAGCTCTTGTAACCTGAGAGAAGGTAAAGAGAAAAGACAACTGAATAATCCTATTCTATTTCTCCCCAACAAGAATCCATCCCCGAATAGGAACAAGTTTCTTCGAGTTCGTATCTAACTATACGATGGCATATCCAAACAATATGTATCTTCGTAGTAATACGGAGTGTTCTGGAGAAATACAAAGGGGAAGTAGGAGTGGCCGTGGTATACTCGGCTTCGTCGTGAATGATAGCAGTCGCAATTTCCTTTTCCCTTATTCTAATCCCTTTATACGTCTTTACTTATTACCTTCTGTACACCATACTCAGGCTAATTGGTTTTCTTCCCCCCTACCCTTCGGCACATGCCTATGGTTTGGAAGAAGACTTTCCAATAACCGCAATAAGAGTACTCTCCTAAAACCAGGAGCCTTCGCAATCTGAGAGAAGGTAAAGGGAAAAGACAACTGAAAAGTCCTATTCAATTTTCCAAGAACCAGAATCCATCCTTGAAATGGAATAAGTTCCTTCGATTTCCTATGTAACTATATGATGGAATATCCAAGAAATGTTGATCTTCGTAGTGATACGGGGTGATCTGGAGAAATACAAAGGGGATGTAGAAGAGGCAATGATATATGCGACTTAATGACAATCCAAAAGCCGAAGTGTTTTAAGAAGGTTCGGTTAACTTGGTTCAAGAGATTTAGTTTAGAGTCAGGTCATGGTCACTGCTAAAGATAGAGAAAAAAGAAACACTCAGCGTACACTCTAACCTAGATTAGATCTGATAATTACTTTATCTAATCAGGATGGCTCCCATTGTTAATTTCCTCCAATTCTCTTTCAAACCCTAAAAGGTGAATTAGTCGGGATCATCTAAAATCACCTGAGGAGTAACACCTACTCATCAGTGGGAATCAAGATCCAACTATCATCGCAAGATAACTTGATGGAAGCCACTCAAGTCACAACACTCCAGAAGGTATGCGTATGCCTAGCAAGTTTCCTATATGTTTGAAACTCCCGATGTGGTTTTTACCCCAGGCGTCCTATGACCTTGACGGATGCCAACAAATCATAAAGCGAAACTCAAGTTCTACCCATCATTATCCTAATTAATTTAGACCCATCCATACTCGCCCTTGATGGATGCTAACAAGGCTGTATGATTGTACTAAATTAATGCATCTCAATGCTGCAAATAAGTATCATTCAGCTACCATAAACTATGGCTTGACGGATGCCAACAAACACAGCACGAATACTAAATGGTCCCCATCTGAAATGACGGAGGGCTACCACTGCTTTTTTGCGAAAAACCTTTAACTTAATGAACTTGATATCGTTGAAGGAACCCGAGCGGTTTTACAAATATATAGTGGCGCAAACTTTTGCTATAGAGGTCTCTCCCTGTGAAGGGATCTCAGCTCTTTCCTCATCGAATGGGGTGCAGGATATTCCAAACTGAATAACACGATGCAAAGAAAAAGAATCAACTATAGTGAAGATATTACAATGACGCAAATTTTTGCCCAAGAGGTCACTCCCGATGAAGGGATCTTGTCTCTTGCCTCGTCGAATGAGGTGCTGGATATTCATAACCGAATATCACTGTGCAAAACAAAAGAAAGTGTCTGTAATGTTTGTTTACAGAAAACTTGGTTCCAACAACGTCATATAGGTTTGTTTTCCTTGCATTAATCATAATTAATGCAGTCCCATCAATTAAACCATATCACACCAGAAAAGAACGAAAATACAATGTATGTATATGCCATCCGCATTCGCCATGGGGCCCCGGTATGCACCATTAGGTTACTTAACTAACAGCAAAGCAGGGGATGGACTAGCGCGGGTGTAAAACATATACAACATCACTAGTATATATGTAAATATATATAGCATTCGTCCCAGGCATGATATAAGCAACATCACAGAAAAGCGATAAGCATCACAGAATCACGGATAATCTGGGTGCCCCAGGTTTCCTTTGAGCTGCAAGTGAAACCCAACGTTCCCCTGGTCGTGTGGATAGCCTGTGTAATGAAAACCTGGACCCCTATTATAAGTCGATGTTACACATCCCACTAGAGAGCGGGGAGGCGGAACGGGTAAAAAACGATTTTTACAACAAGGTAACATCGACTTTAACACCAAGATCTTAGCTAAACCATAACTAACAAACTAGCTAGAGCTATTATCTACTATGTTAGAAGATTATACCAAAATTTCCAACTCCTTCTTGTTCTTGTTGTCGTCCTCCTCTTTGTAACCTCCTTGTAGTGAGTATGGAACACGCCTCCTCGTCGGCCACCTCAAGTTGAAGAAGATCCACTCGAGAGTGCCTACCTTGAGCTTTAACCTCTAAGATGAGGTAACTAAGCAACTTTGAGTGCTAATCTAAGTGACCTAGAGAATATAGAGAGTGATTAAATATTTGTTAGTCTCAATAACCCTAGGATTCTCAACTCATGATACAACTAGGGTTAAGAAGAAGAAGAAGAGAGCTTGAGGAAAGAGAAAGTGTTTGTGATAATTATATGAACCATTTCTCAATTGTGCATATTATGAAGCATGAAAATATCTCATTAAAAATATCTAGTAAAATATCAACCATGCTTCATTAAATTCATATGATGAATCATTACCATGAGTCATGGTTCATTTAATGAAAACTACACCTCATTTCCTCCACCTCATTAAGTTTAATACATAAAAGAAATAAACCATAATGAGTCACCTTCTTCTAGAAGCTTTCCCGACAAATTACGAGAATGCCCCTCATCCGTATTTTCATACCCGCATCCGTGTTTACGAAAAACACGAATACTGTGAGACTAAACTAATCCAATAATCTAATACTAGGATCCAGCTTAAACCAAAGCCCAATAGTAAAATTCGTCCGAATATCGTACGTGCACAAGTACACGTATATGTTCGAACCATGTCGTAAAACCATACGACCTCTATATCATTACGCCCAAAGCAGGGAAACCCTCTGTGTGGGACTCTAAAGACTCGACAGTACGCTGGCAGTGGGTTTAACCACAAGCCGCAAGTTGTATTAGCTGCACGTAACAGCTACCCAGGTATCTGTTGATAGGAAGGCCGATGGGCAAACTCATCCGAACTCCTACGAAGCCTATCTATGACAATATCCGTACAGTCCTGTCTGTTTGTCTAAGAGTATCGCATATTGGGCCTAGGGGGCGGTAAACGTCAGACCCCTAATAGCGGTATAAGTCGTGTCGGAGTGTATCCCAGAACACCCTGAGAAACTACTGGAATCCCTACCATCAAATCTCGCTTGCCCTGGCCAGGGACTTTGTGTAATGGCTTTCCGAACACTGTGTGACCTCAACCCCCAATACTAGGAGAGACGAATCCTATCTAACCGCCACTGCCTCCAAGTGCTTTGGGACAGCACCCAACTACTCCTTGTTTGCACGACTCAGCAGAGCCGTGGTAGGGTAGTAATCTAAGAACACTGGGAACACACTTGAGACGAAATAGCAGTGTCAAGTCGACGGACTAAGCTGTACTCATATCATCTGGGAACAGCTACCTGACGATAGGTATAGTACCAACCAGCAGTTCCCTACGTGTCTAGTCAGGTATACTCTAACCTAACGAACACCTGCATACTATCTCAAGTACTACGTACTAATGGCTGTGGGACAGATCATCTCCCCTGCTGGGATGAGAAGCGTATACACTAGTCTACTCCGGAGTATCGATGCCCCGTCTCGATAATCCTACGACTAGGGACCTGTATAAGGTATTCTTGTAGATTACCCAGCTCCCACTAGTGTGACTGCCATCATAACGCTTGTAATCAAGCAAAGATCCTAAGGGCTCTACTAATATGTATAAACGATGTGTCAAAAGAAACACATGCACATATTGAGGTAGAAACAAACCAGGTAGCATACTACCATTTTGAGCAAGACTGTTACTATATCTGTGTATATCCCAAGCTCCCATTAAGTAATATACAATCGAGTATGATACAATAATGGCCTCTAGGGCATATATCACTAACAATCTTCCACTTGCACTAAGGCCATATACTGGCGTATCGCAGATTGAAGGTCTCGAATAGCCTCTCGAACACTGTCTGAGGGATGGCCTCTGTGAGTGGATCTGCAGTGTTGTTCTCCATATTTACTCTCCTCACCTTGATCCCCTGGGGATCAACCTTCTCCCTGATCAGGTGGTACCGCTTCAAGATATGTCTGGATCTCTGATGGGACCTGGGTTCCTTCCCTAAAGCTTTAGCGCCGTATGCTGTCACAATATTAAAGTATTGGACCAACAAATGGAAGGAACCACCTGAAGTTCAATTAAGAACTTCCATATCCAGACTGCCTCTTTTGCGGCATCTCATGCTGCGAACTACTCCGTTTCCATCGTCGAGTTTGCAATGGTGTCCTGCTTGGAGCTCTTCCAACAGACCGCCCCTCTACTGAGGGTAAATCCATAACCTGGCATGGACTTGGAGTCATTCTTATCACTCTGGAAGCTGTAGTTAGCAAAGGCCTCGATCTGGAGGTCCTTTTCCGCCATACACCAAGAACATCTCCTTAGTCTTTCTCTGGCACATGAGAATGTTCTTTACTGCTTTCCAGTGCTTCTCCCCTAGGTTTGACTGATACCGGCTTACCACGCTTAGTGCGTAAGCTACATCTGGTCTGGTACACAACATCGCATACATTATAGAGCCTACCGCAGAAGCGTAGGGTATAATTGACATGCGAGCCCTTTCCAAATCAGTGTTGGAAGACATCTCTTTGTAGAGGGTGATTCCGTGACAAGCCGGTAGACTACCGCGCTTAGAATCGTACATACTAAATATTTTCAGCATGATGTTGGTGTACCTTGACTGTAAAAGTCCCACCATCCTCTTTGATCTATCGCGATAGATCTGGATCCCCAGAATGTAGTTCGTATCACCCAGGTTTTTCTTGGAGAACCTATGTGACAAGAATCTTTTGACTGATTGTATCATAGAAATATCATTTCCTATCAAGAGAATGTTATCCACGTACTCAATGAATAATTCCACAGTTATTGCTACAATCTTACTATAAATGCATGGTTCATCTGGATCTTTGATAAACTCGAATTCTTTGACTGTCTCAATAAAAACAGATGTTCCAACTCCGTGATGCCTGCTTTAGTCCATAAATGGACTTAAGCAACTTGCACATTGTCCCGCTGCTCCCACTCTGATTTAAACCCTCTGGCTGATCCATATAGACGCACACTTCCAAATTACCATTTAGAAAAGCCATCTCTACATCCATCTGCCGGATCTCAAAATCATGGAAGGCAGAAATTGCAAGAAGGACCGAAATGGATTTGAGCATAGACACTGGAGAAAAGGTTTCATCATGGTCCAAACCAGGTCTTTGACGAAAACCTTTTGCAACAAGTCTAGTCTTATAGGTTTCAACCTATTAATCTACACCAATCTTCTTTCTGAAGATCCATTTGCAGCCTACGGGTTTTACCCCTTCTGAAGCAATGTTCAAAATGCATACTTTGTTGGTGTACCTGGACTCCATTTTGGTTCGTACTACATCCTGCCATTTTACCGAGTCACCACTGTGAATGGCTTACTAGAAGCTAGTTGTCTCATCATTGTCAATGATGCAATCATATCGATCCCCGTCTATGAGAAAACCGTAGTATCTCTCAAGCGGATGAGACTGCTTATAAGTCTTGCGGATTGGCGTGGGGATGTCCGGTTCTTTTGAAACCACTGGTTTTACAATACTTTCAGTAATAGTTTATGGTTCTGGAATTTCTTTCATTTCTATTGCGCTCCCACTATTTTCTTTTACAAAAAACTGATTTTCTAAAAAATGGGCATGACGAGGAACAAAAACTTTTATTCCTCTGTGTAATAGGAAAGATACCCCCTGGAGTTCTTTGGGTATCCCACAAACCTACACAGTACTGAGTGTGCCTCGAGCTTGTCCGCATACTGCTTTTTGACGAAAGCTAGACATCCCTATATCTTCAGATACTGAAGATAGGGTTTTTTCCCACTCCACATCTGATATGGTGTGGTAGGCACAGTCTTAGTAGGAACCTTATTCAAAAGATATGCAGCTTATTCTAGTGCATAACTTCAGAAGGATCGCGGCAACTCAGCGTTACTCATCATGGAATGAACAATATCCAATAGGGTTCTGTTCCGTCTATCCTATACACATTTGTGTTGTGATGTGTATGGAGGAGTAAGCTGAGTGAGAATTGTATTCTCTTTTAGGTAATCCAGGAACTCAGCAATTTTAAGTATTTACCACATCGATCAGACTCTTGAAACTTTTGCCTATTTGTTTTTCTATATAATTCTTATATCCTCGGAATTTTTCAAAGGGTCTTGGATTTATGCTTCATCAAGAAGGTATGTCATAACCTAGAGAAATTATCTGTAAAAGTAATGAAATAGGAATAACCATTTCGTGCATCTGTAGACATTGGACTACACACGTCGATGTATATGAGTCCCAAAAGCTCGCTTGCACCTACTCCGTGTCCAGTGAACGAAGTCTTTGTCATCTTTCCTATAAGACAAGATTGACAAGTTGCATAAGGCTGATATTCGAACAGATCCAAATATCCCTCTCTATCTAACTTCGACAACCGTGATTCATTGATTTGACCCTGTCTACAATGCAATAAGAAAGTTTTATTTAATTCTGGAGACTTTCTTTTAAGTGTGTTCTGGGCGTTTGAAAACCTGAGCTTGATTCAATATATACTGCCCTCTAGTGTACCTTACCCAATCAAACTTTGATTTAGGTGGATGTGAACCACATCGCTTACATACTAGACTTGGTACATACAAACAGTTACGTAGAATCAATATCTGCCCACTTGTCAATTGTAGGTGATATACCCTATGGATATAGCTCCCACGCTCATTTCGTTAGCAACACTGAGAGTCATATCATCTGCCCTGATAACTCTACGGTTTCTCAAAGCCTGTAATAAATTACAGATATGAGATCCTGATCCAGTATCTTGTACCCAGGAAGTATAGTTAACTGACAGACTTTTTTCAATCACTTAACAAACCCGAAGTCGATGCCACAACATGCTTCGGATCCTAGATTCTGGCTTTCCAAGCCCTGCATCCTTTCTACCAATGCCCTTTTCCATAACAATAGGAACATCCCTCCTTCCCTACTGTTAACCCCGAAACTTTTGCCCTTCCCTTTTCTTCTACCTTACTGATACCGCTTATCGGCTTTGTGGAGTTCTTATTCTTGTCACCCTGTGCTTTCGCCTTGGATGCAGAAGAGGAAGATTCCCGAATAAGCTGAGTGGGTGTTACCCTGGTTTCCTTCACGGTGCCCTCAACTAAAAGTATAACTTTCTTCCCCTGGGAAAAAGTAGATGGTAGGGACTATAGAAACAAGTCAGCATATGACCCGTTTCCCAACGTGGTCTCCAGGTCCATGAGCTTTTTAATATAGCTAATCAATGTAGGGACGTGGTCCCCTACATAAGATCCGACATCCAACCTCGCTTGAAGTAATTCCTTCGAGGTCTCATATCTTGCGATATGAGATTGCTCTCCATATAAAACTTTGTTATGGAGAAAGATAGAAACTAAGTCCATCTTCTCGTGCTGCCCCTGGTATACACCATCAACTGAGGCCAACACGAGGCACTTGGCATTCACACGGTCTTTTTCCCTTGTCTTACGGATATCCTTATCTGCGACGGTGGAAACTGGACCTGGGACGGCGCGGAATTGAGTAGTAATGAGGTGGTCCAGCTTGTCATAGGTAATGGACATCTGGACAAACCATTGCCAGTCAATATAGTATAACTCAGTCATTTTATTATCTATATGTAACCTAATCTGGTCACCTAGTCGCTGAAATTAGGAGAGAGAGAAGAATACACTCAGCATGATGCTCTTGCAAGTTTAGATTGGTTTTAAATTTATCTAAACAGGATGGCTCCCACTGTTTCTCGAATCCTTCCTCAAACCAGAAAAGAAGAATTAGTCAGGATTAGTCTCATCATACAAAACTTGCTTAACCGTTCAGCCAGGTTAGTGTCGGTACTTCGAGGGAGGTTTTACGATGCTTTCGCGAAGTTCCTTAATTAAATAACCTCTTTTCCTTGGAGGCTTAGCCCCGCAAACACTTTCTAGACACCTACTTGGTTTATAGCATTGATCGTTAAGTGAAAGAATCTCCCGAGGAGTAGCATATACTCACAGTAGGATCGGAATCCAAATATCATCGTGTGATAATGTTGAAGGAATCCTACCAAAATTATCACACTCTAAATGGTATGCAACACTAGCAAGTTTCAGTTTCTTTAGAAACTCCCGATGTGAATTTTTGCCCCATGCTCTTATGACCTTGACTAAGGCCAACAAATCATAAGTCACATGTCAAGTTCTACCCGTCATTATCCAGGTTAATTTGAACCCACCCATACCTACCCTTGACTAAGGCCAACAAAATAGTATGAATGTCCCAAACCAACGCATCTATATGCAACATATAAATACCCAGCAGCTACCAATCACTATGCCTTGACTAAGGCCAACAAATATAGCTTGAATACTATTGAATATTCATATGAAATGACGGAGGGTTATGTATGGTTTTGGCGAAACCGTGAACGTAGTGAACTTAATATAATCAAAGGAATCTGATAACTTTTAAAAGGAGTGGTTTAAGTTCCGCATTTTAAAAGTTTTACTGTTTTGAAAAACTGAGTGGTTTTAAAACTGTTCCAACGATTTAGCTTAGGTTTGTTTACTTTGCATTAATGTAATTCAGTCCCATCATTTAACCTACAATTGCAGAAAACAACGAAAATACAACGTACGCTTATACCATCCGCATTCGCCACTGGGTCCCGTCATCACCCGTTAGGTTACTTAACTAACGATAGAGCGGGGGCTGGACTAGCGCAGATGCAAAACATAAGCAGCACCTACTAAATATCATATATAGATATGTACATTCGTCTGACGCAATAATAGGCATTCCAGATCACAGATGAACACATTGGATATATTAGGAAGTCTGCGTTTCGTTTGAGCCTGCAACAAAAGACGGTTTCCACGGTCGTGATGAATAGCCAAACCCCACCCTAGACCCCTACGGGTGCGGCAAACTACCCGCCAAATACCCGAAGTGAAGCAACCTCCCTCAAAAAAGTGAATAGGTCACTCGGCACTTCAAAGTATCCGTTAATTTGTGCACCACACCTTGGGTCTATCCTAGGAGCAATAAATAGTAAATGAAATAATAAAACGGTGGCTACAGCCTCAACCCGGATGTACCCCGCGAAATAATATTACAACAAATTACAATTTACATTTCAATGAAAGAATGAAATACCCTCTTCTTACATCCCCGGCTATTCATCCACGACAATCAAACAAGTTCTTATACACAAACTAACATGTATCAACACAGAAATGTGCAACCCCCAACTAACCGACATATAGCAATTAGCGGAAGTTTACAAACACATTTAACAGAACTTGAAACATTAAACGACATTAAACTGCGACTTTGAAACACCCGGTATTTGCCACAGTAAAGAATTCTCAGGAAAATCAAAATTGGCAAAAACAAACAACTCCTGAAGTCCTAGATTCAAGTCATAAAGCCACACACTAAAAATGAAGCATTTCCCTCCAGTTTGAACCGAGCTCGCCGGTTTAAGGGGCAATGTGCCCGGCCCAGTTTGAAGGAAAATGTCTCGTTTTTGTTCTGTGTTCATTATACAGTTCAAAGAGTACTCTGCAGTTGTTTAAATAATTTTTAGAGCCTCATTAAAAATCGACAGAAACTTGAATCTTTGCTTCGATGTTTTCGGGTTGTTTCGGTTTCGTAGTTTAACTTGTCGTTTAAACTGTTAGCTACGGTTTAGTCTGCTCTAATACTACTGTAAGTCTACGTTACGCATCCCACTAGTTAGCGGGGAGGAGGAACATGTAAAAAACGAATTTTATAAGAAGGTAACATCGACTTTAACACGAAGATCTTAGCTAAACCATAACTAAAAAACTAGCTGGAGGTATTATCTACTATGTTACAAAATTATACCTAAAGTTCCAAGTCCTTCTTTTTCTTATTGTCCTCCTCCATTTTGTAAGCTCCTTGTAGTGAGCATGGAACACGCCTCCTCGTCGGCCACCTCAAGTCGAAGAAGATCCACCCGAGAGTGCCTACTTTGAGCTTTAACCTCTAAAATGAGGTAACTAAGCAACTTAGAGTGCTAATCTAAGTGACCTAGAGAATATAGAGAGTGATTAAAGATTTTTTAGTCTCACTAACCTTAGGATTCTCAACTCATGAGACAATTAGGGTTAAGAGGAAGAAGAACAGAACTTGAGGAGAGAGAAAGTGTTTGTAATAATTATATGAACCATTTCTCATTTGTGAATATTATGAAGCATGAAAATATCTCAGTAAAAATATCTAGTAAAATATTAACCATGCTTCATTAAATTCGTATGATGAATCATTACCATGAGTCATGATTCGTTTAATGAAAACTACACCTCATTTCCTCCACCTCATTAAGTTTAATCCATAAAAGAAATAAACCTTAATGAGTCACCTTCTTCTAGAAGCTTTCCTGACTAGTTACGAGAATGACCCTCATCCGTATTTTGATACCTGCATCCGTGTTTACGAAAAACACGAATACTATGAGACTAAACTAATCCAATAATCTAATACTAGGATCCGGCTTAAACCAAAGCCCACTAGTATAATCCGCCCGAATATCGTACGTGCACAAGTATACGTATATGTTCGAACCCTGTCGTAAAACCATATGACCTCTATATCGTTTCGCCCGAAGCAGGGAAACCCTCTGTGTGGGACTCTAAAGACTCGACAGTACGCTGGCAGTGGGTTTAACCACAAGCCGCAAGCGGTACTAGCTACATGTAACGCCTACCCAGGTATCTGTCGATAAGAAGGCCGATGAGCAAACTCATTCGAACTCTTACTGAGCCTATCGGTGACAATCTCCGTACATTCCGGTCTGTTCGTCTAAGAGTATCGCATATCGGGCCTAGGAGGCGGTAAACGTCAGACCCCTAATAGCGGTATAAGTCGTGTTGGAGTGTAGCCCAGAACATCCTGAGAAACTACTGGAATCCCTACCTGCAAATCTCGCTTGCCCTGGCCAGGGACTTTTTGTAATGGCTTTCCGAACACAGTGCGACATCAACCCCCAATACCGGGAGAGACGAATCCTATCTAACCGCCACTGCCTCCAAGTGCTTCGGGAGTGCACCCAACTACTATCTGTTTGCACGACTCAGCAGATCCGTGGTAGGGTAGTAATCTAAGAACAGTGGGAACACACTTGAGGCGAAGTAGCAGTGTTAAGTCGACGGACTAAGCTGTACCAATGTCACCTGGGAACTTCTACCTGACGATAGGTATAGTACCAACCAGCAGTTCCCCATGAGTCCAGTCCGGTGTACTCGTAACCTAACGAACACCTGCATACTATCTCCAGTACGACGTACTAATGGCTATGGGACAGACCATCTCCCCTGCTGTGATGAGAAGCGTATACACCAGTCTACTCTGGAGTATCGATGCCCCATCTCGATAATCCTATGACTAGGGACCTGTATAAGGATGTGCTTATAGATTACCCAATCCCCACTAGTGTGACTGCCATCACAACGCTGGTAATCAAGCAAAGATCCTAAGGGCTCTACTAATATGTATAAGCGATGTGTTAAAAGAAACACATGCACATATTAAGGTAGAAACAAACCAAGTAGCATATTACCATTATGAGCAAGACTGTAACTATATCCGTGTATATCCCAAGCTCCCATTAAGTAATATATAATCCAGTATGATACAATAATAGCCTCTGGGGCATATATCACTAACACCTACGAGTGCGGCATGTTACCTGCCAATCCCAGAAGTGAGGCAATCCCAATCAACAAATTGAATGGGTCACCCAGCACTTCACGGAATCCGGTAACTGTTAGGAATATGTATGCCCTAGAGGCCATTATTGTTGATATAGTGGATGCTTGGACATATATATAGAGGACTTTCTTGCTCGACAAGATAGTATGCTATCTGGTTACCTTTATCTTAACACGTATACTGGTATTATTGTATTGTTTGTCTCTTATATGTTGATAAAGCCCATAGGATATATACTTGACTACCAGGATTATGATGAGATCATACTAGTGGGGCTAGAGTGGTCTAAAAGTACATCCTTTAACAGTTCCTAGTCGAGGGGATATCGAGACACGGCATCGATATTCCAGAGTAGACTAATGTGTACGTTTCTTATCCCTTAGAGGGCGATTGTTGATCACACAACCATAGGTTTGTGACATCAAAGATTGTACACATGTGCTCATTAGAGAATGGGTACACTGAACGAACTCGCCGAGGACTCCTAGTTGGCAGTATACTTATCGTCGGATAATAGTCCTCTGGTGACACTGGTACAGGTTAGTCTGTAGACCCGAGATCTTCATAATGTCTTGTGTGGCTCCCACTGTGCTTTGATTTCCTCCCTACCACGCTCAAGAGGAGTTGTACAAACAGGTCGATTTTAGCTACAGTCCCGAGTCACATGGAAGCAATGAGCGATAGGAGGGGTTTCGTCTCTCTCAGTATTGGGGGTTGATGTTGCGCTATGCTTGATTGGCTATAACTGGAAGTCCCTATCCAGGGCTGCTGCTAAGATTTACTGATAAGAGTTATCAGTAGTTTCTCAAACCGTTATAGGCAAGACATCGGCATGACTTATCAAGTTACCGGGGTCTGACATTTACCATCCCTAGACTCGATATGCGACATATCAGACGAAGAGACTGGACTGTACGGTAAGTGTTACTGATAGGGTTCATGGAGAATATGGACAAGCTTGCTTGTTGATCTTCATATTACTCAATACCCGGGTAGCCGTTACGTCCAGCTTGTACCGCTGACGGCTTATAGGTGACTGATGTGATCATCACCTACTGCTGGCGTATTAACGAGTCTTTAGAGTCCCACACAGAAGTTTCCTGGTTCAAGCGAAATGAAGTAGGGCACATATGTGATATGTGCGGGGGCCTGATTAAATACGTGTATGTGATACCATATTGTAATCTGGCAGTTATCTGTTATCAAGTTAGGTTATATGTGTTATAACCAGATTATCGAATCAAGTGTTGATTTGATAATGAGATATAGAGATAAATGATATCAGTTGGTTATATATGATATAACCGGATTATTAAATCAAATGTTGATTTAATAATATGAAATATTATATTTGACATATCTTAAATAGTATTATTTGCTCACTAATTATTCTTCATAATATATATATTAATATATATGATATATATATATATATATTTATATATATATATATATTTATATATATATATATATATATTATGAAGCATGGCATGAAATTCTATTTTTGAAAATGGAATAAAAGGTGGAAAATGGGAGCATGGTGTGAAGCATGGACTTCATCATTTTTATATTAGTCTTTACTCACTATTCAAGCATGGTTGCAATTTATTATTGCAAATAATTCCATGCTTGAATGAGTGAGCCAAGGATGAGCCATATTCTTCACTTGTGTTATGTTTTGTAAGGTTTCTCTCTAGAGTTGAGCTCACACTCTCTCTAGCTTCCATCTTCTTCTTCCCCATGCCTCAAAACTCCAACTCCTCACATGTGATGTGAACCATGGAGTTTTGAACAAACTAGTGAGCCTCAAATCCCCTACTTCACCATCCCACACTAAACTAGCACTTTGGTGTGGCGTGTTTCCTTCACTAATTGGAGATTAGTGAAGAGGTAC